>JAMWET010003251.1:0-100000 GCA_024036415.1 Prochilodus magdalenae
CTGTCTACTCACTCGATATGGGACTCAACATCTAATTATACTTTACAGACTGTGTGTTCACCGATCGACATTATGACCACACCGTTATCCATCGTATCAGCACCACTGACCACATAGGAGGACATGTGACCAGCGTCCTGTGTCCCCTGATGAAGAACTAGAGGATGACCAACACTGAACTGTGCAGCAGCAGATGAGCTATCGTCTCTGACTGTCCATCTACAAGGTGGACCGGCAAGGTCATGTGGTGGAGGCTACTCCACCCAGTCTGAGGATACTAGCCCAGCACACACATTGCACAGTATCATTGGTCAGGATATTCGAGTAGGAGCTGGTTCATAGGGCGGGTGGACATGGACAACCTCTACTGCCACCGTCCCTGTCAACCACCACCTGACCTAGCCATGATGTTTCAGTTTTCGAGTGGTACACAACCTTGCACGGCCCCCCACAGCGTGCCTGCGTCCGGAATAGGTATGAACCAGCAGGAAGAACTGTTCCAGAGAATCAAAGAGAGAGAGAGTACCTTCAGCTCTGCTTCTACAGATGCAGTACACACAGGTGGAGGAGACGACTGACGACAGAAGGACACACCCGGGACACACACTGACCAGCAGTTTCCAGCAGACGCTACAGTCTGATCCAGGAGGGGTGGAGGGGGTCTGGGGGGGATCGGCACCAGGAGCTGAAATAAGTGAGGACATGGACGTTAGGGAAGTCAGGAGAGCTTAACACTTCCTCACAGTCCAAACAGAACTCCAACAAACATCCTCAACTCGTCTTCTCTTGGTGGAGGAACACCAGAACTAGGAAAATGATGGTCTTGTAGATCTCGGAGTGAGTGGTCTTACCTGGCAGAGACAGTCGGGTGGTCCTGTTCCCGTAATGATAAACGTCCTCAGAGCGTATGACTCCAGCTCCATCCTTGGTGATGTTCTTCCCACGTAGAGCGCAGTAGTAGAGACCCAGGTCTGACTCAGAGACATTCTTCACCAGCAGGTCGTGAGTCCCATTGGATGGATTCCACACAGCAGAGTAACGTGGAAGACGGTTACCCATTAGAACTTCTGGCATGATCACAAGAGGTGGTTCATGTTGGCATGAGGAGCTCCTAAACCAGACTGTCTCAGATCCAGTCCTCCAAACACAGTCGCTGTAGAGAGTGACATCGTCTCCTAGTCTGACTCCTAGTCTCCTCTCCACTTCTGCTCCAGAGACCAAGGAGAACCCAACACCTGCGAACACACAACCAATGAAGGACGATCTGAAGACGAGCACATCTTAGATCACATGCTGCACAGTGGAACCACCCGAGCAGGTGTACAAGCTACTTACACAGGAGAGTGATGAGAGCGAGCCTCGGCCTCTCCATCTCAGAGACTGGTGCTGGGGGGCTGATGATGCTGAGGGTCTTTGAAGCGGATGTCTGTGCTGAGATCTGATTGGCCCACGTCAGTGGAACATGTCTGCGTTATCAGCGTTTCTCGGGGGCTTATGTAACCACATGAGGAAACAACACAGCCTGAACACCGGCTTCGTATTGGTCCTCTTGATGTTTCTCACTTCTGATTGGTCCACATGAGCGGAATATTTCACTTGTCTGAACGTGTGATGAGCAGGCTGGGCTGAGCAGACTGCAGGGGACTTTGGTAAACCAACTTCCTGTTTCCATTACAAAGAAGAGATGGTTAATTCAGCACTTCTGCAGCATGCAAGTCCGATTAGGAGGGGCCCGCTCCACCACCAGTGGCAAACAGGACCGCCCGAATGGAAGATGGGATCAAACCAGTGCACCGTGTTAATGTCCTTCATTCTGTAACACCTAGAACGACTGACACACGAACCACCTACAGGAACTCAGGGCTCAACGGAGAGCTGAGTGGAGCTAACTGGAGAACAGCGTGTGGTATACAGGTCCTGGGTCGGCCTAATTCTTTACCCAGGCCTGAAAGTGAGGCATGACTGATATACAGCAGCTCGTCTATCAGTCGCTAGAGGCAGGCAGGGTGCAGGGCCTCTCTGTGGGTTTCCTGTTGTAGTGTGACTACAGAATGTCTTGTGGGGTCGAGAAGAGACACGTAACCCAGTTCATCTGATACTCTAACCACTTTCAATGACTAACAGACTTGACCTGGTTCTAGGGTTAGCCGTAGGGAAACCGTACAGGGTATGGGGACAGTCTGCTGAATGTATAAGAGAAAAGAGAAGTTGTTAAGTGAGTTTTGAAGACGGAAAGAGAGGGTGGAGTGTGTAGGTAGGGAGTTCCAGAGTGTGGGGGGGCAGCAACACTAAATCACCTGCCACCCATAGAGGGAAGCCTGAACCTAGGAACAGCCAGGAGACCAGAGTCAAAGGACCGTATCTTACAAGATGGAGCATAAGACTGTGGGAGGGCTGACAGGTAGGTGGGTGCTAGTCCGTGCAGGGCTTTAAAGCTCAGGAGCAGGATCTTATAGTGGATATGCTCTGTAACTGGTAGCCAGTGTAGCTGAAGTAGGATGGGGGTGATGTGCTGTGATCTGAGACTCTGGCTGCGGAGTTTTGAATGTCCTGCAGAGGGCGAAGGGTTCTGGAGTGTAGACCACAGAACAGAGACCTGCAGTAATCTAGCCTGCATGTAATGAATGCATGAACCAGAGTCTCAGCATCTTTCAAAGTAAGCAGTGGGCGGAGTCTAGCAATACCGCAAAGATGAAAAAATGCAGACTTTGTCAGAGATGTAATATGGGAAGCAAAACTGAGGCCTGGGTCAAACAGGACACCGAGGTTCCGCACAGTAGTGGACGGGGGGACTGGGGTGTCATTAACAACAAGCACCCAGTCGGAGAAAGCAGAGGCAGCTGCCTCAGTACCAACAATCATAAACTCAGTTTTATTAGCATGAAGCTTCAGGAAGTTAGCTTCAACCAGTTTACCTCCTGAACCCAGAGAGACAGTGAGGAAGGTGGAGAAGAGTCAGTGGGTGTGAGGCTGAGATAAATCTGAATATCATCAGTATAACTATGGAAACTGAGGCCATGAGAACGAATTATATTACCCAGGGGTAAGATAGAGACGATGAACAACAGAGGACCAAGGACAGAACCCTGAGGGACTCCCTGAGTAACCAGAGCAGTGTTTGATCTGTGCTCTCCACAGGTCCCAATCTGAGATCTATAAACCAGGACAGCACTACAGAGGAGAGACCGGCAGAAGAGAGCGTGAGATCAGTGGATCATGACTGACCGTATCGAAGGCTGCAGTAAGATCCAGCAGGAGTAAGACAGAAGCACAACCGGAGTCTGACGACAGGAGTAGATCATTAACCACACGGACGAGAGCAGTCTCTGTACTGTCACAGCGAGAACCTGACTTTAAGAACCTGACCTGACCAGAAACTTTGAAGCAACAACCCTCTCAAGTACCTTAGAAACAAATGGCAGACTGGAGGCTGAAGTTTTCCAGAGCTGAGCTGTCAAGGCCTGGCTTTTTAACAGTGGGAGGCCACAGAGGACATGTCCAGGAGTAGGAGGCAGATTAATGAGATGGGAGACAGGAGTGGAGATGTCAGAAAGACAAAGATTCAGGAGTGAGGTTGGAGCAGGATCAAGGTGACAAGATGAAGCCTTAGATTTAGATATGAGCTTAGATATGATATTTACGTTACCACTCCCAGATCACAGCATGCTACATCTCTCTGCACCTGACTCCACCACCTCATGTCCGAAATGAGTGCGGTGTCGGAGCTGCACTGTCCTGTCTGTCTACTGAGTCTTGTACATAGAGGGTATCACTATAAACGCCTCTAGACTTGACAAGCCAAAGTCAAAACCAAACGAGCAAATCACCCAGCAAACAAAACCAAAGGGAGAGGGCCGAGACAGAACCAGAACCGAGACAGCAGATCGATAACTGTAAACACTCACGAGAACCAACAGGACACAACGCTCTGTACGTACGGAAGGGCCCATACCTCACAGAGAACCGAGAGATTCCATAGGGTATAACGATTCCCTGATTGCTTGCCGGAGAGCATGTGAGTGTGATGTCACAGGGTGGTGGATTGTGGGGGAGTTTGTGAGGTTGGAGGTGGAAGGAGAACCTGGAAGTGTCCCGCCCTGGTGGTCAAGGCGTTCGCCTCTGTTAGTCAGGTAGCCAACAGAGAGGTCTTTCCCTACAGAGAGAACAAGGGTTCCAGCCCCCAGTGAGCAGCCCAAGGGGATCTCCCACAGAGCAAGAGGAGGTATGGTGGAGAGGAACCAAGACTCACAAGGGGAAGCCATCCTCACAGCAGAGGACACAGCTTCCTGTTAGGCAAACTGGTCAGCAATGCAGGCAGGCAGTGCAGTCCAGTCAAAGCAGATAAAGCAGCAGTAGCATCAGCCCACACAGCTTGGGCAGTAGCTTGGCTCACAGAACGTTAGCTCTGACAGAAGAACTGAGAGCACTAGATGGAGTTAACAGAGCAGCAGAGACTCCAACAGGTCTGGCTCCTACAGCAGCGTCTCTAAAAGGGAGAGCCAGGAGGTATCAAAGACACGAGGGCTCCCTGGGACGTCAGCAAACCCGAGAGAACATCAGCACCAGTACTCTCCGTCCACCATAATCCTCCCGGGCAGAGCACCCCCAGATCTGCACAGTCTACTCACCTGAGCCTTCCAAAGCGTCAGGTCACTTCAGGTCAGGTGAGGTGTGAAGGTAAGCAAGGGGTCCAGCAAGGGATCTGAGAAGGCTTTTCAGTAACACCATCAACAGCACAGACGAAATCTGACCTCTGAGACCCCACACACTGAGGAGCAGGTACCTCAACACCGGTTCTAACCGCATACGGTTTCAGAGAACTGAGGTCAGAAGGTCAACGGTAAAACTGCCTGAGGTACCTAACCCCGAAAGTACTCCCCAGGTGCTGTGGCTAGGACAGCCCACTGCTCTGGGCTGTACCTGGAATGCCGACTGCGGAAGAACAGTAAGGAGAAGGAGAGGAATGTTGGGAGTACCCGTGTGAAAGGTCTCAGAGATGGTGTTCTGATGGGAAAGCCTAAAGCTGGACTCCACCCATCCTCCACACAGGATATGATTGAGTTCAGGGTCTAGTTCTAAGCTGCTTTTGGAGGTTCTGATCTGTTTACTGTTTGGGACAAAGTTGTATTAGCTGGAGCGGCTCCTCTGTCAGCCCAGCTGTAACCAAGCTGCCTGGCTTGACCGGTGTCCCACCGTCATTCCACTTCCAAACTATCCAGAACCACCGCCAACATTAGAAGGTTGGTGTTGGTCTTAGAACGTTTGGTTGGTCTGTGGGCAGAGGGCAGGAATGTGGACCCCAGGAGCCCACTATTAGTAGAGTTTCATCTCTCCACCTTCAACCAAGAGCCCTGTCCATGGTGCTGAAGGGCTTACTGTGAAATGTAGTCCTAATGGAATTATGGGATTGCAGCGAGGGGAGTACCGGTGGTCTTCAAAACCCATCATAACACTTTACGTAATAAGACCACTGAATAGAAATCGACTCATATCTATCTAGAACCACACACCACCACCACGTCAGTGTCACAGCAGTGCTGAGAATGATCCACCACCCACATACTACCTGCCCTGTGAGGGTCCTGTGGGGGTCCTGACCATTTAAGAACAGGGTAATACAGTACACAGAGAAACAGATGGACTACAGTCTGGACCTGTACACCTACAGAGAGTCCTGTATGGTCAGTGGGTGCAGATACAAACAGGTGGTCATAATGTTATGGCTGGTGGGTGTAACACCACCCATTTATTAACTGAAGACATAAAAACTCCATCTGTTCCAGTTTCCAGGAGTCCTCCTCAAAAACACATCTCACATGTGATCACGTTTAACCTCGGAGTATGTGCTGAACTCATCTACTGAGCTCTCCACCCTGCTCTTCAGACGCCTCTGTCCTCTGCTCGGGAAGTCCAGCGAAGCGTAATGAACCTCGCCTCCTTCTTCCTGGAATCAAAACACCATCTTCAAAACTGTGGCCACAGAGTTCATACATACAGAAGTGAAATAGAGCCGTCACTGAAACCTCACGGTACATTTAGTTCCCATGGTGATTCTACAGCTTCTGTTTCCATAGCGCAGCTTCATAGGAACCAATACAGAACAAGGATCCAACGGTGAAGGAGCTCTCTAAGAACCACCAGCAACCTGGATTCCTGAACCTACAGACCACTGAGTGTCACCACTGGGGCCTTCTCTGTCCTCAACAACCGACACGCCCACTGACGTAGCCACGGTTGGTGCTGAAGGACCTACCCTATTCTCTGGATAACTTTTCAGGTCCAGAGTTTATTTAGTGAGTTTTAAAATAGATCTGAAAACGAGAGCAGTGCCCAGAACCAGGACTCCAAAGAGGAGGTCCCCCAGGACATGAGGAGGAACACTGGGAGGAGCTGAGACAGAGAGCAACCCAGCAATGTGGACAGGTGAACGACCACCAATCAGAGTTCAGAGCAAGAGGAGTGATATTAGTGTCATGTGTATGTATTCCCAGTACCTCGTCAGCGTTCCTGCTTCTCCGACTCGGGGTGGTGTTCCTCAGTTCCCCACCAGCTCCTGCACCTGCCATGGAAACGTTTCTACAGTAAGTCCATCACCAGCATTATACTGGGCCCAAACCTTTCAGCACCTGATCTAAAGAGATAAGCAGCTGTCCTTTGGTGTGTTAGGTAGGAACGTGTGCGGTAACCTCCCAAACCCTTTGATGTCTTACTTCCTGAAGGAGTTTAGTAGTTACATGGAAAACCAACTGGCTGAGAGTCTGGAACGGTTCAGCAATGTTCAGTAATGTACACTAATGCTAAGCTATGCTAAACACCCCCAACACAGAGAGACCAGACTCAGTTACGGGGAGGGTAATCTACTGAACTACTACTGAAGTACTGAGTAACTTCTAGACCTGGAGCTTCTGTGGAGCTTCTCAGTGACTCCAGCATCTCTGAGCTCAGGAGCTGAAGTCTGTACGGCTCAGTTATTAATATTTTCTATTAGTTTTATTATTAAATTTCAAATTTCAGAATAAATTTCACCACTAAAAAGGAAATTCGGCTGAATCTGGAGGTGTGAAATGGAGGCGGGTCTAAAGGAGGTTCCTTTACTCACTGCTCCACTGGAGTGGAAGTTACCGTAGTACTATTAGTAGAGGCTCAGCAGATACAAGCCCAGCAGGACTGTACTGACCTACACGTACCCGAGTACGGGGGGCTCCTTACGACCCCCCTCTGAGTATAACGGACACATCAGTGATCAGGATAGATGAGTAGGAGCTGATCAGGAGAGCTCTAGAGTACCTTTAGCTCTCCTTCCACAGATACAGTACACCAAGGTGGAGGACAGGAGGACACACACAGGACACACACTGACCAGCAGCTTCCAGCAGACACCACAGTCTGATCCAGGAGGGGTGGAGGGGGTCTGGGGGGGATCGGCACAAGGAGCTGAAATAAGAGGAGGAGCACAGTTCAGTATTTAATATCAGTGTCCGCATTAAACTCAGATACATCTATGTCTGCTGTGTCTGATCCACTCACACCAGCACCACACACACACTAACACCACCACCACATCAATATCACCGCAGTGCTGAGAAAGACCCACCACCCACATAGTACCTGCTCTGTGGTGGTCCTCTGGGGGTCCTGACCATTGAAGAACAGGGTAACACAGAATACAGAGAAACAGATGGACTACAGTCTGGATCTGTACACCTACAGAGAGTCTTGTACAGTCAGTGGAGCTGGTAGAGTGGACAGTAGGTGTAGACAGGAGGAGGTGAACCTAATACAGTGGTCCATTAGTGTTCCAGAACGGGCCTCCTTCACCAACATCCAAGTGTTAGCTCTGCCAGATTCATGTCCTTAGACCACGTCAGTGTCCCACCCTCATGCTCTTGAGCTGGTGTAGCTTCTGGTCTCATCTATGAGTGAATTCCCGTATGGAAAAACACTGGATAAGGATCAGAACCCCCCTGGACACTGTGGGAGTTACGTCTTGATGACGGTACAGTTGAGCTCTCTGCAGAACAGAGCGACTGGGCAATCACAGACAGGTTAGGGTTAGGTCTGGTGTCATTTCCAAAAAGCCCAGACAGTTAAAAGCTCCACAAGCAGTGCGGCTGGTGAACGAAGCCCAACGCTCTTACGGTGTTTGGTCTTACCCTTAAACCTACGACTGAACAGCTGAACAACACAGCAGGATGGAGTGAGTGGTCTTACCGAGGAGAGAGAGACGAAAGGTCCTCCTCCCATACTGATAGACATCCCGGTAGCGTATGCCAGCCTGGTGACGTGTAATCCTGTTCTGACGTAGAGCGCAGTAGTACAGACCCAGGTCCGACTCAGAGACGTTTCTCACCAGCAGATGGAGAGTCTTGTTGGAGGGACTGAGCACAGCAGAGTAGCGTGGAAGACGACTACCAATCAGATCGTCCTCTGAAATGGTGAAGGGCGGCTCATGCCTGCAGGAGGAGTTTCTAAACCATAACGGATACCATCCAGTCTTCCAAACACAGTCGCTGTAGAGGGTGACGTCGTCTCCGGGTCTGACCCTCATCTCCACTTCTTCTCCGGAGATCCTGGAGAACCCAACACCTGCCAACACACCAAACAATGGAGAACGAGCTCACGCAACGTTAAGCCACAGCAGCTGAGTCAGCTGAACCCCACAGAACAAGATATCAACAACGCCAGGTCACCTACACATCAGCGTGACGAGAACAGCTCTCGACCCCTCCATCTCAGAGACTGGGGCTGCTGGGGGGCTGGCGACAGTGAGGGTCTTTGAAGCAGAGGTCTGTGATTGGTCTACGTCAGTGGAAAACTGTTGATCTACATCTCGTCCCGGATGTGCCGCACACGCAAGTAACCACACTCAAAAACAGCACAAGCCAATCACGGGCTCCGGAGAGGCCACCTTTCTGAGAAGCGTCTTCGGCGTGTACGTGGCTGAGACCTACATGGCCCGTGTGAGGGGAGGAGTTCTGTGAGCAGGTCTGGGCTGCTGAAGCTGCAGGGGACTTTGGTAACCAACGTCCTGTTTCCATTCTGAACGGCAAGAGACGGTTAGCTCAGCGTTTCCGCAGCACGTGAACAGATTAGGAGCGCTACGAAACTACAGGACTGATATTTCAGGAACTGAGAACCGGGTCAAACAAGATCCATCGTGTCCAATCAGCAGCATGAACCACACGACCGGCTTCTGAGAGCGTCAGCTGAGTCCACTGGAGAAGGACGTGTCAGATAGAAGACCAGGCCGCTCTTTCAGCAGGCCCGAACGTGAGGCCTAGCGTATACAGCAGATCTTCTAACAGGCAGCCAGAGTGGAGGACCTCATTGTGGGTTTCCTGTTGTAGACTGAACGCCTAGTGAGGAGGGCAGCCTTATCTAGGACATAGGACGTTTCGTCATGGACGCTCTGCTTATTTGATCTCTTTGGTCTTGTTTGGTTTGCAGGTGATGGAGTCATCGCCATCAGTCCTTTCTTTCTCTGCAGCTGAACAGTTTCCCGGTCACGCCAGCCGAGACCTTTTACAGGTCCGGGTAGTTTTAGGAGGTTCCAGGAGGGTCAGAGTGGGGTCATACGGTTCTGGAATGAGGTTTAGAAAGTGAGGAAGGACTTCCTGTGGAGAAAGGACAGACTAAGCTTCCTGTCTACCCAGGAAGACTTCAGCTCGTGAGTTCCTGTTACCCAACACATTCGCCAAGTATGAGGTCATTTCAAGCTGCATCTCCATCCTGGCAAATTACAGCACTGAACCGCAGGACACGTACCAGGACGCTCATACCCCTGTCGAGTGCAGGGGGCCGATCGGGTGGCTTTGGTAGGTAACAAGCTTTATATATACAGGCTCTGTGTAAATATAGCACAGGTGCCTCTTTTCCACCAACCAAGTGCCAGTGCTCGTGCCCATGCTGGTTCCCAGCTCTACTGAATGTTAAGAGTGGCCCCCTTGGAGCCACTGGTTTGAGAGATGAGCGATTATGTGTCTGGATGTGGGCGGCCTTTAGGCTGGCAGCAGAAGTCGAGGGACAGTGCATAAAAACAACATGGCCGAACATGTTCTTCAAGGACCTCCTGCTTTGAGGGCGTCTCCTACCATGCAGAGTCGACTCCTTCAGCCTCTGTGCCCAGAGGGAAACACGGCTGTTCCATGCAGTGTCCGTCCGTGATAAAGGAGCGTGTGAAGTTTCCCACCGTCCAGATCTCCTGCACCTATTAAACAACAAGTGTTTGGAACGGTTCACTGGCATTCCTTCCTTCCTCCATGGCTGTTGAGGTTTCCTGGGCAGTCTGGTGGAGAGACCTTCCCCCATGGCTGTTGAGTTTCCTGGGCAGTCTGGTGGAGACACCTTCCCCCATGGCTGTTGAGTTTCCTGGGCAGTCTGGTGGAGACATCTTCCTCCATGGCTGTTGAGGTTTCCTGGGCAGTCTGGCGGGGACACCCTCCTCCATGGCTGTTAAGGTTTCCTGGGCAGTCTGGTGAAGACACCTTCCTCCATGACTGTTGAGGTTTCCTGGGCAGTCTGGCGGGGACACCCTCCTCCATGGCTGTTAAGGTTTCCTGGGCAGTCTGGTGAAGACACCTTCCTCCATGACTGTTGAGGTTTCCTGGGCAGTCTGGTGGAGAGACCTTCCTCCATGACTGTTGAGACCCTTCTTGTTGATTGAGGTATTTCCCTGGTAGGAGATGGACAAGTTGGCAGACCCCTAAGGGCCCCAAACACGAAGTGAGCCCCCTCTGTGATGTTCTGGTGGTGTAGTAATTAGGTGGGTTCTTCAGTTGAGGTGATAGTGGATCTGACCCACAGTGCCTACACTGAGCTGCAGGAGAACCAGGTTTCCCCATAGCTCATCCTCTTACCGAGAACCACCACGACCCTCTCCCGGTGCTCCAAGATGGCAGTTCTGGCATTCACAAATGTGACTGATTGGCATGAAGGGCATACCGGAGCGTTCACACATCTGGACTGGTCCACAGAGTTCCCAGATTTGCGTTCTCTTGAAGACCTGTGGAACTTTCTGGAACAACCAGTAACCCACCAGGGAAGACCTCCACCAAATCTGGACCAACTGACCGATTCTCCGATCCAGGCAGTGATCTCCATCATCATTTACAGCACCACCCAAAGCTGTTTAAGCCTCTGTATTGACTAACATGGAAATGTGGGAATGATCCGGAGTCTCCAGAGATGTTTCCATAAGGTTCTAGAGGAACGGAGTGAAGTCGGAATGTTCCAGAACAGTTCTGGTGAATCAGAAGGTTCCCTGTAGAAGACGTGGTATAGAACCAGCTCTCTAGAACTGACAGTCGGTCCCTGTCCATGGTCCTGAAACACCCTCTGTTTAGAGTGAATAGAGAATCAGCAGAAATGGTGGTCTTCCAAGCCCCCCCAACCAATTCCTGATTACCTCCTCCATCAGCTCCCTGTAAACCGGACTGTCTACGTCCTCCAACAGGACAAAGGAGAACACCAGATGTTCAGGATCCGTCCTTCTAATGAGGCTCACAGAGTGGATCACCTACACAGATCCCACCCCACATACAGTACACCACCAGTCAGAAGTTTGGGTACACCCCTCTAACTGATGTAGCTGGTGGTCTTATAGACTCTACAGTGGTACACTGAACAGCTCCACCTGCTGAGAGTCTGAACCAGTCCATATCCTGCTACACCACATCTACTCCTGATGTACACAGTATGATACTCCTCCATATCTCCACCTCTAATATATATTTAGTGGTGTAAAAACTTTGATCTCTTTTTCTGCACAGTGTAAAAGCTCTAGCTCTCCTTTCAGGTTAGTGAATATTCATGATGGACCGACCAATAGAATCGCTCCAAACCTGCTTAGTAATAAACCTTGTTCTATCAGCTCCACTGCAGGGTAAGGAAGCTGCTCCATCCTCCTGTACAGCTCCACTCTGGAGGGGGTTAAGGTGGACTGCATAATTCGATTCTGGAGGGGTTTAAGGTGGACTGTATAATGCCATTCTTGAGGGGTTTAAGGTGGACTGGATAATTCCATTCTGGAGGAGTTTAAGGTGGACTGTATAATGCCATTCTTGAGGGGTTTAAGGTGGACTGGATAATTCCATTCGGGAGGGGTTTAAGGTGGACTGGATAATTCCATTCTGGAGGGGTTTAAGGTGGACTGGATAATTCCATTCTGGAGGGGTTTAAGGTGGACTGGATAATTCCATTCTGGAGGGGTTTAAGGTGGACTGGATAATTCCATTCTGGAGGGGTTTAAGGTGGACTGGATAATGCCATTCTTGAGGGGTTTAAGGTGATCCGGATAATTCCATTCTGGAGGAGTTTAAGGTGGATTGGATAATTCCATTCTGGAGGGCTTTAAGGTGGACTGCATAATTCTATTATAGAGGGATTTAAGGTGGACTTTATAGTTGCATTTTGGAGGATTTGAAGGTGGACTGGATAAGTCTATGAGAGGGTTTTAAGGTGGACTGCAAAATTCCAATCTGTAGGGTTTTAAGATGGACCGGATAATTACATTCTGGAGCGGTTTAAGGTGGACTGGATAAATCCATTCTGAAGGAGGTTAACGTGCGCGGGATAATTCCATTCTGTAGGTTTTTAAGGTGGACAGGATAATTCCATGAGAGGGTTTTAAGGTGGACTTTATAATTGCATTCTGGAGGGTCTGAAGGAGGACTGGATAATTCCATTAGAGGGTTTTAAGGTGGACTGGATAATTGCATTAGAGGGCTTTAAGGTGGAATGGTTAATTTGATGAGAGGGTTTTAAGGTGGACTGGAAAATTCAATGACAGGCTTTTAAGGTTGACTGGATAATTCCATAAGAGGGCTTTAAGGTGGACTTTACAATTCCACAAGTGTGCTTTAAGGTGGACTGGATAATTCAATGAGAGTGCTTTAAGGTGGACTGGATAATTCTATCAGAGAGTTTTAAGGTAGACTGTATAATTCCATCAGAGGATTTTAAGGTGGACTTAAAAGTAAAGCATTAAGATAAATAGATGGGGAAACTGCCACTCGGAGTCATCTGTAAACTGGTACTGCACATGAAAGTGGTTTACCTCTAAGATCAAGCTGATAGAAGATCAAAGCAAAACAGCAAGCAAAGAAATCCACACTGAGACTGAACTGACAAGTTTATGGTACTTCATTACTGAGCACTCAGAGAAACAAACCAGCTCCAGGCTGAACATACACCAAGCATCAAAACAACAGCTGCACAAACAGCTGCACCCAGAAGGACCCAACACAGGGCTGAAACTTGGTGTGTAGGTGTGACCTGGTGAGACATGCTATTGATCCAAGTTTCACACATGTGACGTGTGCAAGGACGGGTCTCTGTACCTGACTGACACCAACACCCACCAGCCAACACCATTCCCACTCCCACACCTCCTTCTGGGAGCAGCTGTTCTCTTATCATATCCACCTTAAGTTCATATCCACCTTAAGTTCATATTCACCTTACGTACATTAATTAGTCCCTCCTTCAGCTACTGCAGTTACGTTTCTGTAAAACCATGCTGACTGGCCTCACTGGTGGAGCCGACAGCGACACTGTGGGTCAGTTATTCCAGTTACACTTTGGTACAGTCATTTATCGTTTTATCAACTTTAACTTCAGAATATGTGCTTAAATCAAAACTCTCAACTCTCTTCTTCTTCAGACGCCTCGGCCCTCTGCTCGGGAGGTCCAATGAAGCATAGCAGATCTCATCTCCATCCACCTGAAATACAATAAACCAGAATTCAGCTGTAAGAACATTCCCACAAGGCTAATTAAGGATAGAGTATAGGAGATCCCAGCGTAGCATTATAAAGGTGTTATAGATCTTTATGAAAGAGCTTATAATGAATTATAGACACCTGATTGATAGAAAGTCCCAGCTGGAGTCCCAGCAGTGCATCATGACCTGCCTAGTTATAAACACATAGACCACAAGCTGCAGACATTTGTAGGTACGGTCGAAGGCTACTCCCTGGACCCGGTGAATCCCAGGACACAGATGAGGTGCAGATTTACTAGGTCCTAATTACCACTAGTGGGTGTGGCCTATATAGGGGGTTATCTAAAAACGTCCATTCAAATAAACACAGACACAATTTACTGGAAAATGGCATTCTGGAGGGTTTTAAGGTGGACTGTATAATTCCTTGAGAGGATTATAAGGGGGAATGTATAATTCCATTCTAGAGGCTTTTAAGGTGGACTGTATAATTCCATGAGAGGGTTTTAAGGTGGACTGTATAATTCCTTGAGAGGATTATAAGGGGGAATGTATAATTCCATTCTAGAGGGGTTTAAGGTGGGTCAAATAAACACAGACACAATTTACAGTGGTTCTTTAAAATTTGGGAACCACTTTGAGGAAATGACCAAAAGCGTCTGTGAGTCCCAAAAGTATTCAGGATCAGGGAGTGACGTTATAGCCATGGAAGTAGAGTATGGGATAACGATCAGGGGCCTGGTTCTATTAATGAACAGATCTATCGAATCTTCATACCACATGTTTGTGGCTGGAACAGGTTTACAGAACCATCTACAGAGCTTGGACACCACCATCGTCAGAGTGTGTACAAATGGAGGAGGTTCAGGTCCACAGCTACCCTCTCCAGTAGTGGACCACCCAGAAAGACCACTCCAAGAGCAAAGCGTGTAATAGTCTGTGAGGTCACAAAGGAACCCAGCAGAATGCTTAAAAAACTTAAGGCCCCAGTGGCTACTGCTAGTGTTCATGAGTCCACCATCAGGGGAACACTGAGATACAGTGGTTTGCTTGGCAGGACTGGAGGGAGAACCTCACTGCTCTCCATACAGAACACTGCTGCCCGTCTGCAGATTGATGAAGATCATATGGACGAGCTGGAGGTGTTAATGGAACAGTGTTCAGTGAAAAGAGTGGTTTAAATGAGAAGCACACAAGCAAGAGGTTCTACCAAAGAAGTCAGTGTTCTGGACTGACCAGGTAAATGTCCTGACCTTAGTCCAGTAGGAATGCTGTTGAAGGATGTGAAGTAGTGGCTCAAGGTCCTTGAATGGTGGCTTTGGGACATGTGTCCGTCAGGTCATAGCCCAGAGAATCCTGGGAGTTGTAGTGTGAGGGGAAGCATGAGCAGAGGGAGAACGCCAAGTTGTGACAGTGCCAACATCCCTTCCCAGCCTGGAACGCTAGGGCTGGAGATTAGAGAACCAGCTTTTAGCTGAAGTGTTCTCCTATTCAATTCCCTGCACCACCAGGGCACAACTGCAGTGCCTTTGCACAAGGCACCTATCACCACCTGCTCCCCTGGTGCTGTGGATTGGGCTGCCCACCGCTCTGGGTGAGTGCGTTTACTGCTCCCTATAGTGTGCCTGTGTGTGGTCCACCAGTTTGGTTCTGTAGCTCCGTTGTGGTTGTGTACACACTAATGAGCCTGTTCGGTAACTGTTTAGGAGATTTTGGAGCCGGCCCGTTTTCCCGCCCTCTCTTGGAAATGCAGGATCTGGATTTGAGGGAGGATTAAAATGTTTGAGGTTCACGGTACGTGGGGTTCTACGTCCTGAACTCTCCTCATTACACCATCACGGTGTACATACAGCTGTACAGTCTGTGATGTAGTCCAGTTTAGGTCTATTAGGGGTCTATATAGATCTCTCAGGATAAAGTCTGACCTTGTTACCATGGTTACTATGTACCGGTAAGATCACCGCTAGGTGCAGGTCACTGTTTCTAGAACTACCAGCTCATGCAGAGTTCGCCCAGGTGATGTGTGCTACATAGGGGTAACCACAGGTACATGAGGGGAACCGCAAGTGTTTCCATCAGACGCAAGAGACAAGTTGTGTGTGGGTGGGTGTGTGGGTTGGTGTACCTCTTCAGTTTCTCTCCTTCTCCGGCTTTGTGTTGTCCTCCTCCGTTCTCCACCAGTCTCTGCTAAACACCAGTGGAGTCAAAGTGAATGCCTTACATAGGCCTCCTGAGAGAAGCCCAACATGGGAGGTGGGTAAGACAGCTGCACCCAGAAGGAGTCGACCGAGGGGACTGAAACGTGGTGTGTAGGTCTGACCTCCTGAGACATTCCCATTCCATGCTCAGCTGCGTATGTGCCATAAACAAAGATGGACCTAATCACCGTACTAGACATGGAGTCAAACGCCACACATCCAGCGATCCTGGTGTCCCTTCACCCCTACCGCACCATCTGCAGCAACTGTGTGAGGATGTTCAAGCTGCATGGGATGGATTATCACAGGACTCCATTAGGAACCTCTACAGCTCCATACCGAGACGTCTGGCGTGGTGGGTTAGCAAACACGGCGGCCCGACGCCATACTGAGAGACAGACTTCTGTATGTGTAGCTCAATAAATATTGATCATATCAGTCTAAATTTATCATCAGTTATTGATCCTGGTCACCTTTATCTTCCTTCCCAACACACCTGCACTCCCACACCTCCTTCTGGGAGCAGCTGTTCTACTGATGATGAGTGTGGTACTTACAGTGGGGTGGGAAAGTTTGGGCAGCGTTGTTAATTTTCCTGATTTTCCTTTATAAAGCATTGATTGTTTGGATAAAAAAAATTGCGTTAAAAATATCTTACAGGGGACAAACACAGTAGTTTAAGGGGGGCAGTTGTACGTTTTTCTCCTCTTTGCATCTTCTCTGAAGAGTCGCAGCATGGGAGTCTCAAAACAACTTTCAAATGACCTGAAAACAAAGACTGTTCCCCGTCATGGTTTAGGGGAAGGACACAGAAAGCTCTCTCAGAGATTTCAGCTTTCAGTCTCCACTGTGAGAGACACTGTGAGGAAATGGAAGACCACAGGCAAAGTTCAGGTCAAGGCTCGAAGTGGCAGACCAAGACAAATCTGGAATAAACAGAAGCGAAGGATGCTGAGAACCGTCAGAGTCAACCCACAGACCAGCACCAAAGACCTACAACATGATCTCGCTGCTGATGGAGTCACTGTGCATCGTTCAACTATTCGGCGCACTTTACACAAGGAGATGCTGTATGGGAGAGTGATGCAGAGGAAGCCTTTTCTCCGCCCACATCACAAACAGAGCCGCCTGAGGTATGCTAAAGCACATTTGGACAAGCCAGCTTCATTTTGGAATAAGGTGCTGTGTTATTTGGGCATAACAAGGGCCATTATGCATGGAGGAAAAAGAACACAGCACTCCAAGAAAAACACCTGCTACCTACAGTAAAATTTGGTGGTGGTTCCATCATGCTGTGGGGCTGTGTGACCAGTATAGGGACTGGGAATTTTGAGTTGAGGGACGCATGGATTCCAATCAATATCAGCAGATTCTGGAGACCAATGTTCAGGGACCAGTGACAAAGCTGAAGCTGCAACGGGGCTGGATCTTCCAACAAGACAACGACCCTAAACACTGCTCAAAATCTACTGATGCATTCATGCAGAGGAACAAGAACAACGTTCTGGAATGGCCATCTCAGTCCCTAGACCTGAATATTATTGAAAATCTGTGGTGTCACTTAAAGAGAGCTGTCCATGCTCGGAAACCATCAAACCTGAATGAACTAGAGATGTTTTGTAAAGAAGGACGGTCTAAAATACCTTCAGCCACAATCCAGACTCTCATTAGAAGCTATAGGAAGTGTTTAGAGGCTGGTATTTCTGTGAAAGGAGGATCTACCAAAGGTTTTTTTTTTGGTGCCCAAATTTATGCACCTGCCTACTTTTGTTTAGACGATTATTGCACACTTTCTGTAAATCATATAAACTTTATTTCACTTCTCAAATATCACTGTGTTTGTCCCCTATATGATATATTTAACACAATTTTTTATCCAAACAATCAATGAAGGTAAATCAGGAAAATTAACAACGCTGCCCAAACATTCGCACCCCACTGTATAATTATCCAAGGGAAGAGAGAGAGTACCTTTAGATCTCCTTCTGCAGATGCAGTACACACAGGTGGAGGAGAGAAGAACACACACAGGGCACACACTGACCAGCAGCTTCCAGCAGACCCTACAGTCTGATACAGGAGGGGTGGAGGGGGTCTGGAGAGTGGAGTTACTCTGGTGGGGATCAGCACAAGTAGCTGAAATAAAAGGGAAAAAGAAATATCAGAACCTTAAAGAACCCGTTCCTAGGACACAAAAGGTTCCTACAGGATTCGGGTCTCATCAGTAAATCTGAACAGGTGGTCTTACCTGGCAGAGACAGTCGGGTGGTCCTGTTACCATAACGATAAACATTCTCAGAGACTATAACTCCACTGGAATCTTTGGTGATCTTCTTCTGATGTAGAGCACAGTAGTACAGACCCAGGTCTGACTCCGAGACGTTCTTCACCAGCAGGTCGTAGGTTTGGTTGGAGGGATTCCACACAGCAGAGTAACGTGGAGGAGTACCATGTATTAAATCTTGAGCTGAGATCATGAGAGAAGGTTGATGCTGGTGGGAACAGTTTCTAAACCAGACGATATTAAACCTATCCTCAGAAACACAGTCGCTGTAGAGAGTGGCATCGTCTCCTGGTCCGACTCTCAGCTCAACATGTGCTCCAGAGATCCTGGAGAACCAAGCACCTACAACACACCAACGATCACTTTACAGCACCGTCTTTTCACCGTGAGAATAAACATCAATCCCAACAACCAGATACACCACGGGACTACAAAAGGAACGGGGGAGGAGCTACTTACACATGAGAGCGATGAGCGCGACTCTCGACCTCTCCATCTCAGAGACTGGTGCTGGGGGGCTGACGACGGTGAGGGTCATTGAAGCGGATGTCTGTGCTGAGATCTGATTGGTCCACGTCAGTGGAAAATCTTTTTCTACATTATCAGCATCTCGGACGTGTATGTAACCACGTGTGAAAACAACACCAGCCAATCACAGGCTTTGCTTTGGTCACCTTTCTTAGAAGAGGCCTGGATGGTGGTGTTCATGCGTCTGATTGGTCGACGTGAATGGAATATTTCTCTTGTCTGAATGTGTTATGAGCAGGTTTGAGGTGAGGGGACTGCGGGGGGTTTCGGTGAACCAGTTTCCTGTTTCCATTGACGATAATGAGGTTATTTCAGCTTTTCTGTAGAACAAGTACAGGCTAGCATTGTGGTGCTGTAACGTTTGTGACACTAAAATTAAATCTGAGTTGAAATGATGAACCTTAAAGTGTTCATTTGGACGAGAAACCTTTTACACATATTTTCAAATAAGAGACGAGATAACTTTCATACTGAGAGTCTCATACCATCAAATCAGGCATGACTGAAACAGGAACCATGTAAAAGAGCTTCAGGACATCAGCTGAGCTGAAAGGTGGATCTAACTGGAGAACAGCTTGGCATGTAGAGCTCAATCTGATACGTAACTAGGCCTGAAGGTCACACTTGTCATACGTACAGCAGGTCTACCAGTCAGTACAGGCTCGCTGGGTGCAGGGCCTCTTTGTGGGTTTCCTGTTGTAGTGTGAATGTACAATGTCTATGGGTGGAGAGGAAGTGAGACACATAGCTTAGCTAAGTTTATCTGACACACTGACTAACACAACCATGGATGGTCTACTTTCCTACTGTCTGGTTTTTAAAGCCACAGGATTTTGCCCTTGTCATCTGACGAGTTTTTCTAGCCAGGAAACTGAAGAGTAGAGTAAGACCTTGCTCCACGGATGAGGAGTTCCCCATTGCAGGTCAGTGGAGAGGCATTTGGTCACAACTCAGGTGTTTCCCCAGGCAGGAGGATACGAGGCACTAGGCTAAGGACTTGCCCTTTGCTGTCAGAGAGACCTGGAGTCCTCTTAGACATGAGGAGGGTCAGCAAGCCTGAGGCTGACAAGTTGTCCTGTGCTAGCAGAGAGGCCTTATCCATGGATGAGGAGTAGCACGGCGGAAGAGAGATACTGCCCTACAAATGAGATAAGGCCGATAAGGTTTCCCTGACACAAGGCTGAGGACTTTTCCCATGTACACCAGTGGAGAAACCTTTCCCTGCAACGGAGATGAGTTTTATTAGGCATGAGGCTGAGGACTTGTCTCCTGCCACCAGAGAGGCCTGTCCCTTCGGCTGAGGAGTTTTACCTGGCATGAGGCAGAAGAGTCTTCCTGGGTAAGAGGTAGAGAACAGCAAGTCCATTTCCAAGGACTGCGCTTCTCCAGTCCTGAGATTTACATCTAGTCCTGGGTTCTTGCCTTGGTAAACTTCAAAATCCAACACCAAGTCAAATTAACCGGGGCGGGAACAGAAACTTTCAAACCTGTTGGGTTTGGCTTACCTGGAACCTCCTGGCATACAGGACACAGTCGGTAACGGCATTCCATTGTTCATCTATGGACACCTTCCCGGGACTTGGCACACTAGAGCCTCTTTTTGGACCGAGGTGAATTCAGGAGGGTCCAGACCACAGATCTCTGGTCCTTCTGAAACCAGTGGTCTCGACTCAGACGGCTCGGAGAACGGCTCCTTGTTTGTAGGAGCTCCTGCACTGCTTGAGTGTTGGTGTCCAACCACAATAACAAAAAGCAACAAATGGACAAAATGTCTTTCTACCATTGCGAAGGTACTGCAAGACAACACTGTATGGAATTGCGGAACTGATCCACAGGTCGGAAGGAGTTCATGTGCATAAAAAGGCAAACCAGAGATAATGAAGCACTCCTCCAAAAGAGCCCAGAATCATCTCTGAACTGAACAGGTGGTCTTACCTGGGAGAGACAGTCGGGTGGTCCTGTTCCCGTAACGATAAACATCCTCAGAGACTATAACTCCACTGGAATCTTTGGTGATCTTCCTCTCATGGACAGCGCAGTAGTACAGACCCAGGTCTGACTCCGAGACGTTCTTCACCAGCAAGTAGGTTTGGTTCACTTTCCACCACAGAGGACGTTAGAGTTCCATGAATCTTCATCAGACATCATGAGAGAAGGTTGATGCTAGTGGGACTTTAACGTGAATCCTTCATAAGTCGCTGTGAGAGTATCAGTCTCCTGTCCGAGGAGCTCCCCATGTGCTCCAGAGATTGAACCAAGCACCTCAAAGATCACTTTACAGCACCGTCCTTTAATTTGGGAATAAACATCAATCCCAACAAAGATACACCACGGGACTAGGAACGGGGGACATACTTACACAGAGAGCGATGAGAGACTCTCGACCTCTCCATTAGAGACTGGTGCTGGGAGGCTGATGACGGTGAGGGTCCATTGAAGCGGATGCCTGTGCTGAGATCTGATTGGTCCACGTCAGTGGAAAATCTTTTTTACATTAGTCGGACGTAGTTTGAACCAGCAGCCAATCACAGGCTTTGCTTTGGTCACCTTTTATAGAAGAGGCCTGGATGCTGATCCTGACTCCTGTGACCAGGACTTCTAGTTAGTTTGTAAAGGCTCTGCATTGCACGGACTCCACGGACTCTGTTAGCTGTTATCGGTTTTCCATTAGGTAAACTTGTTACCTGGTATTCAGCACCAGGTACTTTATTTGGGTATCACTTCTGTTGTGGTTCCAAGGGGACAAACCTGGGCAACGTACATTCTTGCCTCGCATTTGAGTGACCTGAATTGTCTCGCCATTGGAGCTCTGATTTCCTCTCCTGCTTTTTCAGCACTCATCTGTCTTGCTGCCTCATCTTGTGTCACAAACAAAGATCTCGTCCCGCCATGAGTAGAGCTGAATAGCAAGCGGGTTTATTTAACAATCGGATAGTTTAGCCAAGCAGCAAAACACAAACCACATACAAGGAGCAGGCAAGAACTCAGTCAGAAGCAGACCGAGGTCAGAACCGGAGATCAGCGATATAAACAACTTAGAAGGGTCGGGCAAAAGACAGAGTAAAGGAAACGAAAGGAGGTCCAGAACCAGGAGAACACAGTGACCAGAGCTAGGAGGGAGAAGGGAGAAAAGGTAGTCAGGGACAAACTGGATCGAAACCAGTAAGTAGATACACAGGATACGCCCAGGAAAACTTAGCAGTGAGAACACGGGAGAGTGGAGTTTAAATGCCGGTGCAAATTGACAGCAGCTGTCTGGTAATCAGGTGACGTAGAGCAAATCAGATTTGGTGTTAGTGAGCATGTGGAGCTGACGTCATCAAGTGGAGCACTCTAGGAAGTGGAGTCCAAGGGAGCGGAAGAGCCAGGGAAACCCAGAAGTGTGACATCTTGGTAATATTCGTCTCTTTCAGATCACAACAGTCGGGGTATACTGTGTCTGCACTGGACAGTAGCTGGTACCAACAGCAAGTAGAACTGAGCCACCTAGGTGTAGTTACATCATCAAAAACCTCATCACTAGTGTACTGCTCAGAGCAACTCTCGGATATCTGGTGTTTACAGGGTTCCGGAAAGATCCTTTGGGGACTAAAAGCATCATCAGGTCTCACCTGGGTTGAATTTTCAAGGTGCATTACTAACTTGTTTGGCTCTCAGCTCTAAGCTTTCCCTTCTGTTGTCTCGGGAAGGAATTTGGTAGCCTGTATCTGATCAAGTCTTCCCTGTTTGTCTCCTCAGTGAAGAGTGCTTGTGTGCCTACAGTCATTACTCAGTGGGCTATAAAACTCACCAGGAAAGAATGTGACTTCTTTAGCTTGAACATTTATTTCTGAATCACGAACAGAAATACATAAAGGTCTTAGTCACTAAACTAAACAACTTCACCTGGCTCAAAACTACCTCACGTCAAAGAGACTGTAATGTCAGATGTGTCCTCTGTAGAAGAAATGGATGAAGAGTTTGAGAAACCTTAATGTGTTGTGATGGACACAGGTGAGGCCTACTACTGGACTACACAGGGATTTTATACTTTACTCTTCAGCTTTTCTAAATACAATCAGTTTTAACCTCAGAGTATGTGCTGAACTCAGAGCACTCAACTCTCTTCTTCTTCTTCTTCAGACGTCTCTGTCCTCCCATCGGGAGGTCCAACGAAGCATAGCAAACATCATCTCCTCCACCCTGCAGCTGGTTAAAAAATATTCACTGTTCAGATTCCAGTACAATCTTGTTGGTTAAGCAGTTGGGCGTAATGCCAGAATGCAGGTAGGGAAGCATTAGCACAACAGAGGCGATGCCCTACCAACACTGATTGTACACGTCACTGTACCTTGTCTGTTTTCCTGTTTGTCATTTTCTCGTGGTCTCTTCTATCATTTTCGGTCACTGCAACATCAGAAACCAAGCATATGTAAAGTGATATAAACAAAGCGGGAGTGTACATGCAGAGAGAAATGTCTCGTTGTTGGTGGTCACTTTCCCAGTGATGTAAAAGAGTGCTTTGGATCAGATGTGGATCAAAAATCTGATTTCATGTGGGGTTTTTTTTGTGGGGTTTTTTTTCATGTGGGGTAGAGTATGTGCTGAACTCAGCTCCACTCATCCCCTTTCTAGTGGCAAATGCTAGAACATGGCAGAACAAGGTCCCATCGTACATAACGCTGTACTACAGAGACTCTCATACATACAGCGGGGAACCTGGTGTTCCAGATGTTCATATATCCTGCACAGTTTCTCACATTGTTATTGATTTTGATAGTTAGGAAAATGATCATGCAGATCAGTACCTCTTATAGTGTACCTGTAGACACAGTACACACCGCTGGAGCAGAGGAGGACACACACAGGACACACACTGACCAGCAGCTTCCAGCAGACACCGCAGTCTGATACAGGAGGGGTGGGGAGCGGAGTGGGCGTGGTCTGGGTCGTCGTGTCTGAAGTAAGAGGAAAGCAGGAGGGTGAAGAGAAAGTGATGACGATGGTACCCAGGTTAGAGCGTGGTATAAACTCCACAGCACTAGACCATTATCATGGGTCACCGTTTGATGGGTTGACACTGGGATGTCCATCAGGTTCCAGGTTCCAAACAGGATCTAGACTGTGCTTCTATTGGGTTCTCATTGTTTATTTCAGAAAACAATCTTTGTGTTTTGTGCTGTTGTTTTACACCATATGGTATTAATAGATATAGTTTGTTATAAGCTCAACAGCTAGATCCATTCATTCATTTAGCTTCTAAGCCAATTCTCTAACTGGGTCATGGGGTAAGCATATCCCAGCAGTCAATGGGTGGAAGGCCAGAAACCCTGAACAGGCAACTAGTCCATCACAGCCCAGACTAATAGCTAGACTTATTTTGATATACAAATAGCTATCTAGTACTTTATTCCTATTTTAATTTACCAGAAATTGTTGTTTGGTACTTTGGACTAGATAACTATATGTGGTATATTCATTCTTACAAATGTGGAACTGCAGAAGGTATCATTAGACCAGAGAGGGTGACCTTACCATGGAAAGAGAGTCGAGTGGTCCTGTTTCCGTAATAGCAAACATCTTCCCAGGAACAAGCTCGAGCTCCATCTCTGGAAGATCTCTTCTTCTGCAGAGCGCAGAAGTACAAGCCAAGGTCTGACTCGTTGACGTTCTTCACCAGGAGATTGGTGGTTTGGCTGGAGACATTCAACATAACAGAGTAGCGTGGATGGGCCTCTGGCTTAAGAACCATGTGCTCGTGTGAGGAGTTCCTAAACCAGACCGTGATGAATCCATGCTTCCAAACGCAGTCGCTGTAGAGAACGACATTGTCTCCTGGTCTGACCTTCACCTCCACATCTGCTCCAGAGATCCTGGAGAACCAAACACCTGCAACAGACCAAACATTCTTTTTAAGAATCCTATGTACCTTTAATGTTCTAACACTGTAATGTTCTAGATCCTTTTAAACTGAAGGCTGCGTTATGACTCTTTTTGCAAATAGTACAAATAGGACGTGAAAGTTTACTTACACATGAGCGCGACAAGAACAGCTCTCGATCTCTCCATCTCAGAGACTGGTGTCGGGGGGCTGATGATGTTGAGGGTGTTTGAAGCGGATGTCTGTGCAGAGGCCTGATTGGTCCACGTCAGTGGAACATTTCTATTTTTGATATTTGCGCCTCACTATGTAGTGGTTAATCTTAACCTTCAGACAACTCACCAATGAGAGACAAGGGAAATAGCCTCTCAGCTCCTGATTGGTCACTATCTAAAGGGCGGTCCTTGATCAGATTTCAGACTGTGAGTAAAGCACTGTGGCAGAGCTGACAGTCTACCTTAATCTAACAGAGGGCGACTCATTAAAGCAGGGACGACTTACATAAACACCTAAGATTTACCTCTCTAGGCAGTTGTACCGGGGGATTTGGGATGTGTCACCTGATGCACATTCCTAACACAGACCCCCAAAATAAAAACAAGTACAGGGATGAAGACCAGGAAAGAAGACTAGGGAGGAACAGCATAGGGATCCACTGCAGCCAAGGAACCAAGACAGAGAGGAAGGCCAAGCACAGAAGGAGCTATGGTGGAAGAACAGGCATGGGAGGGGTGAGGAGGGAAATGGGGGGTCTCTTCCCACTGGACACTATGAGGAGTACTGCTTTGCCACCTCAGGTGCTCCCACCACAAAGTCACACAGAGCTCATCAGGGACACCTGATCTGAGTGGGAAAGAGGGAGCTAGCTGCTTCATCTCCCAGTCACTGCCCCAGCTCCATAGTAAACACATACCAGGTGTGACCAAGTGATATGGCCTATAAACGGTGCATGTAGGCAGCCAGCATATCTCTGGATGTTCCCTGAATCTGGGGGGTTGCCCCTCAGGGTAGCTGCCTGAGTTAAGCCTGATGTCCTTACCCTCCTTTGATGTTCCTGGGCTCTCAGGCTAAAGGCTGGGTGTATATGTGAGACTGCCTGGAGGAGTGAACCACATTTCCAGTCTACACTGAGCATGAACACGTCTGTGAGTGGGTGCAGGTGGAGTTGTACTAGCCTACAGAGGGACCTTCTGGTTGTACTCAGATCTGTTCAGCCTTGAGCACACCGTCTGGAGAAAGAGGGCAACACGTAACCACACAGCCTAACCAACAGCTGATATGTGAGTGAACACCGGGTCTGTTTGCTGTGGATCTGTTTTCTAATGAACTAAACCGGCCTTGTCCAACATCTGGTGTGGAATCCTCTGATCAAGTGAAGGAACACTGGAAGATCCAAACTGAACTAGGTAACACTGCAGAGGAGGGCAGGGCGTCTGAGCAGGGCTGTGTTAGTGCAGGCCTGGGTGTTGAAATGAGCAGGAGGTGTGTCTTGTGTTGTGGCTTTCTCAGACACTGAGGGGAGTTCCTGTTTGTCGCTGTAGAGATGCTGGTCACCTCTAACCACAGATGTTTCCATGGCTGTGTGTGCTGCAGAAGGCCAGGTGCTATTTGAGCTACACTAGTGTTTGAACCTCAGACTGGCCCAGGTCCTAGCTCAGTCTGAGGATTTCCATACAAGGCAGAACAGATCTGAGGTCAGTCAGTGAGCAGTGATCTGATATGATGTGAGTTACAGGGTCTCATTGTGGGTTTTCTGCTTCAGCAGTGCTTTCAAACTCTCCTTTTGGGGGAGGATTACCACACGTCTTTACTCATGGTAGCTTAGTAAAGTGCTGCCAGATATTTATTCATACCACTGTCAACATTTCAGCTGGATGGCTTCTTACATACACACATTTACTCGAGTCATAAACAGCCAAAGTAAACATAATGCATATCTGGACATGCAGCTCCTTTTGGCCACCACAATGTCTGGAGTGGCAGCCCTGTATAATGGTTGGACTGGCAGCTGCTGGGCTGGGGGCTGATTCAGGGACAGTGTTGTCACTGCTACCTTCTGGATCTTTACAGGATTTGGCAACCCACTGCTTGCTTTTTCCATTCGTCTACATGCCACATACTTATGCTATACATCTTATGTTTAACATGCTTCGTCCAAGTTATAGCAAAATTAGCCAGATGATGGAGACCCAAACTTTCAGAAATCAGATGTAGCTGTCAAACTGCCAGGAAGTCTTGACTGAGGTTCAGCCACAGTCCTCTGGACAGTTCTCAGCGCCAGAGACGTCTCTTTAACCTCGGATGTTGTTCACTTCCTTTAGGACCAATGCTTCGGTGATTGGACCGTCATTAAGCTTGCCTGTCTGGCACTTCTTGCAATGTACTTGTGATCCTAGAGGACGATGTCCCATTTCTGCCAAGACACATACAGTTTAGTGAAGGTCCTTGATTGTTTGGGTGTGAATGAGCCTGTCCATACAGCAAAGTCCATTAATGAATGATGTGCACACCTGTTGTGAACCAGGCAACATCATCCATCATATCTCAATAATGCTCTTGGTTCTGGATGAAAGTGAATCCCTGCAGCTGTGGCTTCCCATCTAGTGGAAAAACTTCCTAGAAAAAAACAGGAGGCTGTTACAGAGATGTTCAGATTAGGGTACAATGTTCAACTGCATTAAAGTGGTCTAATTAATAAGCATAATTAGGTACTCAGCGTTTGTTGTTATTGTTCATAGACATTCATTGAAATATTCATATCATCAATTGAGAATTTCCTAAAGATCACGTACCTGTAAAACTGTATCCCACAGCAATGACCCAGCTGACAAGCAGTCTGGTTCACATGAACTATGGAGTTGGACAAGGTTGCCCGCTATTCCCATACATGTGTACACTGTATGCTGGACATAAGAGTAGCAGAACTGGACAAAGAAAATCCAGGATTCAAGATAGCTTTCAATGTGGACAATATGACTCTCATAATGGAAAATCTGGAAGTCCTGCTGTTCCTCATAAGTTATCTTGAAGAGCTGAGTGGAGTCAAAAAGACATGATTACAGTTCAGTGAAGAAAAGTCATGGTAGCAGGAAGACATGTTAAAATTGGTGGAAGTTTTGTCTCAGTTGGATCAATTATTACCACCAAAGCATCCAGCAGTCAGGAAATGCAGAACAGATTGGCACTCAAGAGAACACCGGTGACTAGTCCCAATCCAGTCTTAGAGAGCAACACTGTCCTCTCATTTGAATCCCATCTCCAGCTCTGGAAGACAAGACACCTGCAACACACCAAAAACACTTTACACCAGAAAGCATGAGCCTATGTATCTAATTATCCACTCTAATAACAGCAGGTAAGTTTATACCTGGAGAAAGGCATGCTTCAAGATGAAAGGAAAGTTCAAAGATGAAGGAGGAACCGAAGTAAGACGAGAGTGATGAGAGAGACTTGTACAGCGTAGTGGTTTTCTTGGTAATAAGACAACTCACCAATGACAGAGACTACTTCCTGATTGGTCTGTTCTCTAGAGGGTGTGATTCACCTGGTCCTGTTACATCAGCAGTACTTCCTCCCTTCTTTCTGTTATCACACTTCCTGTCACCTGCAGCCTTGACAAAAGGGGCCACACAGGGTTCGAGTGAAGCCGCCACTTCCAGCTCCAAATAATACCATGGCTGAAGAGACTGTAAAAACCTGTAGAGGGTTTAAAGACGCTAGTCTAGGAATATCCAATACAGTCAACAAGCTGAGCATGATGTTTTAAAGATAAGTCAGTAGACTGCTGAGGAATCCAGGCTTCCAGGTCAACAGTTATACACCCGTACCTTCAATTATACAAAGAGACTTTGCTTAAAGTGATTGGGTGAGCAGCTACATGATGCAGCTTAGCATGAATATGACGTTTAGCCACTCCTGGTTGACCTTTTATGGCTATAGGCCAGTCTCAAAGTGACAGCCAGTCAGCTAGCAGACGTGAGACAGTCCGTGTGCAGTGGCCTGATGTGGTCTGAGCTGCAGGGCCTCGTTGTGGGTTTCCTGTTTTGGAGAGGCTGAGCTGTTGCTGCCTCTGAGCTCTCAAAGACACACCATTGTCTGATCTCGCACTCTGCAACTGTGCATGCATGTTTGAGCGTGGTTGAGCAGATTAGCCAGGACACTGACCTGCTTATCTTTCACTTACAAAGACACACACCTACAAATGACCGTTTCCATTGTTTACTATGAAATGCATTACGACGTACAGAGAACTGTCTAGAGAACAGCTAGCATGAGTTTAGATCTGTGTGTGGTGGAGGATGTCGGTGCATATGTGGTGCTTTATGTGTTGTGGTATCGTCTCCTAGTCTGATTCCTAGTCTTATTACCACTTCTGGGGGGCACTGATGATGGTGAGGGTCTTTGAAGCGGATGTCTGTGCTGAGATCTGATTGGTCCACGTCAGTGGAACATTTCTATTTTCCATTACGGCCCACAGCTTAGTGGTTAGCCTTCAACTCACCAATGAAAGACCAGCAAGCTGATCACATGATTCCTGACTGTTTAGTTTCTCAGAGTGTGGTCTTTGGTGTAGACCTGTGATGAACCTGCTGGTTCATCACACACCTGAATCCAACTGGCTACACCAAACAACCCCAGGCAGAGACAGTTCTGAGGTCCGAGATCACCATGTATTTGAGTCCCAGTCAGGTTTGGATAGCGAGAGGAAGCAGGACAACTGCTAAGGCTGAACTGTGGAGGTGTGACTGTTTGAAGAACTGAAAGTGAGTCTCCTGAGAAGAATGGAAACCGGACGTTTGACTCTTCTAGACTATAAAGTGATTCGAGGAGAGCTACCAGTTATACGTCTCAACCAGTCAAGACACTGGACTCCAAGCAGGTCCATTAACACAGGTGCTCAGTGTGGAGGGGTCTTCAGTGGGCTGAGCTGCAGGGCCTCACTGTGGGTTTCCTGTTTATGCATGTCTGAGCTTTGTTGCTGGTGACTCGAGATTGTGTGTATGTGGTGGAGGGAAGTGAATCATCACCTGTGTTTGTTTATCTGGTGATACAATCAACAACCATGTCTCTACTGCAGTCTGTGTGCATGTGGTGCAGAAGACAGACTACCGTTTGTGATACCGCACCACACGTATCCAGAACACTCATTCACAGGCTGCTTACTCGTCTCTAGGTAACAGGACACGAATAACAGACCCCAGATCAGTGTCCCCACTTTAACCAGGCCTGAAACCCCACCTACACAGTACAGAGCAGATGTGAGATCAGTCAGTAAAGACAGTCAGTGAACAGGGGACTGAGGTGGTCTGAGCTGCAGGGTCTCATTGTGGGTTTCCTGTTTTAGAGTGTCTGATGTTTACAGCTCTCAAACTGTCAGGTTTGGGGGGGACTTGGAGGGCTGCACTGTTAATCTGATTAACCCCTCACACACATTTACGGCACTGAGCTGACGCTCGTATCCAGGGCGACCTACAGGGTTAATCGGGGTGGTGTTAGGGGTCCTGCCCAAGCACTCTTATTGGTGTAGCACAGCATAGTCACCCAGACCGGGACTGGAACCCCAGTCTCCCACATGTGGTGGTGGCTCCCTGGCGGGTAGTGGTGTTATCTGCTGAGCTACACCCACCACATTTGCTGCATGTTTAAAGATGTGGGTGTAGGTGAAGCATCTCTATCTGAAATAACTCTGCAGCTCTGCACACTGAGTACCTAGACTGGTCCAGAGCTCCGATCTCTGGTCCTTCTGAAATCGGTGATCTGGGGTTCTCCTCTAGTGAAATGGTCTACTGCAGGTGTGGAAGCTCTTCACTCCTGGTTCCGGGGGGTTGTTGTGTGGTTGGTTCATTATGGAACATGACCACACCAGGAAAGAACCCCAACTCAGCACTGGCTGAAACAGCCAGGGAGCAGGCAGGTCAACAACAGCCATACATCCCCTCCACCTGGTAGACACCAGCACTACCCCAGAGCCCAACACGGGATGACACAAACAAAAGAGCTGCACACACAATTTCCACACAGTCACAACTATTTATAGTCTCAATTCTAACGAGCCCTCCACCCACTGCGGAGCAGGCTAATATGGAGAAGCTACACTGTCCCCTGTTCTAGAGCCGTCCTGGTAATCCCCACAATGTCCAAGCAGAGACTCTGCTAGCCCACCTTAGAGGTAGTGCAGTATGGGTTTACGAATGTCCACTGTCCCAGTTGCTCATAGCTACCTGTTGTTGGTCCTCCCTGGGAGCTCCAGCTTGTACCCCAGCTGTGCGGTGTCTCTCTGGCAAATCATGGCATCACTCCTCATGCTAGTAGCAGTGCTCCCTCAGCTGTTCTTCTCTTTCTCTGCTTCCCACCGCACTATAGATACCACCGAGAGTGCTGAACTGGTCTGCTGGACGGGTCAGACAGAAGACTACAGGCTAATCTTTACACCCCACCCCTGTGTTTATCTGTAGCACCGTCATGGATAGCTAAAGGGTTAAATCTGCAGGAAGTGAGTAACATCAAAGAGAAGACACTACACCTTCATATCGTTTACATGGCAACCTTTATTTGCAGAAATGAGCTTTTCTATTAGTCAAACACTCAGGCAGGTCTTACAGGTGTGTGTACAGAGTTCAGGTAAGTGTATGTGGGATTGTGGGAAGGCTGGTGGGGTTAGTCAGATTTCAGAGATGTGTAACTGACCACAGTGTGGAAACAGACCTCTCCATTCATACAGCTCCCACACTGATGATTCCCAGAACAGCCCACCTGATCAGAGAGAGGGAGAACCAGGGAGTCAGTAGCTAATCTGCTGCTTGGGTCTCCAGACACCATCACCTCCAGCCTGAGGTCGCTATTCAGACTTTGGTTCCTCAGAAAGCCCAGTAAGTCTGATCTGAGTGGACTGTATTTAAATGAGTGTATAATATAAAGTGTGCTGTGTGTGTTATTACCTCATTATGGTTCCTCATGTCCATATTCCCTCGTCGCTCTGCTGCACCATCAGCTGTTATGGTTGGGAAGGACACGGCATTACGATCAGGAAGTTCTTCAGTACAGTTAGAAACGTTCTGCAGTTCTTTGTTCCTTTGCAGAGACGGTTACACATCTGTACACACGTTCTAGATACTTCATATTACACATCATAGAGAGAGTACCTTCACTTCTGTTGAGGCAGATCCAGTACACAAAGGTGGAGGAGACGACTGAGGAGAGGATGACACACCCGGGACACAGACTGACCAGCAGCTTCCAGCAGACACTACAGTCTGATCCAGGAGGGGTGGAGGGGGTCTGGTGGGGATCGGCACCAGGAGCTGAAATAAGTGAGGACATGGACGTTAGGGAAGTCAGGAGAGCTTAACACTTCCTCACAGTCCAAACAGAACTCCAACAAACATCCTCAACTCGTCTTCTCTTGGTGGAGGAACACCAGAACTAGTAAAATGATGGTCTTGTAGATCTCGGAGTGAGTGTGTTATCCACCTACGTCTTACGTGATTTGGCAGAGACAGTCGGGTGGTCCCTGTTCCCGTAATGAATAAACGTCCTACCAGAGACGTATGGACTCCCATCTCATCCTGGTAATGTGAAGTCTTTCTCAGTATGGTCTTTACTCAAGCGCAGAATACAGACCCAGGGGGTTCTGACTCAGAGGACATTTCTTCACCAGCAGGTCGTGAGTCCCGTTGGCTGAAAACAGCCGGGAGGATTCCAACAGCAGAGTAACGTGGAAGCACTACACGGTTACACCATTAGAAGCGCTGCTGGCATGATCACAAAGGTGGTTCATGACATGGTCTCATGAGGAGCTCCTAAACCCACTTGTCTATCAAGATCCAGTCCTCCAAAACACAGTCCTGCTGCCAAAATACTGTGACATCGTCTCCTAGTCTGACTCCTAGGTCTCCTCTCCACTTCTGCTCCAGAGACCAAGGAGTGAAACCCCACCCCACCTGCGAACACACCAACCCAATGAAGGACGATCTGAAGACGAGCACATCTTAGATCACATGTGCTGCACAGTGGAACCACCCCGCCCCGAGCAGAGTGTACAAGCTACTTACACAGGGAGAGTACCATGAGAGACGACCTACACCTCTACGCGAAACACTCAGAGACTGGTGACTGGGGGTTGTGATGAGTTAGCTGAGTGTCCTTTGAAGCGGATGTCTGTTGGGGCTAGAGATCAGAGGATGGTCCACGTCACGTTGGAAAACAGCGTTTCATCGCTCCCAACACTGATGATTCTTAGAAGGGAGAACCTGTAGCATCTGCTGATGTCTCACAGACACATCAACTTGAGTCAAACTCTTCAGACTTTGGTCTCACGTGCTCTGCGGAAGATATTTCAATTGTCTGAGTGTGCGTGACAAAAACCTCATTATGGGCCCTCAGTCCATATTCCTTCGCTCTGCCTGTCAGACTGATGGTGGCGGTGGACACTACATATGTTCTTGTGGGGAGTCTGAAGATCCACGGTGACCCCATTTCATCTGATACGTCTATTAACCACAGTTTTCTGTTATGGCAGAGTCTACCTTGCTGGCGGATGAGGGCTGGTGGACTTCCACCTACACAGCTCCATGTTAGGCACTACACCAGGAGGGGTCAGCACTCAGTGGGCTTACCCAGTCAAAATCACGGTAGGGAAGTCAGGAGATCACAGTAGCAGCATTAGTCCTCAACTCCATACGATTTGAGGCAGTAAACTAGGAAATCTGCATTAGCCCTGACCATGGTTTACCTGCAGAGAAGTCGGGGTAGCTTCGGATTAGCGCGTTTTGACTATTGCAGTGATGTCTAGAAAGTAGGAAAGCCGACTCAGATGTCTTCAAAGCACTGAGACCCATGGAGGATTCAACCAATCTAAGCTGTCAGCAAAAACCAGAGAGAACATCAGCATCAACACTCTCAGTCCACCATAATCCTCTCTGTCAGTGCACCTTCCCTGTTTACTCACCTGAGCCTTCCCAAGAGTCAAGTCACTTCAGGTCAGGTGAGGTGTGAAGGTAAGCAAGGGGTCCATTAATACACCAGTATTATGAGCTGAGAACTGAGAAGGCTATTCAGTATACCCATCAGAACAGGCTCCTGGGACGAATGGCTGCAGGTCATGAACGGATGTCTGCTGAGACTCCACGCACTGAGGAGCAGATACCTTAACACCGGTTCTAATGTACCTACTGAGGACGTGGTCAGAAGGTCACCGTTTGCAAGTGCCTGATACCAAACATGACTTTACTGTAGTGTGACCCAGAATGTCTTTGAGGCGAAAGGTACCTAACCCCAGAGTGCCTAGGTTTTGTCCCCAATGTTGCTGTGGATTATGACAACCGGTCAGGCAGTGGTCAGTCAATGTTCTAAATACCACATCCAAAGCCCTACATGAAGAACTGTACCAGTAATGCCGACTGAGGAAGGATGGGAAGGTCAGGAAGATCAGGATGCCAAGAGTACCTGTGTCAGCAGTAAAGGGTAACTAAGCAGCTCCTCCAACAGCCCAGCTGTAACCAAGTCAAGCAGAGGCGACCGTGGGTGGTGTTTATTCTTGAACAGACATCCCAACAGAGCATGAAATGGGAACATGGTTTGGTTAGCTGGTAAATGTCATGCCTCCCTCCCCAGATGTTTCAAGACCCTTTCAAATCTAAAGATCAACAGTAGACTTGGATATATGGATGTATGATATTAGATATATGGGTATCAAATGTTTTAGCCAAAGCAGATCAGATTTTGAAAGGCATCCAGCTCAACTCATGTTCTAGTTTCATCTCAGCAAAGCCAAACAACCACACACTCAAAATCTCCAAGTGTCTGTTCATACAGCAGTTGGGCAAGTGGCCCAGATTGGATTTTCTTGTTAAACTGTTTACACTGTCTTTTAAATGTCACATACGTCTAACATCAGTCAGATCAGCTCCTAAACTGACCCGCTAGCACACCAGGTCCACTCCTCGTTCGTCCACTTCGTTGGTTTGCGTCCTTGCTTTCTCTAAACTTCATGGTTCCTTCAGTGCTTCAGCCTCGTTTGTGCTGTGCTAGGTCGCTAAGTCCTGTTTTCAGAATCTAATGTCTTTGTAATGGTCAGAAACAAAGAACCCGGATCGACGTGTGCAGAGTTAAAAGTCTAATGGGCTTTATTAAACAACAGGGCAGTTAAACACAACAACAAAACCCCACCAATCATGAGGAAAGGTCAAAGTCATTAGGCCAGGGTAGACAGTCAGTGAGGGGAGAGACAGGGAGAACGGCCAGAGGACAAATGGAGATCCGAAGGCCAGAGAGTACAAGAGAACGAAAGTCAAAAGGGCCAAGAGGAAGAGATCGGTAGTCGAAATACAAAAGAAGTCAGAACCAGAGTAGACAGACAGTCGCTGAGAACACTTGTGGGGGTTTGGCAAAACATCGCCATGAGGGAGTGTTTGGGTGGAGCTTATATGCAGACAGTAAATTGAAATCAGCTGGGCTAGGATACCTAGAGTGGAACTGATTGGGCGACTGAAGACATGTGCAGTGTGACATCATTGAGCGATGCCCTCTGGGTAGTTGAGTCCGGAGGAGCAGAGGTGCAGGGAAAACCCAGAAGCGTGACAGTAATTAGCTTTTATTTAGTCTGTACAGAAACATCAGCCGGAATGTCTAAGGCCTCGCCACTGCGGCATTATGAGGAACACTGAGCTGGACTGGTTTACAAGTCACGTCATTTCTCAGCTGGCTGTTCAGACTGAGCCACGTGTTGGATTTCAGTAACACACAGGGGCCCAAACTGAATCTAACTTCACACTTCCACACACACCGGAATCATGTATACAGAAAGAGACCACTGCTGAGTGAACGTAGCCCAAGCGTGAAACAGTTGGTACACAGTACAGTCAGCATTATCACATGTGGCTTCCAAAGGAGCATAAACACCAGGACAAGATAACAATGCATACCAGAGACGAACTGGAGAAGGCTACAAAAACATTTCTCCTGCACTGGAAGTTCCCAGGAGCACAGTGACCTCCAGAGTTCCTAAAAATTAAAAATCTGGGACAACCAGAACTCTTCCTGGAGATGACTGCCCTAACAAACTAAGGAATCCAGAGAGAAGGGCCTTGGTACGAGTGAACCATGATCCCAATGGCCACTCTCTGTGAACTCCAAAGATCCTGTGTGCGGATGGGAGAAACTTCCAGAAGGTCAGCCATCACTGTAGCACACTACAGATCTGGGCTTTATGACAAAAATGGCCAGACAGAAGCCTCTCCTCAGTAAAAGAAACACGAAGGCATCTAAAGGACTCTCAGACTGTAAGAAACGAGATTCTCTGGTCTGAACTTTTTGGCCACAATCGTAATGTCTGGAGGAAACCAGGCAGCTCTCATCACCTGCCCAACACCATCCCTACAGTGAAACATGGTGGTGGCAGCATCATGCTGTGAGGTTGTTCAGCGGCTGGTGCAGGGAGGCGGGTCAGGGTTGCAATTTCGCTGACTGGAGCAAAGCACAGAGATGTACTTAATGGAGACCTGAGCCAGAGAAATCGGGACTTCAGACTGGGCCGAAAGTTCAACTCCCAACAAGACAATGACCCTAAACACACAACCAAGAAAACACAGGAGTGGTACGTGGACTGTGAATGTCTTTGAGTGGCCCAGCAAGAACCCAATCAAACATCTATGGAGAGACATGCAAAGGACTGTCCACCGACAGTACCCATCCAACCTGACTGACCTTGAGGGGATCTCCAGAGATGGATTGAGAAAGCCAGAATTGAATAGGTCTGAGGACTTTCCCAATGCACTGAACACTGACATCTTTAACACACCATCTGAACACCATTTTCTCACATTCTGTTGATCATTTTAGTTCATTGTTGTATGTTCTAAACCAAACAAATCTAATTTAAGATAAAGGAACTGTGTACTATTTATCAGATTGATCCAGCACATGGATTTGCAGATTTAAGCTAGAAGGAAGATTCCGATACACAGAACCAATGATCTTCTGTGATGTATATCCACCTCACATAGCAGCATCTTCCAGAGATCCCTAAAACCAAGCTACTATGACAATGAGAACTTTCCAACTAGTAAAGTAACCAAGTTATTAACAATGACCAAAACTGTCAGCAGCCACAGAAAGGGTGTGTGTGTAATGAGGACGTTCCTACCTGGAACACGCTGCCCGTGAGTGGTTCTCTTCTCTCTTTAGAACCTGAGGGGATAAATCAAACACACCCATCAGAACCAGGTTATCCAGTGTAGTAAGACACTTTGGAGAGGACTCATTTTAATTAGAGCTACTGCTCCATCGTGAGAACGTAATCCCTGCAGGAGTCTGTATAGTATTCTCTGTCTTCACCAGTGAGACTCTACTCTGCAGCAGCTCTGCATTGGCTAGTCTTCAGTCTTCCCGGTCTCGACAGCAGACTCGGTCATGGTCTTCCTACGTTAAAAGCACAGGTACAGGTACAACTTCCTGTAGCGTGGGGTGGACGACTCTGTGTCCCAGAGCTTTCTAGCATTCACAGTTCCGACAGTGATCTGGTAAGAACTGGCAGCTATGTTTGGGGGAAAAGCATACAATAAAATTTTTAAATCACTCTAGAGAAATTTCTGGCAATTTCTGTAGGGGGCAGAGCCAAGTGTGCAGATAAAAATTTATATTTGGAGTTTATGACGTGTACATTAATATTAGAGTTAATTAGAATGTGAATTATATCAACGGGTGTGACTGAGATTACTCAGAGCTGAGACTGAACCAACAACATGGCATTCCATCACTGCATTACCAAACGGCTGCAGGTGGAATTACACCCCTCAGGGTAAGAGTTGGAGATTGTTGTACTGGTCAGAAATCAGATCATAAATTAAATGAACAGTTATTGTATGAGTTCGACTGTAGTTGGTGTACATATACAGAGTTCTGATGTGGCTGATGTGCTACTTGTATACCGACGGGTTAAAATCTACAAATATGAAAGCCACCAAGGGTATACAGTTACTTTGGGTAGTCCAGTTAGTCCAGCCTACGGCACTTTCACGTGAAAGAAGATGGCAGCGAGACAAGGAATGATGAGAGAGATGAGAGAGAGAGAGAGAGAGAAAGAGAGAGAGAATACCTTTAGTAGCGTATCTGCAGATACAGTACACACAGGTGGAGGAGAGGAGAACCCCCACAGGACACATACTGACCAGCAGCTTCCAGCAGACACTACAGTCTGATACAAGAGGGGTGGAGGGGGTCTGGCATGGACCAGCACAAGGAGCTGAATAAAGGGGAAAGAGGAACTCAGTTAACCCAGAAGCCGTCTTTTACACTGCTGCTGGTCAAAGCAAATAAGAACATGGGACAAAAGGTTCCCAAGGTTTCAGGATTCGAGTCACATCAGTAAACCTGAATAGGTGGTCTTACCTGGCAGAGACAGTAGAGTGGTCCTGTTCCCGTAATGATAAACGTCCTCAAAGACTATAACTCCACTGGAATCTTTGGTGATCTTCTTCTGATGTAGAGCGCAGTAGTACAGACCCAGGTCTGACTCAGAGACGTTCTTCACCAGCAGGTCGTAGGTTTGGTTGGAGGGATTCCACACAGCAGAGTAATGTGGACGAGTTCCACGCATTAAATCTGTAGCTGAGATCATGAGAGGAGGTTGATGCTGGTGGGAACAGTTTCTAAACCAGATGATATTAAACCTATCCTCAGAAACACAGTCGCTGTAGAGAGTGGCATCGTCTCCTGGTCCGACTCTCAGCTCAACATGTGCTCCAGAGATCCTGGAGAACCAAACACCTACAACACACCAACGATCACTTTACAGCACCGTCTTTTAACCGTGAGAATAAACATCAATCCCAACAACCAGCTACACAACGGGACTACAAAAGGAACGGGGAGGAGCTACTTACACACGAGAGCGATGAGCGCGACTCTCGACCTCTCCATCTCAGAGACTGGTGCTGGGGGGCTAATGACGGTGAGGGTCATTGAAGCGGATGTCTGTGCTGAGATCTGATTGGTCCACGTCAGTGGAAAATCTTTTTCTACATTATCAGCATCTCGGACGTGTATGTAACCACGTGTCAAAACAACACCAGCAGCCAATCACAGGCTTCGCTTTGGTCACCTTTTTTAGAAGAGCCCTGGAAGGTGGTATTCATGCGTCTGATTGGTCGACGTGAGCGGAATATTTCTCTTGTCTGAATGTGTTATGAGCAGGTTTGAGGTGAGGGGACTGTGGGGGGTTTCGGTGAACCAGTTTCCTGTTCCTTTGATGATTATAAGGTTATTTCAGCTTTTCTGTAGCACAAGTACAGATTAGCATTGTGGTCCTGTAACGTTTGTGACTGTAAAATTAAATCAATAAGTAATCAAATCAATAATAATTAAAAATAAGTTAAAATGATAAACCATAAAAGTGTTCATTAGGACTAGAAACCTTTTACATATTATATTTTCAAATAAGAGACGAGATAACTTTCATACTGAGAGTCTCATCCCATCAAATCAGGTGTGACTGAAACAGGAACCATATGAAGGAGGTTCAGGACAACAGCTGAGCTGAAAGGTGGATCTAACTGGAGAACAGCTTGGCATGTAGAGGTCTGATTTGTTGCTAGGCCTGAAGGTCACACCTAACAAACAGCAGATCTATCAGTCAGTACAGGCTCGCTGGGTGCAGGGCCTCTTTGTGGGTTTCCTGTTGTAGTGTGAATGTACAATGTCTATGGGTGGAGAGAAAGTGAGACACATAGCTTAGCTAAGTTTATCTGACACACTGACTAACACAACCATGGATGGTCTACTTTCCTAAGTCTGGTTTGTTTTGTAATGTCAGGATTTTGCCTCAGGACCTTTCCCTGTGACAGAAGAGTGTTTCTCATTGTGAAGCCGAGTCGTTTTCCTAGGCACAAGGGTAAGGACTTGCTGGGAGAGAGACCTTTTTCCATGGATGAGGAGTTTCCCCATGCATGTCAGTCACAAGACCTTTGCCCACAACTGAGGAGTATTCCCAGGCGTGAGGCTAGGGAGTTTCCTTTGCACAAGGGTGAGGACCTGTCCTTTGGAATGAGAGAGACCATTTCCCATGGTTGAAGAGTTTCCCCAGGCTTAGGAGTCATTCTGTTCTAGCAGAGAGACCTTTCCCTGCAAATGAGGAGTTTTTCTTAGGCATGAGCTGGAGGACTTGTGCTCAGTCAGCAGAGAGTCATTGCCCCCCAACTGAGGAGTTTTTCCAAGCATAAGGTAGAGTACTTGTTCTTTGCTGGAAGAAAGGACAGAGGAGGTTTCCCGTGTATGCTGGCAGAGACACTTCTATCTGTGGATGAGGAATTGTCCCGGGCATTAAGCTAGGGAGATTTCTTTGGGACAAGGCAGAGATTTGTCCTTGATGAAGACAGAACACCAGCAGAAAGGCATGAGGCTATGGACCTGTCCGTCAGCAGAGAGACCCTTGGCACATTACGGGCATCTTCACTCTAGAACTTCTTTATGGACACATGGTCCACCTGGTCAGTTTAGGAGTGGTCCAGAGCACAGATCGCTTGTCCTTCTCTTCTAGTGAAGGTGCCATCTGCTGCAGGTGTGGAAGCTATCCGCTCCCGGTGTTGGGTGTGTGGCTTCAACTTACCGCAGTACTTCCCTCTCTAAGCCTGAGCTGTTTGATAGTCCAGTGCTATCACCGTTACACAGTGGATGGTGCTTGCATTGCTAAACATCTTCTCATAGGAGTCCGGCTTCTTATTTGCAGGAGCTCCTGCACAGTGAAATGCCACGTGTCCCAACAGTGCTGTTCCACACTGCTTGACTGTTTGTATCCAAGCACAATAATAAAAAAGCAGCAAACAAAGTGAAGCTTCCTCCTACTATTTTACAAACCTACCGCACCAAAGTGCAGTATGTAACTGCACCATGGTTCAGAGTTAGGGTGCATAAGAAGGAAACCAGCGCTACCAAGGCCCTGCCCCAGGCGAGCCCAGAATCAGTTTGGAGTGCAGACCCAGGGATTGAGGACAGGTGTGAAAATGCCCTAAGGTGCCCTTATAGAGCTCTGTTGAGAAGAAGCCTCACTTTCCACAGGACATTATTCTTTGTGTCCTAATCAGACACATCCAGGTGTGACCAAGTGATATGGACTATAAACGGTTCATGTAGGCAGCCAGCATATCTCTGGATGTTCCCTGGATCTGGGGGAGTTGCCACTCGGGGTAACTGTCTGAGTTAAGCCTGATGTCATTACCCTCCTTTGATGTTCCTGGGCTCTCAGGTTAAAGGCTGGGTGTATATTTGAGACTGCCTGAAGGAGTGAACCACATTTCCGGTCTACACTGAGCATGAACACATCTGTTGTACTAGCCTGCAGAGGGACCATTAGGTCGTACTCAGATCTGTTCAGCCTTGAGCACACAGTCTGGAGAAACCACACAGCCTAACCAACAGCTGATATGTGAGTGAACACCGGGTCTGTTTGCCATGGATCTGTTTCCGTATGAACTAAACTGGCCTTGTTCAACATCTGGTGTGGAATCCTCTGATCAAGTGAAGGAACACTGGAAGATCCAAACTGAACTAGGTAACACTGCAGAGGAGTTGTGTTAGGCTGTGTTAGTGCAGGCCTGGGTGTTGAAATGAGCAGGAGGTGTGTCTTGTGTTGTGGCTTTCTCAGACACTGAGGGGAGTTCCTGTTTGTCGCTGTAGAGATGCTGGTCACCTCTAACCACAGATGTTTCCATGGCTGTGTGTGCTGCAGAAGGCCAGGTGCCATTTGAGCTACACTAATGTTAGAACCTCAGACTGGCCCAGGTCCTAGCTCAGTCTGAGGATTTCCATACGAGGCAGAACAGATGTGAGGTCAGTCAGTGAGCAGTGATCTGATATGATGTGAGCTACAGGGTCTCATTGTGGGTTTCCTGCTTCAGCGTTGCTTTCAAACTCCACGTGTGGGGGAGGAGCACCACACATATTTGCTCATGGTAGCTGAGTAAAGTGTTGCCAGTTATTTATTCCCACCACTGTCAACATTTTAGCTGGATGGCCTCTAACATACACACACTTACTCAAATCATAAACAGCCAAAGTAAACATAATGGATATCTGGACATGCAGCTCCTTTTATAAGTTGGCCACCACAATGTCATGACTTGTTAAGGCTCAGGGTTCGACCGCACTGGCATTGTGAGTACCAGGCCTGTAAATTGGTTGGACTGGCAGCTGCTGGGCTGGGGGCTGATTCAGGGACAGTGTTGTCACTGCTACCTTCTGGATCTTTACAGGATTTGGCAACCCACTCCATGCTTTTTCCAGTCATCTACATGCCACATACACATCCTCTCCAGCAGATCAGATTAGGAACAGGTCTTTCTTATGGATGGAACAGAAGACCTGGTCCCCATGGGTGAAGGCATGACCATAGAGGACCTCTTTTCTGTCAGCAGACTCTACTTGTGTCCTAAAAAGATGGAAAGATATCTGTCAGCATGAAGCACCCAGTTAATGGAAGTGTTCTATACAGGTTCATGGTCCATCATATGTTCTAAAATGCTTTCGAAGAGCAGGTAAACCACATATCAATGCTGCCAGAGAAAACAGTACATGTAGCAGTGCTAATTACACTATCTTGAAGGAGATGTGATGAATGAGGTCCATTGTTATTTATTTAATGAAGTTGTCAAGTTGGTCCAAGCTGTAGCAAAATTAGCCAGGTGAATTAGCCAGAACCCAACTTTCAGAAATCAGATGCAGCTGTCACCTGCCAGGAAGTCTTGACTGAGGCTCAGCCACAGTCCTCTGGACAGTTCTCAGCCCCAGAGGGGTCTCTTTAACTTCGGATGTGTTTCACTTCCTTTAGGACCGATGCTTGAGTTCCTTAGACCATCATTAATCTTGCCTGTCTAGGATGTCTTGCAATGGTTCTTTGCAATCTTAGATGATGATCTCTCATGTCTGCCAGGACAGTTTGGATGACCATACTCAATCCAGTCTTACTGAGCAATGGTGTCCTCTGCTTTGAATCCCATCTCTAGCTCTGTTCCAGACATCCTGGAGGACAAGACACCTGCAACACACCAAAAACACTTTACACCAAGAAAAGATGAGCATATGTATAATTATCCACTCTAATAACAGTAGGTAAGTTTATACCTGAGGAAAGGCATGCTACAAGATGAAGAAAAGTTCTAAGATGAAGGAGGAACCGAAGTTAAACTTTGCTTACTGATGAAAGTGATGAGAGAGACTTGTACAGCTTAGTGGTTTTCTTGGTAATAAGACAACCCACCAACGACAGAGACTACCTCCTGATTGGTCCATTCTTTAAAAGGGTGTGATTAACCTGTTTTGTCTACAACAGCATTTTTTCTTCCTTCTTTCTGTTTATCACACTTCCTGTCACTTGCACCCTTGAATGAAGGGGCTGCACAGGGTTCTTTGAGTGATCCCACAGCTTTCGGTTCCAAACAATGCCATGGTTATAGAGATTTGTGAGTGTGAATCTTACAGATCACAGAATCTATGCATAATGTAAGCTTTCTGTACCAATCAGAGAGTTGTACCTAGAACCTTTGCCTTGTGTGTACGTTCTTTACGCCCTTGAAACAGTTCTTCACACTTACAAATCTCTTTATGCATGGTATTGTTTTGGAACTAAAAAGTCGTGGGTTCTCTCATAGAACCTTGTGTGGCCCCTTATTTTAAAGATGCAAGTGACAGGTGACCCAAGGAACCCAAAAGACATTTACGGACCCACTATTTGAATCATGCATACAACCCTTTTTGGAAAACTTTCATTTTAAGACTATAGCCAGTCTAGGAATAGGAAGTCAGTAGACTGCTGAGGAATCCTGTTTGTAGTTCTGCGGTTATACACCAGTGCCTTACATTATAGAAAGGAGCTTTGCATAAATGTTGTATTAAACTGCTAAATAAAGCAGATTAGCATAAGTAAGATGCTTAGCTTCCTGTGCTTTAGCTGTGCTTGTTGACCTTGTATGTCTACAGGCCAGTCTCAAAGTTACAGCCAGTCAGCTACCAGATGTGAGACAGTCAGCGTGCAGTGGCCTGATGTGGTCTGAGCCTCATTGTGGGTTTCCTGTTTTTGAGAGGCTGAGCTGCGGCTGCTGCTGAGCTCACAAAGATGCACCTTCATTTGATCTTGCACTCTGCAACGGTGCATGCATGTTTGAGCGTGCATTGGGCAACCTGCTTATCTTTCAGTTACAAAGACACACACAATTGCAAATTACAGTTTCCACTGTTCACATTCAAATGCATTCAGACTTAAAGAGAACTGTCTTAAGAAGAGCTAGCAATGGCGTTCATAAGTTCTGATCTGTGTGTGGTGGAACTGAGCTGGAGGGTGTCAACGTGTATGTGCCTTTATGTGTTGTGGTTTTCTGAGAAACTGAAAGTAGTGTCTGTTTGTCTCTGCTTGTTTATGCGATGGACGTTACTAACCACAGATGTTTCCATGGCTGTGTGAGTCACTTCAGCCAGGCCTGAAAGATGTATCTACCCAGTGCAGGTCATATGAGATCAGTCAGTAAAGAGCTGCAGGGTCTTTTTGTAGGTTTCCTGTTTTGATGGCCTCAGGAGGCCTACAGCCACTCTGTAGGCCCTAAAACATGCAGATAGAAACCAATGCAGGCGAAACACAAACGTCTAACTTGCACAGTTATGAAACAAAGAACATCAAAAATCAAACTTATCTAACATGGTTTCAGGTCCTTTTAGTCTGTGCTGGTGGACCAGGATCTTTCTCCAAGCTTAGAACTCTGAGGAACATCAAAGAACTTCTGGGGCATTGTTTAGTCCAAATTGCATCACCGTTAGCTGATAGAAGCCTCTGTCTATGACAATCTTTCTCAAGTTTTGTCTGCAAGTCTCCACTACCGAGATGAAGGGGAGCAGAACCAGTGTCACCTTACTAGGTGATGAAGATGTACAAAGATCTTCAGTATGGAGCAGGTAGAAGATCAGTTTTGGAGATACTGTTAATGCTTCAGCAATCCATTGAGACCCTCACCTGGAGCCAGGCTTTTGCAAAGGCAGCTGGTTGGTTTCAGGTTATTAACCTCACCCACCAGCCACTTCATTAGATACACCTCCTTGTAGCTACACGTATTGAGTCTGATGTACTGAGGCTGTGTCTGGTCTAGTCATACCAGTGCAACATGCATCAACATACCTGTGTCACTGCAGTGTTGAGAATTATCCATCACCCTGCTAATAACACCTGGTGGTCCTGTGGGGTCCTGACTATTGAAGAACAGGATATTTGAGGTTTGAGAAGGCACTGCAGGGGGAGTTCATGCGAGGGGGGATGTCTTGAGTTCACCACCTAGCTTCGTCCACTTCAGCAGAAGCAGATTCAACACTGCATCAACCATGTAAGCAGATCTGAGATCAGTTATTAATCATAGTCAGTGTAGAGTGGTCTGAAACGGCCTGAGTTGCAAGGTCTCGCTGTGGGTTTCCTGTTTTTGCATGCAGGAACATTGATGGTTCTAAGAATCAAGACTCTAATCTGATGTCACTACCAACAGTCATAGTTTACATTACACAACGGGACAGTAGACAAACTAACATTGGCAATCCAGTTCCACCCACTTTTCAATATTATCCAGATTTAATTTACATGGGTTAAGTATTTCACATCATTTGTCATTTGTAGATGTTTAACAGATCCAGGATCAGTTTCACCACTTTAACTAGGCCTGAATCTCCCATCTACACACTACAGAGCAGATGTGAGATCAGTCAGTACAGACAGTCAGTGAACAGGGGTCTGATGTGGTCTGAGCTGCAGGGTCTCATTGTGGGTTTCCTGTTTTTGCATGAGTTGCTACCTCGGTAAGGGGGAGGAGACTCACAGGTCATTGTTCATCTCAAGTCCTCAAGCCACTAGAAACAGGCAGAAACACTGCTGTTGCATATGCATGGATTCTTCTTAGGTCCTTTTAGTCTGTACCAATGGACCATGTCTCTCTCTGGGCTTGAAATTTTTTCCTCCACTATGTTAGCAAGAGACAAATTTTCCTCCTTTGCTTTTTCTAGAATTTCCCTCTGGGATCTATCTTTCTATCTATCTTTAATGCTGCGGTCTGTGATAATGGGGATTGGTCACCTCCCAGACAATGGACACCAATCCCAGACAATGGACACCATTTCCAGACAATGCACACTTTTCCCAGACAATGCACACTATTCCTAGAAAATGCACACCATTCCCAGACAATGAACACCATTCCCAGACAATGGACACCATTCCCAGACAATGCACACTATTCCTAGAGAATGCACACCATTCCCAGACAATGAACACCATTCCCAGACAACGGACACCATTCCCAGACAATGCACACTATTCCCAGACAATGCACACTGTTCCTAGAAAATGCACACCATTCCCAGACAATGGACACCATTCCCAGACAATGAACACCAATCCCAGACAATGGACACCATTTCCAGACAATGCACACTTTTCCCAGACAATGCACACATTAATGTTACATTAAAGTACATGCAGATATGCAGTCAGAGTCTTGTCCCAATGTTTATGCACAACCCCTATAGGAATAATGGCAATAAAGTCAAATTGAAATGCTTTAATAATAAACTGTCCACAGGCCTGTTCAACCCTTTAGATCCCTAAACAAATAGGGACTACATCACCAAACAAATACTGAGTATCTAGGACGTTAGTCTTTCTTGACTGGTTGGGTTGTGATGTGTTGTTGCTTTGGGTATTATATTACACTTACCATCTGGAAACATCAATTGCATGTCAGCGCAAACTCATGTGGCATCAGTTCACAATGTGGCCATGCCAACCTGTCTTGTTTGTAGGTGCAGGATCTCTAGTGCAAACAAACCTCTCAACCACATCCCATAAATGCTGAACAGGGCTCATATTGGGCAAAGGTACAGCCCAGACCATTCATCATAACATGCTCCTCAAACCAACTCACATCTTAAATGCCTGCACAAGTTTGGAAATTGATTGTCCCATCTGTCTGGTACCCACCATCAAGCCTTTGTTCTAACTCAGATAGTTCATGTCTCCTTGCTACAAGCATGTTGGCCAGTGTTCAGCCTCACTCACGAGATAACACCATACTATGCTAGTGTGGGTGTTTCCAAGCCGTCCCCTGAGAAGAACTGTCAGGATAGACAGCTAGTGATTGTGGATAAATTTGATTCGTGACTTGTTCTTTAGCCACCATGACAGACAGATCAGCCTTTTTCAGTGGCTGTATCCCATTGGATGATTGAAGGACTTACTCTGCAAGTCAGGGACAGCCAAAATAACACTACTCCCCTCAGTCTTTTCTGAAAACTCTCTTTATGGGTGTTTATGAAATGGAAGAGAAGGTACACCAGCCCAGACCCTGTCCATGGTTCTGAAACTCCTGCTGGCTTCACTATGTGTACAAACAGTAAGAAGCTAATGTAAAGTGTTCCTCCTCTTCTGGCGTGGTCTAAATGGGAGCAGCTTGTTGTGATAAGACACTCCAAGCCATTCCAAACAATTCAAAATCCAAAAAAGCTCCAATGAAATCACAGGGGAGACAGCACCAGAAGGCAGCTACCACATAAAGTAGGCTAATGCTAGCCTGCATACACTGACATACCAAAAGTCATGGGATAGGAGTATAGTATTTCAATTTATTATGAAATGGTGTTACCCCAGGGGACGGCTTGGGAACGCTCACACTAGCATAATTAAGGTGTTATCTTGTTAGTGAGGCTGAACACTGGCCAACATGCTCGTAACAAGGAGACATGAACAAAGACATGATGGAGTCAGAACAAAGGCTTGATGGTGGGTACCAGACAGATGGGACAAACTTGTGCAGGCATTTAGGATCCGAGTTGGTTTGAGGCGCATTTTATGATGAATGGTCTGGGCTGTGCCCCCGCCCAATATGAGCCCTGTTCAGCATTTATGGGATGTGGTGGAGAGGTCAGTTTGCATCAGAGATCCTGCACCTACAAACAGTACAGGTGGTGGAGGACTATCCAGGCCACATTGTGAACTGATGCCACTTTGTGATCAACTTTGCCATGTTAGAGGGCGTTCTACTAGATCCTACACCATGACTTTGGGCGTGTCAGTGAATTTACATACACATCCTAAATACTGAAGGAAATAAAAACACAAGAACTGTCTGAACAGCTGTTAACGAGGACAACAGACAATGACAACACAACACTGTAGACTGACTAGGTGAACTCCAGTCCTGCTGATAGTGGTACCTTAATCTCCAATCTCCTGAACAATCAGCACACCGATCGTTAGTCCTGTATTTCTCCAAATTTAACCTCAGAGTATGTGCACAAATCAGAGTTTTCAACCGTCCTCTTCTTCAGTCGTCTCTGTCCACTGCTCGGGATGTCCAGTGAGGCATAGCAGACATCACCACCACCACCACCTCCAACCTGCAGGAATTATAAAGACATACCTTCAACGAAACTGGTCACTTTAGACTGGTATATAATGTAAAGCTGTGTGTGTTATTACCTCGTTATGGTTCCTCATTTCCATATTCCCTCGTCGCTCTGCTGTACCATCAGCTGTTATGGTTGGGAAGGACGTGACATCATGAATGCAAAGTTCTACAGTACAGTTAGAAATGTTCTGCAGTTCTTCATTTAATTTGAGAGATGGCTATGAGCTACATATCTAAACACATTCTAGATATTGATATTTATATCTGTCAGTGAGAGAGAGAGTACCTTTAGTCCTGTTTCTGCAGATGCAGTACAGACAGATGAAGAAGAGGACAGCACAGAGAGGACACACACTGACCAGCAGCTTCCAGCAGACACTACAGTCTGATACACGAGGGGTGGAGGGGGTCTGGAGGGTGAAGGGAGTCTGGGGGGCATCAGCACAAGAAATTGTCCTGTCTGTAACGAGGAAAAAATCATTTAGATCAGCAGAACCTCATTTACTATTCTAGGAGACATTTTAACCTGGGACACAATGCTGTTTTCTGGCTTTAACTTGTGAAGGAGACCCAGATCAGAAGAACCAGTAGGTCAGAATGAACAGACTCACCCAGGAAAGAGAGAAACGTGGTTCTGCTTCCTTCATGATGAACATCTGGGAGTCTTCCTCCACTTGTATTACCCTTCCCAGTCAGAGCACAGTAGTACAGACCCAGGTCTGTCTCGGTGATGTTCTCCACCAGCAGGTCGTAGGTTAGGCTGAAACTGTTCCACTTAAAAGAGTAACGTGGAGGTGTGGAATCTTTAGTAAATTGTTTGAGAGGAGGTTCTAGCTTATGTGAGGATTTCCTCAACCATATTACTGTATATCCAGTCCTCTGAGAACAGTCACAGTAGATGGTGGCGTTGTCTCCTGGTTTGACTCTCATCTCCACTACGAGTCCAGAGATGCTGGAGATCAAAACACCTGGAACACAAAATCAAACCCAGATTAAACAAACATGTACAGAACCAAGATCTTCTGATGGTTCTAGAGTGTCACTATAAGAGTCCACTATGAGATGAAACTGAACAGATGTAGAAGTTTACTTACACATGAGAGTGATGAGAGCGACTCTCGATCTCTCCATCTCAGAGACTGGTGTCGGGGGGCTGATGATGGCGAGGGTCTTTGAAGCGGATGTCGGTGCTGTGATCTGATTGGTCCACGTCAGTGGAACATTTCTATTTTTGATAATGGCCCACAGCACAGCGGTTAGTCTCCAACTCACCAATGAGAGACGTGCAAACTGATCACATGCTTCCTGAGTGTTCAGTTCTTTAGAGTGTGGTCTTTGATTTAGACCTGTGATTAACCTGCTTGTTCCACTGCTGAGGTTCTTTGTACTTTAGACTTTGACTAGGAATCCAGTAAAACAAATTAAACACTGAGCACGGTTGTAGGTCACTCTGGTTAAGAGCGTCTGCTAAATACCTTAAATGTAAATGTCTAGATGAGCCAACTGTCCAACTGTCCAAGCAGATACAGGTCTGAGACCACCATGTATTTGAGTCCCAATCAGGTTTGGATAGCGAGGCGAGGCAGGACATGCTAAGGCACTCTGAGGAACTGAAAGTGAACATATAAATACTTCACTGTTCTAGACCATAAAACGATTAAGGGACAGACATTAGTTTTTTAGCTCAACGAATTAAGACATTCGACCTCAAGGAGATCCATTAACACAGGTGCTCAGTGTGGAGGGGTCCTCAGTGGCCCGAGCTGCAGGGCCTCACTGTGGGTTTCCTGTTTATGCAGGTCTGATCTTTGATGCCGGTGAGTTCTCAGACTCGAGATGTGTGTGTGGTGGAGGGAAGTGAATCTTTGCCCATATTTGTTTATCTGATGACCCAATCAACAACCATGCTACTACTGCAGTATGTGTGTGTGCGGTGCAGAAGACAGACTAACATTTGTGATACCGCACCACACGCCAGCAGAGCTCTCAGTACAGGCTGCTTACTCGTCTCTAGATAACAGGACACGAGTGACAGATCCCAGATCAGAGTCTCCACTTTATCCAGGCCTGAAACCCCCACCTACACAGTACAGAGCAGATGGGAGATCAGTCAGTACAGACAGTCAGTGAACAGGGGTCTGAGATGCTCTGAGCAGCAGGGTCTCATTGTGGGTTTCCTGTTTTAGAGTGACTGATGTTTGCAGCTCTCAAACTCTCAGGGTTGGGGGGAGTTGGGGGGCTGCACTGGTGATCAGGTGATGTGGTCACACATATTTGCTACATGTTTATAGATGTGGGTGTAAGTGTGCTTCACCACACTGAAGCTTTTTCACTCTGTAGTGCTGTCTATATTACTCGAAGGACGTTTTCACTCTAGAACTTGTTCCAGACCCAGGTCCACTTGCTCTGCAAGTTCAGTGTGTGTGGTCCAGTGTGGATGTAGTTTCGAGCCTGGTGGTTGTCCAGAGCACTGACCTCTGGTCCTTCTGAAATCTGTGATCTGGAGTTCTCCTCTAGTTAACTCTGGAATGGTCTAGTGCAGGTATGGAAGCTCTTCACTCCTGGATCTGGGGGGTTGTTGTGACGTTGGTCTATTTCATAATGTGACTGCTTCGACTTCCCGCATTCCTTCCCTGGCTAAGCTGAGCCATATGCTAGTCCAATGTTACCACTTATACATCAGTACATGTCCAATAAACCACATGGTCAAAGGACTGGAGCACAGGTTCTGGAGTGAGGGCTTAAACCCAGAGCGTGGCAGAAAACAAGTCATTCTGCCTGCATGGCTAATCATCTCACACGAGAACAGCTCCTTGTCTGCAGGAGCTCCTGCATCGGGAAATGCCATGCATCCCAAAGGTGAGGTTCCTCACTGCATGAGTGTTTGCATCCAACCACAATGATAAAGAGCACCAAACGAACAAAATTCATCCTACCATTTTTGCGAACCTACCACAGAACAGTGACGTATAGAATGGATTAATTCATCCCCAGTTCAGATGGAGCACATGTGTGTGAAAGCAAACAAGACATAATGAGCCCCTCCCCCGACGTATAAAGTGACGTATTCACCATCAGACGTGGTGGATTTTTACATAGGGCCCTGCATAGGGAACTGCACTGTAAGAGAATGCTCTGTTACTGAACACAGCAGCAGGGGAGATCAGCAACTCTTTACTGACTAAAACAGCACGGAAGCATGCAGATCATGAACAGCCGTACACTCCCCTACAAATGGTGAACACTAACACTGCCTTAACTATGTTTTAGAACACAGTGATTGGTGACCTCAAAGTCCTACCGGAGACTGCACCATATTCTGTAGGGAGTGATCAGAATCAAAGAGATCACCTTACACCTTCACATTGTTTATTTACAGCAAGCTTTATTTGGAGATATGAACTATTCTAATGTACATGTGGAGCAAATCAAACACTCAGGCGGGTCTTACAGGTGTGTGTACAGAGTTCAGGTGTGTGTATGTGGGATTGTGGGAAGGCTGGTGTGTTTAGTCAGATTTCAGAGATGTGTAACAGACCACAGTGTGGAAACAGAACTCTCCATTCATACAGCCCCCACACTGATGCTCCTCAGAACAGCCCACCTGATCAGAGACACGACATTATGATCATGAAGTTGTTCTTTGTTCATTTGCAGAGACGACTATGATACAGTTCCACATCTGTACAAACGTTCTAGATAATTTATATTAATGCATGAGAGAGAGAATACCTTTAGTCCTCCTTCTGCAGATACAGTACACACAGGTGGAGGAGACAACTGAGGTGAGGAGAACACACACAGGACACACACTGTCCAGCAGCTTCCAGCAGACACTACAGTCTGATACAGGAGGGGTGGAGGGGGACTGGAGGGTGGAGGGACTCTGGGGTGGAGAATTACAAGGAACTGTCTTATCTGTAATGAGGAAGAGAAAAGAACCACATCATTTAGACCAGCAGAACCTCATTTACCATTCTAGGAGACATTTTAACTTTTGAAGGAGACCCAAATCAGAAGAACCAGTAGGTCAGGATGAGCAGACTCACCCAGGAAAGAGAGGAATGTGGTTCTGTTTCCATCATGATAAACATCTTCTCGGGCTCTCGCTCCATTTCTACCTCTAGTAAACTTTATCTCATGTAGAGCGCAGTAGTACAGGCCCAGGTCTGACTCGGTGACCTTCTCCACCAGCAGATCGTAGGTTAGGCTGGAGCTGTTCCACTGAAAAGAGTAACGAGGGAGTTCTGAATCTTCAGTGAAGCTAATGAGAGGAGGTTCTAGGTTGTGTGAGGATTTCCTCAGCCATCCTATTTTAGCTCCAGTCCTCCGAGTGCAGTCGCAGTAGATGGTGGCGTTGTCTCCTGGCTTGACTCTCATCTCCAGTATGATTCCAGAGATGGTGGAGATCAATACACCTGGAACACAAAATCAAACCCAGATCAAACAAACATGTACAGAACCAAGATGTTCTGATGGTTCTAGAGTGACTAAGTCCACTATGAGATGAAACTGAACAGATGTAGAAGGTTACTTACACATGAGAGTGATGAGAGCGACTCTCGATCTCTCCATCTCAGAGACTGGTGCTGGGGGGGCTGGTGATGGTGAGGGTCTTTGAAGCGGATGTCTGTGCTGAGATCTGATTGGTCCACGTCATCTATTTTTTTGTATTACATCCCACAGCGTAGTGGTTAGTCTTGTTCTTCAGAGAGCTCACCAATAAGAGACATGTAAACTGATCACATGATCACTTCCTGACAGGTCAGTTCTCAACACTGTGGTCTTTGCTTTAGACGTGTGATTAACCTCACTGTTCCATTTCTCTGATTCTGGGTATGTAGGTTTTACTGAGCAGCCAGGTAGCGCTTGCTTTCAATCAGACTACTCCTGTTAAACTCTGAGACTGTAAGTGCACAATAACAGTCCTGTGTGCTTGCGTTATCCATGTTTTAACACATCTGGCTCATCACACATCTGGCAGGTTTAGCTAACTGTTAAATTACATGTACAGAAGACCTGGTGTCCCTCCACCTCCACCCCACCGCATCATCTGCAGGAAGTGTGTGAGGATGTTCAAGCTGCATGGGATGGATTATCACAGGACACCATCAGGAACCTCTACAGCTCCATACCGAGATGTCCGGTGTGTTGGGTTAGCAAACACGAGAGACAGACTTCTGTATGTGTAGCTCAATAAATATTGATCATATCAGTCTAAATTTATCATCAGTTATTGATCCTGGTCACCTTTATCTTCCTTCCCAACATCACCTCACTCCCACACCTCCTTCTGGGGGCAGCTGGTCTTTAGATGAGGTTCTATGGAAGTGAGCTAAGTGCTGTTGTTTACAGTGACACAGGTGCAGTGTTCATGTGTGCATCAGTCCTGCTCTTATATAGAAAGAAGACCACAAGAAGCAGATCCCAGATCAGTTTTAATCAGGCCTAAAACTCCTGTCTAGAAAGTACAGAACAGATGTGAGATCAGTCAGTACAGACAGAGCAGTCTGCTGCTCTCAAACTCTGAAGGTAGGTTGGAGAGTTGGAGGGCTGCACCGATAGGATTAGAACTGTAGGTGTGGGTTTCCTGTTGTAGCAAGTCTCTCTATCTCTTAATGTAGGGGAGGAGACTCACACATCATTGTTTACATGACTTCACCCTCACCCCAGGTGAAAAGCACCTGCCTTGTGAGAGTGGGGTTTTCTTACTAGCCATGGGGAGTATCACGTGAAAACCAGTCTACACCATGTAAGGTAAACTGGGAAGTGGCTCATTCAGCACTACAGAGTCAGTATCTGAAGAAAGTGCTCCCAGTTGTCTTCTTCATTCATTGTCAAAAGTTCGACCGAATTGCTGCTTTGGATTCACTGGCCTGTACTGATGGCTACGTCGCCCATCACTTACTGAGTGCCTGGGATTTTAAGATCACCTGACCATAAACAAGTCCCCTGGGACTGTGTAAAAGCTCCTGAAGGTTCATTATGCCAATCAGTCACCTTTGCAGCCCTGTGAGCACGAGTTCTACCATCTTGGAATACATAAAAATGTTGGGATGCTTGGAACAATGATGAGCAAAAGGCAACACCTGGATGTTTAGCAGCTCAGTGTAGGCACCGTGGTTCACCGTGGTCACCTTCACCAAAGAACCCATATCCCTGTAATTAAAACACCCCCAGAACCTCACAGAGAGGACTTGCTTTTGGGTTAGGGCAGCTTACTAGTTGTCTATGGTATTAACGTTTGGCCTAGGTTGTGTTATTTGAATGGTTCTGGATTGTAATATAGGTGCATCATAAGACACAGGGGCAGCCATGACTGTTCTGGCTGCAGGAAGGTACATAAAGACACACAGTGTCATCAGGGGAAAGTTCAACACCATAACCCCACTAACAACATGTAAGTCCCTTTTCAGGAGGGGAAGCTTCTCAAAGCCAGCATCAACCGGGTCATTAGGATATGCTGACCATTCATGATGCTTAGCGGGCTAAGCAATGTATACTGTTCTAGTGTTCCATTCCACCTCTGTTCTAGATATCACTCACTGCACTATTTGTCCTCGAGTGTGCAATATATATTCTTCTATGCAAAAAAAAACCTTTTGATGTGCAATAATCTCAAAAAGCTATCCAAAGAATGTGCAATAATTAACTGCTACCACACCTGTCCGTCTGTTTAGAGTATACAGTTTTAATAGTCATTTATTATATTTAAATTTTTTTAGGCAATGTGTATATATGTATATTATTGTTTTATTTTTATTATTTATTTATTTATTTATTTTTCCTTCTGTCTCTCTCTCAATTTTTGCACTTTATATATTTTAGCCATATGTTTAATTATTTTGAATGTAAAGTGCCATCGGATTGCGACTCAATTTCGTTGTACACTGGGCAATGACAGTAAAGGCATCTTATCGTATCTTAACGTATCTTATTTTATCGTATCATATCTTAATGTATCTTATTTTATCGTATCATATCTTAACGCATCTTATCGTATCTTAACGTATCGTATCGTATCGTATCTTAACATATTGTATCGTATCTTAACGTATCGTATCTTATCGTATCTTAACGCATCTTAACGTATCGTATCTTAACGTATCTTAACGTAACGTATCGTATCTTAACGTATCTTAACGTATCGTATCGTATCTTAACGTATCTTAACGTATCGTATCGTATCTTAACGTATCGTATCTTAACGTATCGTAACCTATCATATCCCATCTAATCGTATCTTATCTTCTTATCCTATGGTCTTCTTGCAGTCAAAACTCTGAAACATGAGTGTACAGTCCAGTTTTCATGTCATCTCAAACTCACGACAGTCTGAACACATTCCCATGTACACATGCTTGACTGTGTGTACTGTGGTTGATCTAGTCATGCTGTGTACTTAAGCCCTAACAAGTCCAGGACTCACTGACAGGTGCAAATAGTTACTACACACTTCCATAACCCAAGAATAGCCCAAACAGTATGCACTGTATTCCTTGTAGCTGGATAATAAGTCTATTAAACTGGATGCTAAGAAGCTAACAATTAATCTACATCAGTGTTGCTAGTTATAAAGATACGTAAGTACACGTGGTCTGTTTGTGGGACCTTCGCTTGTAGCCACCTAGATGTCCTACATACCAACACCCAACTTTAGTCTGCTCCAAGAGCTGACATTGTGGCTGTTATTGGAAATTCCAGCTGACATCACTCATGCAGTGGTTCCCCAAAGTCAAGGCCCCAAAGTCACAGGGACGAGTAAACGCCAGGTCAAATGTGTCTATATGGCAGTCTTTACAAAAGATGCTGACAGCTGTACAGAGAATCCAGGCCCAAGCACACGTGATCAAGCCCAGGAGAAACTTCCAGAGGAACCCATCCTCCCCAGGTCCACCCCAGATAGCAAGACCAACACATAGGCAATGTTAAACAGGATAAGAAGGCAGCCATCATCGTACATGAACTAGGCTACTGCCGTGCTGGCCACATCACACACAACTCACTAGGACTCAAATACACTTTATTGGGTTCCAGTGAAGCCCGAGAACATTCTCTCTGAGCACCGTGAACACCATGTGACACTGTGGGTAAAGACACAGTCATCTCTCGGTAGGTACACACATTCTACCAACTGAAGAACATTAAAACACAAGAACAGCTGGTGACCAGGACGACAGGCACCAACAACACAACACTGTGTACTGACTAAAGCAAGTCCGGTTCTGCTGATTGTGGTACTCTCTGCCAGTACATGGTCTACACTCTCTCAGCTTTAACCTCAGAATATGTGCACAGATCTGTCCTCTTCTTCAGCCGTCTCTGTCCACTGTTCGGGATTTTCAATGAAGCATAGCAGACAGCACCACCACCACCACCAACCTGCAGTTATGTTAAACACATACGTCCATTCAGTGAAACTGGTCACCTAACCTGGTGTATAATGTAGATGTGTGTGTGTGTTATTACCTCATTATGGTTCCTCATTTCCAAATTCCCGCGTTGGTCCACTGTTCCGTCAGCTGTTATGGTTGGGAAGGACACAACATCACGATCATGAAGTTCTTCAGTACAGTTATAAACATTCTGTCCTTCTTTGTTCATTTGCACAGACGACTATGACATGGTTACATAACAAACGTTCTAGATACTAGAGTTTTATATGTGTCAGAGACAAAGAGTGGGAGAGCACCTCTAGTCCTGTTTCTGTAGATACGGTACATCCAGGTGGAGGAGATGACTGAGGTGAGGAGAACACACAAAAGACAGACACTGACCAGCAGCTTCCAGCAGACGCTACAGTCTGATACACGAGGGGTGGAGGGGGTGTCTAATGAGGGAGAGAATAGAACAGCATGTATTAGAACCGCAGAACCGCAGTTACCATCTTAGGCAACATGGCTTTACCTTTTGAAGACCCAGATCAGAAGAACCAGTAGGTCAGTAGAACAGACTCACCCAGGAAAGAGAGGAACGTGGTTCTGTTTCCTTCATGGTGAATATCTGGGAGTCTTCCTCCACTTGTATTAAGCTTTTTCCCAATTAGAGTGCAGTAGTACAGACCCAGGTCTGACTCTGTGACCTTCTCAACCAGCAGGTCGTGTGTGGTGCTGGAGCTGTTCCACTCAAAAGAGTAACGTGGAGTTGTGGAATCTTTGGTAAAATGTATGAGAGGAGGTTCTAGCTCGTGTGAGGATTTCCTCTGCCATATAACTGTATATTTAGTCCTGAGAGCACAGTCGCAGTACATGGTGGCGTTGTCTCCTGGTTTGACTCTCATCTCCACTATGACTCCAGAGATGCTGGAGACCAAAACACCTGGAACACAAAATCAAACCCAGATTAAACAAACATGTACAGAACCAAGATGTTCTGATGGTTCTAGAGTGTCACAAAGTCCACTATGAGATGAAACTGAACAGATGTAGAAGTTTACTTACAGATGAGAGTGATGAGAGCGTCTCTCGATCTCTCCATCTCAGAGACTGGTGCTGGGGGGCTGATAAAGGCAAGGGTCTTTGAAGCGGATGTCTGTGCTGAGATCTGATTGGTCCACGTCAGTGGAATATTTCTGTTTTCCATTATGGCCCACAGCATAGCGGTTAGTCTTGTTGTTCAGAGAGCTCACCAATGAAAGACGTGCAGACTGATCAGTAGAGTGGTCTTTGATGTGGACCTGTGATGAACCTACTTGTTCCACTGCTGAGGTTCTTTGTACTTAGACGTGGACTAGAATCAACACAACAACTTAAGAGCACACCTGTCAATCAGACTACACATGTTTAACTGTGAGACTGTAAGTGCACAATACCCGCCCTAGAGTGCTGGAAGTTATCCCTGTTCTAACATCTGGCTCATCACACATCTGGATTAATGAGCTCACTGTTCAACTGGATAAATCAAATGAGTCCAAACAGATACATTACTCAAGTCAGAGACCACCATGTGTTTGAGTCCCAGGTAAGAGGAAGCAGGATGTGGTAAACCAACTGCTAAGGCTGAACTGTGGAGGTGTGTCTCTCTAAGGAACTGAAAGTCTCCTGAGAGGAAAGGAAGATATGGAGTGGGTTTTATCTTCAGTTACAAGCTCCATTGTGAAGCTGAATGTTTGATTGTCTATAAAGTGACTGAAGGACAGCCATTAGTTCTTTATCTCAACGATTTAAGAAACTGGTTTTCAAGCAGATCCAACAACACAGGTGCTCAGTGTGAAGGGGTCTTCAGTGGCCTGAGCTGCACGGTCTCACTGTGGGTTTCCTGTTTGTGCATACCTGTGCTTTGATGCTGGTGAGCTCTCAGACTCGAGATTGTGTGTATGTGGGGGAGGAAGGTGAATCATCCTCACCTGTGTTTGTTTATCTGGTGATACAATCACAAACCATGTTTCTACGGCAGTGTGTATGTGGTGCAGAAGACCGACTATCATTTGAGGTCCTATAACGTCCACCTACAGGACACTCATTCAGAGGCTGCAGACTCTGGATCAGTGTCCCCACTTTAACCAGGCCTGAAACCCCACCTACACAGTACAGAGCAGATGGGAGATCAGTCAGTACAGACAGTCAGTGAACAGGGGTCTGAGGTGTTCTGAGCTGCAGGGTCTCATTGGGGGTTTCCTGTTTTAGACTGACTGATGTTTGCAGCACTCGAACTCTCAGGGTTGGGGGGGGTTGGTGGGCTGCACTGATGACATGGTCACACATATATGCTACGTTTATAAATGTGGGTGTAAGTGTGCTTCACCACACTGAAGCTTCTTCATCTGAAATAACTCTGTAGTGCTACACACCGAGTGTCTATACTACTCTACGAATGTTTTCACTCTAGAACTTGTTCCAGACCCAGGTCCGCTTGCTCTGCAAGTTCAGTGTGTGTGGTCCAGTGTGGATGTAGTTTCAAGCCTGGTGATGGTCCACAGCACTGACCTCTGGTCCTTCTGAAATCTGTGATCTGGGGTTCTCCTCTAGTGAACTCTGGAATGGTCTACTGCAGGTGTGGAAACTCTTCACTCCTGGATCTGGGGGGTTGTTGTGAGGTTGGTCTATTTCATAATGTGACTGCTTGGACTTCCCGCATTCCTTCCCTGTCTAAACTGAGCCGTATGATAGTCCTATGTTATCACTTATACATCAGTACATGTCCAATAAACCAAACGGTGATAGGACTGGATGTAGGTGACTGAGGGTCTGCGTACTGTTGTGTGTGTAATGAGGAAGAGAACAGAACCACATTAATTAGATTAGTAGAACCTCATTTACCATTCTAGGAGACACTTTAACTTGTGAAGGAGACCCAGATCAGAAGAACCAGTAGGTCAGAATGAACAGACTCACCCAGGAAAGAGAGGAATGTGGTTCTGTTCCTTTCATGAGGAACATCTGGGAGTCCTCCTCCACCTGTATTACCCTTCCTAGTTAGAGCGCAGTAGTACAGACCCAGGTCTGACTCAGTGATGTTCTCCACCAGCAGGTCATAGGTTTGGCTGGAGCTGTTCCACTTAAAAGAGTAATGAGGTTCTGAATCTTCAGTGAAGTGAATGAGAGGAGGTTCTACCTTGTGTGAGGATTTTCTCTGCCATATTACTGTATGTCTAGTCTTCCGAGTGCAGTCACAGTAGATGGTGGCGTTGTCTCCTGGCTTGACTCTCATCTCCACTATGAGTCCAGAGATGCTGGAGATCAAAACACCTGGAACACAAAATCAAACCCAGATTAAACAAACATGTACAGAACCAAGATCTTCTGATGATTCTAGAGTGTCACAAAGTCCACTATGAGATGTAACTGAACAGATGTAGAAGTTTACTTACACATGAGAGTGATGAGAGCGACTGGTGCTGTAATCTGTAATCTGAGACTGGTGCTGGGGGGCTGATGATGGTGAGGGTTTTTGAAGTGGATGTCGGTACTGAGATCTGATTGGTCATTGTCAGTAGAACATTTCTATTTTTGAGAACGACCACAGCATAGTGGTTAGTCTCTAACTCGAGAATGAGAAACACCCAAGCTGATTACATGCTTCCTGAGTGTTCAGTTCTTAAGAGTGTGGTCTTTGATGTGGACCTGTGATTAACCTGCTTGTTCCACTGCTGAGGTTCTTTGTACTTAGAATTAGAACCAAATTATGAGCACACCTTTCAATCAGACTACACCTGTTTAACTCTGAGGCTGTTGAAGTGCACAATAACAGTCCTGCAGTGCTTCGTCTCTACCTGTCACCACTTCTGGCACATCACACATCTGGATCAACGAGTTCACCGTCCAACTGGTAGGTCAAATGAGCCCAAACAGAGACAGTACTGACATCCGAGACCACCATGTATGTCCGGTTTGGATGGTGAGAAGAACCAGGACATGCTAAACCAACTTCTAAGCCTGAACTGTGGAGGTGTGTCTGTTTGAGGAACTGAAGGTGAGTCTCCTGAGAAGAATGGAAGCTAGAGGTAAAGTCTCAACAATTAAAGACTCAACTTAAAGCTCAGTCTGGAGGTCGGTCTGAGCTGCAGGGCCTCGCTGTGGGTTTCCTGTTTGTGCATGTCAGAACGCTGGTTAGTTCTCAGACTCTAGATTGGGTGTGTATGTGGTGGAGGGAGATATAATCTTCAGGCTAAACTCAGCATACGTGTGCATGAGTGAGTCTATGGGTGGTACGGAGACACAGGGCTACAACAGCACTACAACCATACTGGTACCATTTGTTACCCTCTTGGAAGAGGGATCTGGTAAGTCCTGGAAAGGGTTATCATTAGGGGTGTATAGCTGTAGGTCAAAAGGTCAAAACCAGTGTATATAATGAAACTTAGTGTACACCTAACTCTGTCTAACTTCAGATAGGTAAGTCCACATCAGACACAAGGACAAAGTGAGACAAAGTGTACTGATGACCTTTATTAATGACATGTATACATTACAGGATATTTAATATTCCAGACCTCCAGTAGGTCTTCTTCAGATGAACGATTCGCTTCATGACTCTTCAGCCCTCTGAATGCTACGACCTTCCTCAGCTGGTCTACATCTGATCAGCTTTAATCTCAGAATATGTAACTTCAGAACAGGTGCTGAACTCAAAGCTCTCAACTTTCTTCTTCTGTCGCTTTTGTCCTCTGCTCAGGAGGTCCAGGGAAGCATAGCAAGCGTCCTCTCCTCCTACCTGCAGATCGTTAAAACACTCAGTGTTCATTCATTCAGTGACTCGTTCAGTAATTCAGCTTCTCAGTCGCTTTATCTTTCTGGTTTGTGGGGGAGGTGAAGCCTATCCCAGCACTCACTGGGCAGGACACAGGAAACACCCTGGACAGGCTTCCAGCCCATCACATGGCAGACCTACCCACACCTATGGGTTACAATTTAGCATCTCAAGGTCACCTACCTGCTCCTGGTACTGTAGGAGGAGACCGGAGCACCCACATAGGGAGGACATGTGAACTCCACACAGAAAGGACCCCGGGACCCCCTAGCCAGGCATCAAACCCCACCCTTTTTGCTGTGAGGTAGCTGTGTGTGTGTGTTACAGTACCTTGTCATGTTTTCCGCTTGCTGGATTCCTTGTAGTCTCACAGGAACACTCTGCTGAGTCGTGGTTCTTCCCCACTGCCAATTAAATACATCAGAAATGCATCTCCGCTACATACACTGAAGACATATTGGCTCACATATTACCTTTACTTGTGTATCTGTAGATCCAGTACACACAGGTGGAGGAGAGGAGAACACACACAGGACACACACTGACCAGCAGCTTCCAGCAGACACTACAGTCTGATACAGGAGGGGTGGAGGGGGTGTCTGTAATGAGGGAGGGAATAGAGCAGCATGTATTAGAACCGCAGAACCTTAGTTACCATCTTAGCTGACATGGTTAACATTTGGAGGAGACCCAGATCAGAAGAACCAGTAGGTCAGAATGAACAGACTCACCCAGGAAAGAGAGGAACGTGGTTCTGTTTCCTTCATGGTGAACATCTGGGAGTCTTCCTCCACTTGTATTAAGCTTTTTCCCAGTTAGAGCGCAGTAGTACAGACCCAGGTCTGACTCAGTGACCTTCTCAACCTGCAGGTCGTGTGTGGTGCTTGAGCTGTTCCACTCAAAAGAGTAACGTGGAGGTGTGGAATCTTTAGTAAAGTGAATGAGAGGAGGTTCTAGCTCGTGTGAGGATTTCCTCTGCCATATAACTGTATATTTAGTCCTGAGAGCACAGTCGCAGTAGATGGTGGCGTTGTCTCCTGGTTTGACTTTCATCTCCACTATGAGTCCAGAGATGCTGGAGATCAAAACACCTGGAACACAAAATCAAACCCAGATTAAACAAACATGTACAGAACCAAGATGTTCTGATGGTTCTAGAGTGTCACAAAGTCCACTATGAGATGAAACTGAACAGATGTAGAAGTTTACTTACACATGAGAGTGATGAGAGCGACTCTCGATCTCTCCATCTCAGAGACTGGTGCTGGGGGCTGATAAAGGCGAGGGTCTTTGAAGCGGATGTCTGTGCTGAGATCTGATTGGTCCACGTCAGTGGAATATTTCTGTTTTCCATTACGGCCCACAGCATAGCGGTTAGTCTTGTTGTTCCGAGAGCTCACCAATGAGAGACGTGCAGACTGATCAGTAGAGTGGTCTTTGATGTGGACCTGTGATGAACCTACTTGTTCCACTGCTGAGGTTCTTTGTACTTAGACGTGGACTAGAATCAACACAACAACTTAAGAGCACACCTGTCAATCAGACTACACATGTTTAACTGTGAGACTGTAAGTGCACAATACCAGTGCTGGAAGTAATCCCTGTTCTAACAGTTGGCTCATCACACATCTGGATTAATGAGCTCACTGTTCAACTGGATAAATCAAATGAGTCCAAACAGATACATTACTCAAGTCGGAGACCACCATGTGTTTGAGTCCCAGGTAAGAGGAAGCAGGATGTGGTCAACCAACTGCTAAGCCTGAACTGTGTAGGTGTGTCTCTCTGAGGAACTGAAAGTCTCCTGAGAGGAAAGGAAGCTATGGAGTGGGTTTTATCTTCAGTCACAAGCTCCATTGTGAAGCTGAATGGTGAAACTGTGAAACTGTGGAGGTGTGTCTGTTTGAGGAACTGAGAAGAATGGAAGCTAGAGGTAAAGTCTCAACAATTAAAGACTGAACTTCAAGCAGATCTCTTAATACAGGTGCTCCATCTGGATTACGATCTGAGCTGCAGGGCCTCAGTGTGGGTTTCCTGTTTGTGCATGTCAGAACATTAACGCTGGTGAGTTCTCAGACTCCAGATTGGGTGTGTATGTGGTGGAGGGAGATATAATCTCCAGGCTAAACTCAGCATACGTGTGCATGAGTGAGTCTATGGGTGGTACGGAGACACAGGGCTGCAACACCACTACAACCATACTGGTACCATTTGTTACCCTCTTGGAAGAGGGATCTGGTAAGTCCTGGAAAGGGTTATCATTAGGGGTGTATAGCTGTAGGTCAAAGGTCAAAACCAGTGTGTATAATGAAACTTAGTGTACGCCTACTTCTGTCTAACTTCAGAGAGGTGAGTCCACATCAGACACAAGGACAAAGTGAGACAAAGTGTACTGATGACCTTTATTAATGACATGTAAATATACATTACAGGATATTTAATATTCCAGACCTCCAGTAGGTCGCTTCACGACTCTTCAGCCTGCTGAACGCTATAACCTTCCTCCTTTAACCTCAGAATATGTAACTTCAGAACAGGTGCTGAACTCAAAGCTCTCGACTTTCTTCTTCTGTCGCTTCTGTCCTCTGCTCAGGAGGTCCAGGGAAGCATAGCAAGCGTCCTCTCCTCCTACCTGCAGATCGTTAAAACACTCATTCATTCAGTGACTCGTTCATTAATTCATCTTCTCAGTCGCTTTATCTTTCTGGTTTGTGGGGGAGGTGAAGCCTATCCCAGCACTCACTGGGTAGGACACAGGAAACACCCTGGACAGGCTTCCAGCCCATCACATGGCAGACCTACCCACACCTATGGGTTACAATTTAGCATCTCAAGGTCACCTACCTGCTCCTGGTACTGTAGGAGGAGACCGGAGCACCCACACAGGGAGGACATGTGAACTCCACACAGAAAGGACCCCGGGACCCCCTAGCCAGGCATCAAACCCCACCCTTTTTGCTGTGAGGTAGCTGTGTGTGTGTGTTACAGTACCTTGTCATGTTTTCCGCTTGCTGGATTCCTTGTAGTCTCACAGGAACACTCTGCTGAGTCGTGGTTCTTCCCCACTGCTAATGAAATACACCAGAAATCATTCATATCATCAGTGTTTGAATCTATAGGCCATAAATCTCCGCTAAATACACTGAAGACATATTGGCTCACATAGTACCTTTACTTGTGTATCTGTAGATCCAGTACACACAGGTGGAGGAGAGGAGAACACACACAGGACACACACTGACTAGCAGCTTCCAGCAGACACTACAGTCTGATACAGGAGGGGTGGAGGGGGTTGGAGGGGTGGGGTCTACAATAGGAGACCAAGAGTAGAACTAAGAGGTTCTGGTGGGTGCAGATCCTTAACTGAAACACTAATGACTCAGTAACAACGTTAACTAGAGCCAGAGAGACCTTACCGTGGAAGGAGAGTCGGGTGGTCCTGTTTCCATACAGACAGACATCTTCCCCGAAACAAGCTCGAGCTTTATCTCTGATAGACCTTGTTTTCTGTAGAGCGCAGTAGTACAGGCCCAGATCTGATTCACTCACGTTCCTCACCAGGAGATCGCTGGTTTTACTGAAGGGACTCCACAAAATGGAGCAGCGTGGATGAGCCTCCTTGTGGATGTACATGTGCTCATGTGAGGAGTTCCTAAACCAAATTGTACTAAATCCAATCTTCCAGCCACAGTCACCATAGAGAACGGCATTGTCTCCTGGTCTGACCTTCACCTCCACTTCTTCTCCAGAGATCCTGGAGAGCCAAACACCTGCAGCACACCAACCACACCTTAGACTGAACAAAGAAGAGGGTGCAGACCCCACATACCTTTACAAGCCTTCTCTTAAACAAAGTGAGCCACAGTAGTGGTGAATGGAATAACCCCCAGCAGTTCTGATGGTAACCAGACGGAAGGATCCACCTTAGAATAAAGACAAAGTCTACTTACACAGTAGAGTGACGACTCGTGATCTCTCCATCTCAGAGACTGGTGCTGGGGGGCTGATGATGCTGAGGGTCTTTGAAGCGGATGTCTGTGCTGAATTCTGATTGGTCCACGTAAGTGGGACATTTCTACTTTTGATTACGTCTTTCCTCATGGTGGTTAATCTTAAGGTTCAGACACCAAACCAATGACAGAAGAGCAAACTAGTCTCACACTTTCTGATTGGTCACTTCTTAGGAGGGCACTCGGTGTGATGTGTAGGTTATGGCTAGAAGGCAAGCAGATAGAGCTAAAGGGTAACTCAGATGACAAGACTTCTGTCAATCTGTGAATTCATGTTTACTACTAAACCACAACCACTCTGTGGCATAGTCTACTGCCCACCTTATTGAGACAGAGGTGCCTCAACTCACTAAGGCAGATTTGGCATGGACTGGATGAGTTTCTGGATGTAGCCACATCAGTGTTCAGATAATCTTACATCAAAGACTTGTCCAGGTGGGCCAGATGTGGTGGAGGCCTTCCCTGGCACAATTCCAAGGAGAATTCCTTGTAGACTGGGATTGTATCCACTGCTGGTAGACCCGTATGACCGTACGCTTCCATACACCTGCAGATTCAGCCACGTCCTTCAAACTATGGTCTTTGGCCACGCCCACATGCAGTCCCTCCTTTTAGCCAATCGTTAACATCTGCTCTGGAGCCATTTTCTACACATGGAACGAGACATTCCCTGCACTGTAGCACCTCTTCCCAATCTATGGATCCCGTCACTCACACCCCACAGTATTTATAGCTCCTTCATCCTTGTGCATCGCCACCTGCAGGAGCCTGGAGTTACTAGCACCTTATACACACAAGGGGACTAGGTGAAGTAAAATTCAGTAGACCTCATTAGGCCTTCTGAGGATTCTTTACCATTTGTATGCAGACAGAACGGGTCCGGTTGGTGCCTGAATCTGGTGCAAGAAAGAGGTTAGTGGCCTGATTTGCCTTCAAACATCTTTCCTGTTTGTGCGTCTTTGACGCTCGTCAGCCTTGAGGTTGTGTAAGTGAGCAACCACATTTCCATAACAGTATGAACTAGCAGGACTGGCTGCACGTACAGTGGGGTCTACTGACCCAAACAGAGACCTGACAGTGCCCAGTTCAGTAGTAAACTAACCGATAGGTAAACCAGTGAGCAGATACTGGATCTGTTTGTTGTGGATTTGCTGTTTGTGATCTTGTATGGAAGCTACAGAATCATACTCTTTTGTGTTGTTGCTCTTTAGAAACAGAAAATGAGGTACACTGTGTCTCTGCATGCTGAAGTAATTCTTTACCTGAAACGAACAGTAAAGCTACCTCACCTACCATCTGGACTTGACCTCCACAAGCCTACACGATCACTCTTCCATTGGGAATCTACACAGTGGCCACCGCATGGTGCCTTGGGTTGGATTGCTAGGCTGGCAGCTGGCTCAGACTTGATGTTGTCCCTGCTTCCTGCTGGATCTTTACAGGATGTGGCAAGAGCATAGTAGGCCAGTCCCAATGCTTCGTAATGGCATTCCTCCTAGTCAACTACATGCAGCATACCTGATTCCTGATCTTTTCCAGAACACCTCATGGCAGACTCAAAAAGCTGCTTATCCCAGAAAGAGGTTTGTTTATGGATTGCACAAGAAGACCCACGGCTGGTCCCCCGGGTGAAGTCCTGACATCAGTTTTGCCCCAGGTTCTACCTTTGCCTGGTCAGGAAACATCCAAAAGCACTAAGCCCTCACAGTTGATGCATGTGTGGTATGCAAGCTTTAAGACTGACCTTATGTTGCAGTGGTTTTCTAAACAGCAACTCCACAGTCTCTGCACCTGGACAAATACTGGGGCAGTAAGGAAACACTCTGAAAACTTTGGTATGTCCAAGACAAGGGTTGGTACAAATCTCACAGGGGTTCAGTCAAAGTACCCAATTGACTCTCACCTGAGCTTCATAATTCCATCTCATTAGATTTAATTGTTTGGCTACACTGACCATATTGATGATAAACAGAATGTGAGTATACACAAGCCATTGGTGTTGACGGGCACACCAGGCAGCTCTCCCAGTTTCCTTTTCCACCATCCAGACACAGGTGGCACCTTCATTACACCCTCCTGTCTCTGCCCGGACCATATCCAGGTGAGAGAAGAAAATTTGGTGTCACGGTGCTCATTACATATCCTGCCATTGACAGCTAGCAACCATTGCCTTCGCTTGCAGAGGGACTGTAAACGAGAAACCTGGACCGAAACTGCATCGTCTTTAGTAATGTATCCTAAGTTCCGTTTAGGATCTGATGACGGTCAGAGTATCGAGGCCTCATGGTAAGCACTTCAGTCTTGCTTTTGCTGTGGACCACCACACTGCACCAACTGCTGGTGGGATGATCTGAGAAGCCATTGCATACAGTTGGTCAGCCCTAGTGGTAATACCAGGGACTCTAACAGCTCAGCGATATGTGCAGGACATCATCTGGCAACATGTGCTGTCTCTCATGGCAGGCTTCCAAAGGGCATTCTTCAGCAGGATAATGCTCGTCCACACAAGACAAGGGCTGCCCAGGAATGTCTCTGCCACTTCCTTGGCCTGCCTGGTTTCCAGATTTACCAGCAATTAAGAATTTATGGGACCAGCTAGGACACCAGGTTTAGCGACCCAGAAGTGCATAGCATCTACATGTCCAGCTGCAACATCTGTGGGCAAATGTGCTGCAGGATGGCACTGAGAACGTGTATGCTTCCATGCCCAACCATCTAATCTTGTATCCGGACTAGAGGTGGCCCATCAGGGTACTACAGCCCATTTTCAATTGTACAGTTTACTCCAATAAACCTCTCCTTTATTCTAAAAACTGTAAGCACTTACATATTCCATCATTACATTCACACATAGACAGATCCGCTCTATTCCAACAACTCCTTCTGGGTGAAATTTGTTGGGTCAGTAAGTAAATCTTAGTTATATTATTTACAAGTAGTTGATCTCCATTGTGATGGCTCAGTGGCCACTGTTGGACCTCCATGTCAGAATGGGTAAGAAGTCTCAGACACCAGATTCATGCAAGTCGCTCCGGATAAGAGCATCTGCCAAATGCGGTAAGGGGAAGACAGTAAAGACACTACAGAACATCTACAGTAAAGACCACTCACCTCTTTAAGCAGAACAACACCAACACACTATATCTCTTGTCTATCTACAAGTTATCACCAGGTTTGTGGTGGTGGTGAAGAGACTGCAGGGAGCCCTGGCAGGTTGTTGCTGCTAACCAGCTTTAGGCACATAAACAGGGTAAAGGGTTTAGGCCTCAACCTTAGATCACTCTAAACCCACCCGTACACAAAATATCATCTATTGGTAAGTATAAGTCAGTGAGGGGCCTCAGCGAGGGGCCTCATTGAGGGTTTCCTGTTGTGGTGTGGCAGCAGTTGGGTGACTGCTGTGTTTAGTATTGAGGGGAGGCTGGGAATCTTACTGCAAGGTTTGTATGGGATGTCATAAAAGTGAGGAAAAGCTATGGGGGAACCTGTTAGCCCATGTCACCAATGTGGCGGCCATCTTGGATTTTCAAATGGGAAGATAGGTGTGTAAAAGACCAAAGTGGTCAAGCATTTCACCAAGCTTTATGTCAATGTAGCTCTATCACTTTTGAGACACCCTGTAGTTTAAACAGACATGTTCACCCACTGGAGGTTCTGCCATAGGAGGGTCCACACCATTCTGTATTGGTTCTCATTCCCTAAACATAAGAACATAAATGACTGACTAAGAGATTATTCAGCTGCCTGGTGTATTAGTACCCACTGCAAGGACTCACTGACCTCCCGTAGATTTCACTGTAGAAATCTAGCCTAGCCTGTGTGTGTGTTGCTTCAGTTCCTGTGATCTCTCTGGTTGCTTTTCCAGTGCCTCTAGTAGGCTGATAGCAAAACCCACTACTGCATCCAGCCCTGCCCCCTGCCCAGTCTTGGGTGCTTCATTTTAACAGTCTTCAGCCCCAGCTCTGGTAAGACAGAAATGTCCGGTTAACTTAGTGTTTCTAAATTGGTCACAAAGATCACGTAAATAGCCAACGCTGCTAGTGTACCTGCATTTAGATCTATGATATCGGTAAAAAGGCTTGGAAACTGTTCATTCAGGAGGATTCAGGAAAGACAGAGGAACAGGATCATTGTTGAGGTATGATGGATATTTGGAAAGGTCATGAAGGAAATACTCCATTGGCTACATCAAAGGTTTTTAGCTTTGCCAGCCAAGGTCCTTGGGAAAACTGGTATTCCAAGAATCTTACTGTCCTAATCAGGAACCTCTACATTGAACAATAAGCCACAGTTGTAACAGAAAGTGAGCAGTTAGAAAAGGCTGCCCACTATTCCCGTACCCGTTTACCTGGTTTGATATGATAAGAGAAACAGGACTGCCCTGTGTTGGACTGGCAGCCTCTCCAGGGTGTTCTCTGCTGGCTGAGCACTGAACTCTCTGTGACCCAAAAGGATAAACAGTTTAGGAAATTAGTTACTGTGAGTACGTGAGTGAGGAGCAGGACTGGAGGAAGGTCATCCAGGATTCAAGAGATGTTGGGACATGAGCTCCATATAAAGAAAAGAAGGTTAGGGCAACAGGAAAGCTTTCTGTGCCAGGTGCCCATCTCTCAGGCAGCAATGAGAGCTACGTGAGACAGTAGGAGGACAACGAGAAGCCCAAGTGGCATCAGGGCGGCACCCATCCTACAAGCCTTGCCTCTGGTTCTGCAGCAGGGTCACTGTTTTATCCTGGACGTTACATATCAGGAAGCCCAGAAACATGACCCCGAATGTCACTGGAAAGAAAACACAGACATCTGTGGTTTCACCTTCACTTCTGTTTCAGAGATCCTGGGGAACAAAACACCTGCAAGACACCAACCACACATTACACGATGACGGTGAACAGACGTACAACCTTGTCTGTGTTCTTATACAGAAAGTCAGACCATTAATGATATTTCTCTGTATAACTAAATAAGTACATGGTACATGGTGGCGAGGAAATGAAACTGGACAGCTGTAAAGGTTCACTTACACATGAGAGCGCCGAGAGAGACCCTATCTGTTCAGGAGCTGGGGGTGGCTGATAATGGTGAGGGTTTTTGAAGCAGCTGCCTTTTCTACTTTTGCGTGCAGCGCAGTGGTTTTTCTTGATAAGACAACCCACTAAAGAGAGACTCTACTTCCTGATTGGCTCCTTCTTGGGAGGGTGTGATTTGTCTGATTTGTCTAGAACAACATTTTTTCTTCTTCTCTCGGTTTTTCTCACATGTCCTGTGACTTACACTCTTTCAAGAAAGCTCACACAGGTTTCTTCGAGTGTTGCCAACACTTTCAGTTCTGTATAATACAAGGCTTGAAGAGACTTGTGAGTTTAAATAAGCTCTTTAGGTTTAAATAACTTTAACGTAACAAGAGGAGTGTTCGTCTTAGAACCTTTAAGCATAAGAAAAGTTCTTTAGGAAATTCGAAATGTGTTTAGGGAACCGATTCTGGACATATAAGCCTTTTTGGGACTGACTGGGGACCAATAAGGGGTTAATCACTGAACCCTTTGTCTGAATATGAGGTTTGAAAGCAGGTATGTCAGTATCCAGGTTTAGGGGTCTACAGTTCTACACCAATGCCTTACGTAGTACAATGAGGGTTTGTTTAAAGTGATTCTTTTGACTGGTTAAATTATACATAATTAAGACTTAGTTATACTTTATAATTATAATTATACATAATTAAGTTTAGCTTAGGCTGGGGCGAATTGGTTGTTTGACCTCTTAAGCAGGCTGTAAACTGACTACAAGCCAGCCTCAAAGTCAATTACCACCAGTCACCAGATGTGAGATGAGTCAGTGAAGAGCTGCAGGGCCTCATTGTGGGTTTCCTGTTTTTGCATGTCTGAGCTGCCGCTGAGCTCTCAAAGACACACCTCTATCTGATCTTACACTCAGTAACTGTCTGTCTGTTGTTGCTACTCAAATGTATGTAGATTTGATTCAAGAAAACTGGCTAAAAGAACTGGCAATGGTAAAAAGGCCTCCATGGGTTCTGATCTGTGTGTGGTGGAACTGAGCTGGAGGATGTCGGTGTATGTGTCTATGTGCTGTGGCTTTCTCAGAAACTGAAAGTAGTGTGTGTTTGTCTCTGCTTCTTTAAGAGGGGGATGTTACTAACCACAGATGTTTCCATGACTGTGTGAGTCTGTATGTGTTGCAGTTGTGCCATTTGAAACTACAAGTTCACATACCAGTATAATATTCTTCATCAGACTAAACTCACTATAGATTATACTTGTGAGTCAAATCGTATGTTAGTTTGACTAGGCTAGGCTTAAACATTGTATCTACACAGTGCAGATCAGTTGTAAGATCAGTGAGTAGAGATGGCCTGATGTGCTCTGAGCTGCTTGGTCTCATTGTGGGTTTCCTGTTGTAGTGTGTCTCTCTAGCTCTCAGTGAGGGGGAGGAGACTCACATCTCTGGTTATCTGAGTTCAAACTGACCCACCACACATTTCCATTCCTGCTTAAACACTCAGTACACACCACATTGTATATGTGGAAGCTTCTGATGAGCTCAGTTAGAAGGTCTTCACTATAAGACCACCAGCTGTAGCATTCTCTGGGATAGCAGAGAGTGTACCAAGAGTAGCAGTACCAAGTGTCAGTCTGCTAGGTAACAACATTACAGAGGTCTTCACCACAAAGCAGGTAGAATTTCATTCTTGCTGGGGATGTGAACGCCCCAGGAACCCAAGTAGAATTTCAGGAGTAGTCAGGAAGCGCTAGACATGATCACAAGCTCTAGCTCGGCTTGAGGAGATACTCTTTTGTCCTGAACGGTTTAAATCCAGAACCTCCAGGTACATCACTGACTTTTTATAATCTTGTTACGCCACCATTACTAGGAATTGTTAATGAACTATGATGAAACTAGTGAAGCATGTAACTGTGAAAGTTAGAAAAGGAAATCTTAACTCCAACAAGATCTTAGTAGGTGGAAGAAAGCAGCCATTACCATTCATAAAGTGTACTAATGTTAGCATAGCTCATCTCATGCACTGTTTACCAGGGTTCAAATAGACTTTATTAGAACACAGTGAGGTGTGAAAGCATTCTCTCAGAGTTATAATCAGCATTTGAGTACAGCTAAAAAATGTGGCCATCTCTCAATAGTTACAACAGGTTCTCTAACATTAAAGAAGATGAGAACAATAGGAACAGCTGGTAAACAAGAGAACTCAAGGGACACTGGCATCCTGGCCAAAAAGACAGTGAGTCTGGAGAGAGTCTCCTAAGCGGATGAGAGACTCACTTGAAGAGAGACTAGGCAAGTCATGTTTTGCTTGGTTGGTTTTACCTAAGTATTTATGAATTTGGTTGTACCGGGGTGACTCCGACCCAACAGACTAAAGTACCTTCGCTCTTCAGCCTCCGGAATGTCCAACACCCCCTCAGAAGGTCTACACTCTCTCAGTTTTAACCTCAGAATATGTGCACAGATCATAGCTTTCAGCTGTCCTCTTCTTCAGCCGTCTCTGTCCACTGCTCAGGATGTCCAGTGAAGTGTAGCAGACATCACCACCACCACCACCAACTCCAACCTGCAGTTTTGTATAGACATATATCCATTCAATGAAACTAGTCACTTGAACTGGGATATAATGTAGATATGTGTGTTTCTGTTATTACCTCATTATGGTTCCTCATTTCCATATTCCCTCGTCCGACTGCTGTACCATCAGCTGCTATAATTGGGAAGGACACACCATTATAAAGCTGTTCAGTACATGGCCCAGTTACATATCTGTACAAATGTTCTAGATATTACATAATGGAGAGAGGGAGTACCTTTAGTTCTGTTTCTGTAGATACAGTACACACAGGTGGAGGAGATGACTGAAGAGAGGAGGACAAACACAGAACACACACTGACCAGCGACTTCCAGCAGGCACTACAGTCTGATACAGGAGGGGTGGAGGGGGTCTGAAGGGTGCAGGGGGTCTGGGAGGGTTCTGTCACATCTAACATAGTAGAGAAAAACTTTACCGTCGTAGGTCAAGTCAAATCAAGAGTCAAGAGACTTTTATTGTCATTTTATCCACGTACAAGTACACAGTGGAGTGAAGTTACTTTCCTCCAGGAACGAGGAGCAACGTGGAACAAAGAGTACGAAGTGCAAATGTGCAGACCTACGAGTATAACCAGAAATTAAAACTACTTTTGGTTAGCAGTGGTGACATTGTAACTTGGAACACAATGTTCTTGCTGTTTTCTGACTTTAACTTTTAAAGGAGACCCAGATCAGAAGAACTAGTAGGTCAGAATGAACAGACTCACCCAGGAAAGAGAGGAACGTGGTTCTGTTTCCCTCATGGAATATATCATCCCGGAGAATATCTCCATTTTCTTTTTTAGTAAACTTTATCATATGTAGAGCGCAGTAGTACAGGCCCAGGTCTGACTCTGTGATGTTCTTCACCAGCAGGTCATACCTTCCATTGGAGCTGTTCCACACACGGGAGTAATGTGGAGATGTGGGATCTTCACTTAAACGAATGAGAGGAGGTTGATGTTCATGTGAGGGTTTTATCAACCATGCTACTATATATCCAGTCCTCCGAGTGCAGTCGCTGTAGATGGTGACTTTGTCTCCTAGTTTGACTTGCCTCACCTCTACGGTTCCAGAAATACTGGAGATCAAAACACCTGGAACACAAAATCAAACCCAGATTAAACAAATAGACACAGAACCAAGATGTTCTGATGGTTCTAGAGTCTCACAGAGTCCACTATGAGATGAAACTGAACAGATGTAGAAGTTTACTTACACATGAGAGTGATGAGAGCGTCTCTCGATCTGGTGCTGGGGGTCTGATGGTGGTGAGGGTCTTTCAAGCGGATGTCTGTGCTGAGATCTGATTGGTCCACGTCAGTGGAACATTTCTGTTTTCCATTGTGACCCACAGCATAGTGGTTAGTCTTGTTGTTCAGAGAGCTGGCCAATGAGAGACATGGAAACTGATCACATGATGACATGACCTGACCGGTCACACCGTGATCTTTATATAGACGAGTGATTTACCTTGTTCCGTTTTTTTCATTCTGGGTATGTAGGTTTTGTTGAGCAGTCAAGCAGTGATCACCTTTAATCAGACCACATGTGTGTTTAAATCTGAGACAGCATAAGTGCATTAGTGCTTGGGTTCTCCTTGTTCACAGATCTAGCTGGATGAGTTAACTGTAACTGCAGTGTAAACTAGCAAAATCAAATGGACCAAATTAACATGCTGCATTTAAATGTTCAACCAATTACTGACTATAAAGTGATTCCCAAACAGTTCTCAGTTCTCAATCCACTCAGCTTCCAGCAGATCCACTAATACAGGTGCTCTGTGTAGATTGGCCTGAAGCGGTCTGCAGGGCCTCACTGTGGGTTTCCTGTTTTTGAATCGCTCATCTTCGATTATGGTGAGTTCTCAGACTCAAGATTGTGTGTGTGTGGTGGAGGGAAGTGAATACAACCAAGTTTCCATTGCAGTCTAAACTCAGGATGGTTGTGTGAGACTGTGTGTGTGTGTGTGTGTGTGTGTGTGTGTGTGTGTGTGTGTAAAGATGCAACCTACCCACCATAGTATTTCTTTGCATTAAGAAAAACATACACATACATACACACACATACATAGATATATATATATATAGCCACAGTGTGTGTATGTAGTGTAGAAAATGAACTGAGATAATGGACTATGCATTGGTTTAATCCTCACCATTTTACTAATAGTTCAATTGAATGAACAGGGTTGTCTTTTAAAGGCTTTATATTATTGAAGACCTTTTATTATTGGTTATCTATAGTATTATCCTCATCTACAATGCACAGACGTGAGACCAGCCAGTATAGATAATCAGTGAACAGTGGTCCTGAGCCGCAGGGTCTCCTGTGTCTGATGTTTACTGCTCTTTAACTCTCAGGGTTGGAAGTGGGTGGGACATAAGATAGTGACCACAGTTGTTACACATGGTGATAGATATGTATTTAAGAGTGCTTAACTGTGGTTTAGCCCCATTATTAGGATAAGCTTGTCAATTGTACTTGTAATGAATATGACCATGGGTAAGGAGTTGGTATAGGAGTACTTGTAAACATATGTATTGTAACTGCACGGTTTAAATGATCCAGAGGATGCTGAATTTTAAGCCGGGTACTTATTTTATTTTTAAAGGCCACTGGGAGATCACTAACTGCAATATACAGGAACACAGTCAACAGATGGCGCATTGAAACTAAGCATCAACAACTACAACAACTAAATATTTCTGTTTATTAAAATGTATGTGGGGGCGTAGGCAAATCTTTGGATACCTGTCTCCTTTAGCCCCCCAAAAAACAAAGGAAGTGCTGAAGTTAAGGGTGAGCCATCCTTTGCAGTCTACACAGCTCTGTGGGCATCCTGAGCTCATGGCCAAGCATAAGAGGAGCTGGGGTGAACCTAGTTGACTCCTGCATGTTGGAGCAGCAAGACTAGGGATTGGTGTCATTTCCAGTCACGCTTGTCCTGGTCAGCAATGATGGCAAGCTGACTTGAACAGTGATTTAAACACTCCAACATATGAGGATGATTAGGGTTTTAGGAATGGCCAACAGGTCAGATAGCATAAAGGTGTAAGCCATCTATAGTAGGGAAGTGGTCCAGGACTTTCAGTCTACCAGTGTCATATTCTTTATTACACTGAAATTCTTTATTACACTGAAATAATGTCATGTTAGTTTGACTGTTTTAACTAGAAGGTCAAAAGTCATATGTGAAATCAACCAATAAATGAGGGACTAATTGATGGAACTACATGAGGAATCATAAAGGTACACCTAAATCAGTTCTAGATCTGAGAAACCTCAAAAAACATCTTACCTATATGCCAGCCCGAATGGCATCACCTCAAACTGATAGAAACCACTGGCAATGGTGAATATGATCTTGGGCAGATGTTCCCTTCCAGTACCCACATTAGAGGCCGAGAGGAGCGGTACCAGTGTCAGTTTGGTAGGTGTAAACTATAGGAATATTAGCATAGATCATCTCATACATGGTTTACCTGGATTCAAATAGACTTTATTAGATTACAGTGAGATGTGTGGAGTCATAAGCAGTATCTGAGGACAGTTAAAAGACATGGGCTTCTCTCATCAGTTACAACAGGATTTCTAACGATGAAGATGATTATAGTTTATTAACAATCAATAACCAAGAGAACAAACACAGGACCACAACACAGAGGACGCTGTCCTCCTGGCCCAAATGAGCCTCAATAGAAACAGAGAAAGTATGACTTGTAAGAGGACGAGAGAATCCCTTTAGGAAATACTAAGCAAGCCATGTTTTGTTTGTTTGGTCCCACCTAAAAATGTCTGAATTTTGTTAACTAGCACCAGGGTGACTCCAGACCTGTCACCTGAGGTCCCTTCATTCAGTGACCTCTTGTATGTCCAGGGTCCTCCTCAGAAGGTCTACATTCTCTCAGCTTTAACCTCAGAGTATGTGCACACATCAGACCTTTCAGCTGTCCTCTTCTTCAGCCGCCTCTGTCCACTGTTCGGGATGTTCAGTGAAGCATAGCAGACATCACCACCACCACCATCTCCACCCTGCAGTTATTATAAAGACATTCATCTCAATAAACCCAATAACCCACCCAGAGAAAAGAGCTGCTCTGAGTGGACTGTATTTAAATGAGTGTATAATATAAAGTGTGCTGTGTGTGTTATTACCACATTATGGTTCCTCATCTCCATATTCCCTCGTCGCTCTGCTGCACCATCAGCTGTTATGGTTGGGAAGGACACGACATTATGATCAGGAAGTTCTTTGTTCATTTGCAGAGATGACTATAACACAGTTCCACATCTGTACAAACGTTCTAGATATTCTATATTACTACATGAGAGAGAGTACCTTTAGTTCTGCTCCTGTAGATCCAGTACACACAGGTGGAGGAGACGACTGAGGAGAGGAGCATACATGCAGGACACACACTGACCAGAAGCTTCCAGCAGACACTACAGTCTCATACAGGAGGGGTGGAGGGGGTCTGGAGGGTGGAGGGGGTCTCGGGGTGATTCACATGAGGAACAGTGGAGTCTGAAGTAAGTTAATAAACTGAGTTAAGCACATGAAAGAGTCTCACTCACTCAGTAAAACCCAGGTTAGAGGATCCAGAAGACGGAGCTCTTACCCAGCAGAGACAGTCGAGTGGCTCTGCTTCCATAATGATAAACATCCTCATAGACCATAACTCCAGCGTCCTCTCTGGTGATCTTATCCTGTACAGCGCAGTAGTACAGACCCAGGTCCGACTCAGACATGTTCCTCACCAGCAGGTCGTAAGTGCGGTTGGAAGGGTTCCATACGGACTTGTAACGTGGATGAGCACCGAGCATCAGATTCTCTGTGTGTTGGCCGCGATGCTCATGGGAGGAGTTTCTGAACCATGCTATGTAGTATCCACTCCTCCAAACACAGTCGCTGTAGATAGTCACATTGTCCTGCAGTCTGATTGTCATGTCCACTTCTGCTCCAAAGGTCCTCTGTGGACTGAAGGACACTACCCCTGTGATGCATTACATGAGAAACTGATTCACTAGTACAGACAAGTTAAATGTAGGATAAGTAAATACAAAGCAGAGGACTGAATTGTTAATCCTGCACCCACCCGTTCACACCTGCTCCGGCCCATTTCAGCTAGAATTTGCAAAATGTTCCGTCTCTTTACGGCCCAATGTAGACATTTTACGTTAAACAGCTGAGCCCGAATGAAAAGGAGGACTGCAGATCAACTGAGCTTTCTCAAAACTCTTGACAGATAGCCAACAGAAAAAAAATAGATCAACAGATTTCTGGGTTTTTTGGTTCTATCTTAAACTACAGGATGGGATTATCAGGGAGATCAAGACAAAGAACACAAGAGCAGTGAACCTATTGAACATGGGTATAGGCTCATAACCCTGGAACTAGAACTCTGAAACAAGAACGAACAAGTTTAAGTTTACTTACATATGAGAGTGATGAGAGCGACTCTCAATCTCTCCATCTCAGAGACTGGTGCTGGGGGGCTGGTGATCGTGAGGGTCTTTGAAGCGGATGTCTGTGCTGAGATCTGATTGGTCCACGTCAGTGGAACATTTCTATTTTCCATTACGGCCCACAGCATAGCGGTTAGTCTTGTTGTTCAGAGAGCTCACCAATCAGAGACGTGTAAACTGATCACATGATCACTGCCTGATGGGTCACCTCTGAACACTGTGGTGTTTGATTTAGACGTGTGTTGATTCTGGGTATGTAGGTTTAGAGTGAGCAGGATTAAACCCAGTAACACTGACTTTAAACAAGCACACCTGTCAATCAGACTACACCTGTTGAACTCTGAGACTGTAGAAGTGTACAGTAACAGTCCTGGAGTGCTGGAGTTCTCCTGGTTCTAACATATCTGTCTCATTACGCAGTCTGCCTTGAGGATCCACCTGTCCAACTGGCTGAATCAGTTGAACTAAATCATGCTCAGCTACAGACTGTGAATTTAATATCACGTCTACAGACAACTACAAACCAACAACAGTCCAACTCAAGTCAGACAGTCAGGGAAGAGGAAGAGTCTTTGTTACTGGACCTACCCCGGATTTAGTTGTGTCCTGCACTAATACAGTATATCTGTATGATCAGTATGGACTGGCCAGTAGCAGCCACAATGTGTTTGACCTCAGGATGGTCAACGTAGAGCTGTTTGTGGGGGATAGTGGTAAAGCCAAGGCAGAGAGTCAGGCCCTCTGGCAGAAAGGCCCTGACTCCCTGTGTGGGAAGTTGGCAGCTTTCAAAGTGTCAAACAGGTAACACTGGAGCTGATTGGTGAATCTTCAGGGATGGGGTGCACTGTCAGCTCGATGGGACCATGAATGAAAATGCAGTCCCAGCATCAGTGGATTTATACTGAGTGCAGCACACACAATAAGACCCCCTGCACCCTACCCAGCTTCTTCTGTTTACCCCCATGCTACATTATATTAGAACTGATCTCCAAACAGATCTGAGATCAGTTATCAAAGGTAGTGTGTAATATAAAAATCACACCTGAAACCAGATAAAAAAGAGAGAGGCAGACTCAGTTGTCTTTGCATTGTGTGTTTGTGTTTGCCACACTAAGCACGGAGAACAGGAAGAGAAGGACTGATCTGTCTGAGGACTTGAGAACCAATATTGTGGAAAAATATAAACAATCTCCGGGTTCCACATCAGTCTCCAGAGATCTAGATGTCCCTTTGTCCATGTTGCGCAAGACAATCAAACGTTTCCAACAGAGTCAGTGTGAGTTATCCATCAACATTTAGAAGAAATGAAACTGAAATGAAAATGTTTACAGCTGTACTGTCCGTCTCTGCTGGATTTACAAAGTTCTTGATCAATGTTCTCATGTTCTCTCGGTTCTGTCTGGCTTCATAGAGTATAAACTTGGCCAGGCTGTTGTGTGCATGATACTGTCTCATGTACACGTGTGTGCAGGTGCTGTGGTTTAGTTAGAAACTGAAAGGAGCTTCTGTTGATCTCTGTATGATGATGACGGGTCAGTTGCTAACCACAGAAGTTTCCATTGTGTGTGGTGGAGGAGACAAACTGCCACATGAGTTACAGCACCACCTTATTTCTCTGATTTCCCCCGTTACTGCATAAAACAACACAATAAATGAATAGATCCAAGGTGAGTTTCTGCACTTTCACCTGGGGGGGAAACTCACACTGATACAAGGCCGAACAGAAAGACCAGGGGTCTGATGTGCTCTGAGCTGCAGGGTCTCATTGTGGGTTTCCTGTTGTAGCGTGTCTCTCAGTGTGGGGGAGGAGACTCACACCTCACTGGTTCATACTGACCCACGACACATTTATAATCTTCTTTAATCAGTCAGTACATGCTCTGTATACTTGGAAGCTCCATCTGAAACACACTGCTATAAGGCCACCAGCTGTGGCATTCTCTCTAAGCATTTGTGTGAGGTTCTCCTGTAGCCCTCTAAACATTCTAGCATTGTTACTCATGAACAGGGAAAAGAACCTCCTTTACAGAACTCACTCTATCTCTGTAACTGTGTTTAGGAGGGGAACTAAAGGTCCACCAGCTCTAAAAGTCAGTCCCTGTCCACAGTGCTGAAACCCCTGGAAGCTTCACTCTCCACACATGCTGTTACAAGAGCTGTGACTGAGGTGATTGTCATACTGGCATCAGGCCTATGACTCAAAACCAGGGGCATTTCTCCAAATGGCATCACCATCAACTCATAGAAACCACTGACAGTGGCAATGGTGATATTGGGCAGGTGTTGTCTTCCCACACCCACTACAGAGACCAAGATGAGCGGTACGGGTGACAGTTCGCTAGGTGATGAAGGTACAGAGGCTTTCAGCACAGAGCAGGTAGAAGTTCATTCTTTCTGGTGATTTGAAAGCTCCAGCAACCCAAGTAGACCTTCAGGAGTGGTCAAGAAGAGCTAGACTAGGTTGGCTTGAGGGGATACTCCTTTAACCTAAATGGTTTAAATCCAGAACCTCCAGTGAATATAACAGAGTTCTTAAAATCTTATTACTCCACAATTACTTTGAATTGTTAATGCACTACTATGAAACTAGTGTAGTATGTAACTGTGAAAGTTAGAAAAGGAAATCCCAACTCCAACAAGATCTTAGTAGGTTGAAGAAAGAGGTCATCACCATTCATAAACTATACTAATGTTAGCATAGCTCGTCTCATGCACTGTTTACCAGGATTCAAATAGACTTTATTACATCACAGCGAGGTGTGAAAACATTCTCTCAAAGTCATTTGAGTACAGCTGAATGATGTAGCCATCTCTCAATAGTTACAACAGGTTCTCTAACAATAAAAAAGATTATAGTTTAAGAACAGCTGATAAACAAGAGAACAGACTGAGGAACATGATACAGAGGACGCTAGCCTACTGGCCAAGAGGAGCCTGGACAGAGACATGTAAGAGGACAAGAGATTCCCTTAAAGAGAGATCAAAGAAGCCGTGTTTTGTTAGTTGGTGTCTGAATTCCAGGGTGACTCCTACCCAGCTGACCGAGGTCCCTTCATTCTTCAGCTTCCGGAACGTCCAGCATCCTCCTCAGAAGGTCTACACTCTCTCAGCCTTAACCTCAGAGTATGTGCACAGATCAGAGTTTTCAGCTGTCCTCTTCTTCAGCCGTCTCTGTCCACTGTTCGGGATGTCCAGTGAAGCATAGCACACATCACCACCACCACCACCACCACCGACTCCAACCTGCAGTTTTTGTATAGACATATATCCATTCAATGAAACTGGTCACTTGAACTGGGATATAATGTAGATATGTGTGTTTCTGTTATTACCTCATTATGGTTCCTCATGTCCATATTCCCTCGTCGCTCTGCTGTACCATCAGCTGTTATGGTTGGGAAGGACACACCACTATAAAACTGTTCAGTTCAGCTCTTTCCTTTTTGTTCATTTACAAGGTTGGTGGTCACCACCACATGTGGAAGACTGGGGTTTGATTCCTGGGGTCTGGGTGACTACACTGTGCTACACCAATAAGAGTCCTTGGGCAAGACTCCTAACACCACATTGGCCTACCTGTAATACGATTAACCTTGTAAGTTGCTCTGGATAAGAGCATCAGCTAAATGCCATAAATGTAAAATGACTATAGCCCAGATTTTTATATCTGAACAACTGTTCTAGATATTACAGAATGGACAGAGAGAGTACCTTTACTTCTGTTGCTGTAGATACAGTACACACAGGTGGAGGAGATGACTGAGAAGAGGAGAACACACACAGGACACACACTGACCAGCAGCTTCCAGCAGACACTGCAGTCTGATACAGGAGGGGTGGTGGGGGTCTGGGAGGGTTCTGTCACATCTAAAATACGAGAGAAACTAATTAGACCTAAAGTACATTTCCTGAAAACAGTGGCGGCCTTATTTACCATTGTGTTGTTTTCTGGCTTTACATTTGAAGGAGACCCAGATCAAAAGAACCAGTAAGTCAGAATGAACAGACTCACCCAGCAAAGACAGGAACGTGGTTCTGTTTCCTTCATGATAAACATCTTCTCGGACTCTCTCTCCGTTTTCTTTTTTACAAAACTTTACATCATGTAGAGCGCAGTAGTACACACCCAGGTTTGACTCACTGACGTTCTCCACTAGCAGGTGGTAAGTTAGGCTGGAGTCGTTCCACACAAGGGAGTAACGTGGGAGTTCTGAATCTTCAGTTAGGTGAAGGACAGGAGGCTGATGCTCACTGGAGGGTTTTATAATCCATGCTATTTTAAATCCACGTTCTCGAATCCGGTCACAGTAGATGGTGGCGTTGTCTCCTGGCTTGACTCTCATCTCCACTATGAGTCCAGAGGTGCTGGAGATCAAAACACCTGGAACACAAAATCAAACCCAGATTAAACAAACATGTAAAGAACCAAGATGTTCTGATGGTTCACAAAGTCACAAAGTCCACTATGAGATGAAACTGACCAGATGTAGAAGTTTACTTACACATGAGAGTGATGAGGACAGCTCTCAATCTCTCCATCTCAGAGACTGGTGTTGGGGGGCTGATTAGGGTGAGGGTCTTTGAAGCGGATGTCTGTGCTGAGATCTGATTGGTCCACGTCAGTGGAACACTTCTATTTTCCATTACGGCCCACAGCATAGCGGTTAGTCTTGTTGTTCAGACAGTCCACCAATCAGAAACATGCAAACTGATCACATGAGCACTGCCTGAGAGGTCACCTCTCAACACTGTGATCTATATTTAGACGTGTGATTAACCTCACTGTTCCATTTTTTTGATTCTGGGTATGTAGGTTTAGAGTGAGCAGGATTAAACCCAGTAACACTGACTTTAAACAAGCACACCTGTCATTCAGACTACACCTGTTTAACTCTGAGACTGTAGAAGTGTACAGTAACAGTCCTGGAGTGCTGGAGTTCTCCTGGTTCTAACATATCTGTCTCATTACACAGTCTGCCTGGAGGATCCACCTGTCCAACTGGCTGAATCAGTTAAACTAAATCATGCTCAGCTACAGACTGTGAATTTAATATCACGTCTACAGACAACTACAAACCAACAACAGTCCAACTCAAGTCAGACACTTGCAGCCAAGTCAGGGAAGACGAAGAGTCTTTGTTCCTGGACCTACCCCGGATTTAGTTGTGTCCTGCACTAATACAGTATATCTGCATGCTCAGTTTGGACTGGCCAGTAGCAGCCACGATGTGCTTGACCTCAGGAAGGTCAACGCAGAGCTGTTTGAGGGGGATAGTGGTAAAGCAAAGGCAGAGAGTCTGGCCCCCAGGCAGCGAGGCCCTGACTCACTGTGGGGGAGTCAAACAGGAGCTGGAGCTGAATCTTCAGGAGTGGGGTTCACTGTCAGCTCGATGGCACCATGACCGAACATGCAGTCCCAGCACCAGTGGATTCATACCAGAGGGCTGAGTGCAGCACACACACAAGAACACCCCTGCCCCAGGCAGATCTGAGATCAGTTATCAAAGGTAGTCATTGTGTAGTGGCCTGATGTCACCTGAGCTGCAGGGTCTCACTTTGGGTTTCCTGTTTCTGCATGGCTGAACTTTGATGTTGGTGAGCTCTTAGATTTGATGTTGTGTACCTGATGTTAAAGTCTAAGCTGAGCACGTGTAGTGGTGTACTGGCCAGTTTACTGACTTTTTCACAAGCAGAGTCACCTTCAAAACCTTTCAGGAAGGGACCACTCACCAATAAACTCTGTTAAGAGTCCATCACTTGCTGTTCCAAGTCTATCAGACAGAAGAAGCAGGTCTTGAACAACAGTCCAGAAAAAAGTCTGTGGTAGTAAAAAAGCTGAGTCTGATATTTTGGTGGTCAGTAGAGCTGGAGGACATCCCTGATCCTCACCAGTGGTTGATTGCCATTGACCCCATCTTCATACAAAGAGTTTGATTTGATTGTCATGGTCTTAGTAAATCCATGCTCAGTCTGATTGAAACATCTGATCTAGGCAGATACTTTCTGCTGTGTTGGAGACAAATCACTCCACAGACCTGCACATAAGCGCTCTGTAGGGCTTTATGCAATGTGATGATGGCTTTGTGTTCAAAGGTAGAAGGTCTTTGCAGATGTGGAGGGAGGACCAGACGTCCCTAATGTTAAACATTAAGTCAGAAATCTTTAGGTATGTAAACTGATAGGTGTGTTAGGACTCAGTCGTAAGTGGATGAACCGAGGTGCATCATGAAGGGGGTGTTCACTGTTGTACCGTCAGTCTCTGCTAGATTTAAATAGCAGTGTAAGTGTGCTCACGTTCTCTCAGTTCTTTCTGCTACCTCAGAGTGTAATCCTGGCCAGGCTGTTGTGTGCATGTTGCTGGTTCTTCTGCGTCTGTGTGCAGGTGCTTGGGTTTAGTTAGAAACTGAAAGAAGCTTCTGTTGATCTCTGTATGATGATGACGGGTCAGTTGCTAACCACAGATGTTTCCATTGTGTGTGGTGGAGGAGACAAACTGCCACATGAGTTACAGCACCACCTTATTTCTCTGATAGTCCATTGTAATTTTCCACATTGTGCATGACACAACACTAGACATGCTTATATTTGATTCTAGGCGAGCTTCTGCACTTTCACCTGGGTGGACACTCACACTGACACAAGGCCGAACAGAGTGAACAGGGGTCTGGGGTGCTCTGAGCTGCAGGGTCTCATTGTGGGTTTTCTGTTGTAGCGTGTCTCTCTAACTCTCAGTGTGGGGGAGGAGAGTCATACACCACTGCTGGTTTCAAACTGACCAATCTTGTACTACCATTGATGCTAAGACACCCAGTGTCTTTAGGTGGTAGGTGGAGCATCATTATGAAGTGTTGATGCTACTAAAAAAGAGATTAGGAGATTAGACTCTAGGAGGTTAGAGTTTAATACTATGGACCTCCTGAGTGGTCCTGGACTTTATTGAATTCCTCTTTCTTGTTTGTCACATGTTGTTACATTGTTTGCTGTGTGTTATGTATGCATATCGTGTACCACTGGCTTGTTTTAGTGTGTAGGGTTATCATGATTCTCCCCCTGGATATCTGAAACGTGATTGGGAGTCAAGGTTACACGTCATCTCAAACTCACTGCTGGTTGAAAGCCATGCTGAGAACAAGTGTCTAACAGTACACTAGCCATCATTAAAGCCGGGTTTATATCATAACACATCTCACTAGCCTGGTTTACTCCTGTGTTTATGGACAGCGCTACAAATACATCATCCCTGTGGGTCCCTGTCCACGGTGCTGACTTCACTGTCTGCATATAGGTGTTTAAGAGCCACATCTTAACTACACCCCACAATATCAAAGTCTGAAGGTGTTACGACACCAAGGCCAGGGACTTCAGGATCTAGCTCAGGTCAGGACCAAGCACTTCCACAACTCTCCACTCATGTCATTTCACACACTCCAGTCACAGTAATGGAGATTCTGTTGCATCTGACAATGGCTGACCGTGGTTAACAGTTGACCTTTTGAGATACCTGACTGAAGTGTAGCCTTTAAGTTTAAGTTTAAGCCCTGTTAGGTTTTTCATTACGATCCGTATTCCTTCATTTAAACATGGATATTTTGATAACTACTCTGAAAATACAAAGAATGTAATTATGCGTTAGTCCCTCACTGCAGTCAGCCTCTGCTGGCAGGTGGCAGCACAGGCTGACCCCTTACACAGTATGAAAAAAAGATTATTATAATGTAAGTATTATAATGTCTAAAATAAAATTATACCAAAGAAATGGCCATCTCAATAAACAAAACCATTTTCTAAAACATGAAGAAAATGGAAACTGTAACAATAGATGGACCAACCAAATGCTTGAAGATTGAAGCTTAAAGAAAAGGTTTAAAGTGAGGACATGACTAATACAACAGAGAGCCGCAAGGTTACCAAAATGTCCAAAACAGACATGGCAAAACCAAATATAAATCAGATATAGGCTGAAATCAAAGCAGATATCCTCAACAGGTATCTCCGAGGAGATATCCGGTGACCAAATTTGCCTCACCTGAAACTGCAACTCTGCTGGCTGATATACTTTAAACCTTCAACCTCCTCACACTCTCAAATGTAACCTCAGAATAAATGGACAGATCAGAGCTTTCAACTGTCCTCTTCTTCAGCCGTCCCTGTCCACTGCTCGGAATGCCCAGTGAAGCGTAGCAGACATCACCATCACCATCTCCATTCCCTCTGTGGTCAGCTGGTATGGCTGGGAAAGACATGGGAACATACTCACTGGGAAGCTCAGTAAGGGGAGAAAGCTATTCCTCTGTACCTGTAACCGAGGTTCTTCAGTACCTTCAGATCTGTTTGTGTAAATACAGTACACACAGGTGGAGGAGACAACTGAGGAGAGGAGGACACACACAGGACACACACTGACCAGCAGCTTCCAGCAGACACTACAGTCGCATTCAGGAGGGGTGGAGTGGGTGGTGGGGGTCTGGAGGGAACCAGCACATGGAACAGTGGAGTCTGGAATAAGTGAGGTGGACCTTCATTAAGTTCAGTCAGAAGAGCCTTCATTCCTCAAAAGCAGTGGTGGACCTATTATGATCTTACCCAGGAGAGTGAGATATGTGAACCGTCTTCCATAATGATAAATATCCTCAGGCCGTATAACTCCCTTTTCATCTTGGGTATTCTTCCTCCCATGTAGGGCGCAGTAGTACAGGCCCAGGTCGGACTTAGTGATGTTCTTCACCAGCAGGTCATGCATTCTTTTGGAGCTGTTCCACACACGAGAGTAACGTGAATGCATTAAATCCTCAGTCAAATGTCTGAGAGGAGGTTGGTGATCATGTAAAGGTTTTAGCAACCACACCGTTTTATATCCAGCCCTCCGAGTGCAGTCGCTGTAGATGGCGGCATCGTCTCCTGGCTTGACTCTCATCTCCACTATGATTCCAGAGATGGTGGAGATCAAAACACCTGGAACACAAAATCAAACCCAGATTAAACACACATGTACAGAACCAAGATGTTCTGATGGTTCTAGAGTGTCACAAAGTCCACTATGAGATGAAACTGAACAGGTGTAGAAGTTTACTTACACATGAGAGTGATGAGGACAGCTCTTGATCTCTCCATCTCAGAGACTGGTGCTGGGGGGCTGGTGATGGTGAGGGTCTTTGAAGCGGATGTCTGTGCTGAGATCTGATTGGTCCACGTCAGTGGGACATTTCTCTTTTCCATTACGGCCCACAGCATAGCGGTTAGACTTGTTGTTCAGAGAGCTCACCAATAAGAGATGTGCAGACTGATCACACGATCACTGCCTGACAGGTCACTTCTTAACACTGTGGTCTTTGCTTTAGACGTGTGATAAACCTCATTTCCGTCCTCCATTCTTTCATTCTGGGTGTGCAGGTTTTGCTGAGCAGTCAGGTATTGCTCACTGTCAGTCAGACTACACATGTGTAACCCTGAGCCTGAAAGTGCACAATAACAGCCTGGACTGTTTGTGTTCACCCTGTTCTAGCACTGAATATCTGATTTCATACTGACCAACCACACACTTCCACCAGCTCTAAGAGTCAGTCCCGGTCCACAGTGCTGAAACTCCTGCTAGCTGCACTCCCCATATATGCTGTTATAAGGGCTGAGAGTGATACGATTGCCTTTTTGCATTTTACAGCCCAAATGGTTTAAAATTAAACTGATAGAATCCACTGGCATTGGTGTTGCCTTCTTGTACCCACTGTACAGACCAAGAGGAGCGGTACTAGTGTCAGTTTGTTAGGTGATGAAGGTACAGAGGTCTTCAGCCCAGAGCAGGTAGAGGTTAATTTCTGCTGGTGATGTGAAAGCCTCAGCAACTCAAGTAGAACTTGAGGAGTCTCTCATGTGGTCAAGAACAGCTAGACATGCACTAGCTCTAAATTGACTTATTCTGTTGTCCTAAATGGCTCAAACTCAGAACCTCCAGATACCTCACTGAGTTAATAAAGTTTATTACTTCTCAATCATATGACTTGTTAAATGACTATTATGAAACTAGTGAGATACATAGTTGTGATAGTGAGAAAAAGAAATCTCGACTCCAACAAGATCTCTGTGTTCAGTAGGTTAAAGAAGGCAGCTATCATCATTCTAAAACTATACTACCATGAGATGAAGGAAGTGGTTTGTGGTCATGGGCCTGTACTACTCCGTTTGGACTGTCCAGTGGCCTCTGAGGATATGCTCGACCTCAGGAAGGGCAAAGGGAAGCTAGTTGTGGGAGCTTGTGGCAGAGGTGAGGCAGAAACACAGGGCTCCCTAGCAGTGCAGCCTTCATACCCTGGGGAAGGAAGTTGCCAGCTCTGGAACACCGGGGCCAGTTGGTGTTTCCCCCGGGTGGAGGGCACCGTGGATTTTGGCCAGAGGAACTGAACATGCAGCGTCAGCACCAGTTGATTAATGCTGGAGAGCTGGGTGTAGTACCATCTCAGGCTTTAGGAATATGAAGTTACAATGAACAACCACCGGTCCATTACAGTCAAAGCATTTGTATATGTAATGGTGCATGGACCAACTTATGTATCTCTTAAGTATTCAAAATCACAGCTGTTGTCAATAGCCAATATCCATAATTTGTACTTCACATCTATTCAAAGAGAACTCAAACAATAACCTGGAGTTAGCAGGTAAGCATTACATGTGTACCAGTGGGCAAATACCAGTAACCCAGTGATCCCAGTTTTCCTATAAATGACTTGATTTGATTGCATCAACTTAGCCAGGTTATTGTGTATGTGTGTGTGGGCGTGGTTTAGTTATAAACTGCAAGGAGTTTCTGTTGATTTCTGTATACTGATGAGGCATCTGTTGCTAAGCACAGATTTTCCATTGTGTGTGATGCAGGAAAGAAGCTACCGTTTGAGGTACAGTACCCACCCCCCATCATTTTCACACCCTTCCTCATTATCGGACCAAAAAACATTGTTGATCGTTGATTTACAAGTAAGAAATGTTAAAATCAAAGTCTGGGTGAGTTTAAACCTGAAAGTTGCCTCTACCCAAAGTAAGACAGATATGACGGCCCTGAACATCGAGCTTAGATTCAACTTTATAACCAGGCCTGAATCTCCCTTCAGAGCAGACATGAGATCAGCCTGTAAACAGGGGTCTCAAGTGTTCTGAGCTGCAGGGTCTCATTTCGGGTGTCCTGTTATAGCATGAGTCTCTGTGTTGCATTCTGGTACCCAGTGTGGGGATCTAGAAGAGCAGTACTAGTGTCAGTTGGCTAGGTGATGGAGGTACTAAAATCCAGGTAGATGTTTGTTCCTGCTGGCGATGTTAAAGCGCCAGAAATCCAGTCATGCTGCACATGTGGCTGATTGGCATGATGAACATTCAGGAGCATTCACACGCAGGAGACCTACATTCGGATTCTCTTGGAAATCTTTGGGACTACCTGGAACACCCAGAAAAACGCCAGGGAAGACATCCACAAAATCTGGACCAACTGACCAATCCTTTGATGTAAGTGCCTGAACACTGATGTGGCTACATCCAGAAATGTATCCAATCACATCTATTATTGGTGCTCATGGAGGTATTACACACTACCTCTTAGCCACAGGGGATTCCTTTGTCTGATGAGCTTATATAAATGATGCTAACGTTAGTATAGATCAGCTCACGTGTTGTTCATTCAGATTCAAATAAGCTTTATTAGATTTTACAGGAGGAGATCAAAGAGGGAGCCACTAACCACAACAGCCCTGACCTCCACAAAGCTAGTATAAGCAAAATCTTCGGAAGTGAACTTGATGCAGAGACATCTGAATCAAACGGACTCCCTGATCTCACTCAACTGGAAGTAAATCAACTCCAACCCTGCTGACTGAGGTCCCTTCATTCTTCAGCCTCCTGAACCTCCAGCATCCTCCTCAGAAGGTCTACACTCTCTCAGTTCTAACCTCAGAGTATGTACACAGATCAGAGCTTTCAGCTGTCCTCTTCTTCAGCCGTCTCTGTCCACTGCTCGGGATGTTCAATGAAGCATAACTCACATCACCACCACCACCACCATCTTCTCGTCGGCCTGCTGTACCATCAGCTGTTATGGTTGGGAAGGACACGATGTTATCATCATAAAGTTGTTCAGTACAGTTAGAAACATTCTGTGACTGTTCATTTTGAGAGACGACTATGACACAGCTAGATATCTGCACAAAGGTTCTAGATATCATTACATCAGTGAGAGAGAGAGAGAGTACCTTTAGCTCTGCTGCGGCAAATGCAGTACACACAGGTGGAGGAGACGACTGAGGAGAGGAGAACACACACAGGACACACACTGACCAGCAGCTTCCAGCAGACACTACAGTCCGATACAGGCGGGGTGGAGGGGGTCTGGACGGGGGAGGGGGTCTGGAAGAGCTTAACATAAGCAGCTGCAATACATTAAAAGATGGACATACATTAAATAAGGTATTGACTACTGCTGTTGACTCCAATGCTGCCCCCTACTTAAAACACACTGGGGTCAACCATTCTCAACTCACTCAGCCCTTCTTCTCGAAAAACCCAATATCCAACCATCTACACACATGTCAAAGTCCACAGAGGTGGACAGTTAAGAGGTATAAGTAGGTGTAAGGTGTTCAGGTCCAGGTCTGATTCAACATCAGAATGTTCAGTTGAATGGAAAACAGAGATGGGGACTCAATGACTCGAGGCTGAAGTCACATTAAAGTCATTTAAAGGAGTCGAGTCATAAACCAGTCAACATGTAATCGATCTTAGACTTTGAGCCCCCGAACAGAAAGAGTTACAGTTGGTTTAAGGTGGCAATGGACTACCTCCTCTGGCTTACTACCCTACACATGAGCCACAGTTATGGGTGCCATTACGTACTGGGCTGGGGGTTAGCTGTGTTAAGTTGGATGCTCACCAGACTTAGAACATAAGACTATTTGCCAAAGGTGCTTGCACACAGAGGAACTTGATCTCCACAAGTAACCCATCTGTGCAGTGAAACACCAACATACTCACTGCCCCCTGGTGTGTGTGAACACTTGTCCAGAGCAGTGTGCAGACCAATCTGCGAGTAGCAGTTGGGGGATATGTGCCATGCACAAGGGCTCTGTTGATTCACGGAATTGAAACTGGTTACAAGGCTGGTTACCTAGCCTCCAGTCCAGGAGGACTTTGCCTCACTCTGCCTCATTTTGGCAGGACTGAGTGGCAGTTCTCTCCTGCTGATGTGCTCAATACAAGAGCTTTTGGTTAAGGGGTTATGTTTCCCATGTCATAGTCTATGGTGACGTCACAATAGTTCTAAAAAGTGGCCACAGATTCCAGTAAATAACATGTGGACATAAAGGTGATAGTGAGTGGTCTTACCACCAAAGGATAGTCGGGTGGTCGTCTTTCCGTAACGATATACATCTTTCTTAACACCGGTTTGGTCTTCGGAATCCGTTTTCTCGTGTGCAGCGCAGTAGTAGAGGCCAAGGTCTGAGTCAGTGACGTTCCTTAACCGCAGATCAAGAGTCTTGTTGGAGGGATTCCACACGGTTGAGTAGCGTGGAAAAGTACCCAGCATCAAATTCACATCTGACATGATGAGATGAGGTTGATGCTCATGGGAAGAGTTCTTAAACCATGCTATACTAAATCCAGTTTCCCAAACGCAGTCACAGTAGAGAGTGACATCATCACCTGGCCCAACTTGCCTCTCCACTTCTGCTCCCGAAATGCTTGAGAACAAAACACCTGCAACACACCAATCACCCCTTTGATTAAACAAGCGAGGATCTCGTGAATCACATCAAGCAGATGCTCTTATGCTGAGCAACATATGATACTGCTTTGTTTCCCATCCAGAGAATATATACCTAGGTGGAGCCAAGACTGTAGCATCTCTGTAACCGTTTGGTTCCCTAACCTCCAGCCATGGATGGATGACTATTGGTAACTGTGCACCACTCACACCCATTTCAGCAACACTGAGTGGAGGTTCTCCCCTGCCGCTGTATTCAGTGCAAAGGCCTTCGATTAAACAGTTGTGTGTTAGTCTATGGGAGTGTCCGAGTTGGTCTAAAAGGTGGCCACAGATAAAACAATCCTCAGTGTATAGATGAGGCACTTCAGCAATTACAACACATTTGGTCTCACCAAAGGATGAACCTTCAATTGATGCACCAGGCATTACCTAGGTTTAGTTTACTCCACCACAGGGTCCAAGTACAGAGGACAGACTTCTTGCTACTGTCTTGATGCTCATCTTTCCTAAGTCTCAAAGCATCCCAGGACAAGCTGAGAGATAATTTAAGCTGTCCTTGCATTAAATGTTTGGCTTTGTAGACAGGCATCAGATTTTTAAGCCAGATGCGGGCAGCCAAAGGAAGCCACTGAGGTGTGTTTACCAATGTAGTGACAGTGAACTTAAGGTGGGCTTACCTATACAAGCTAAGCTCCATAACTCTGTCTATAGACTTATGAATTCCTCATGTGCTAATAGGAATGCCAGTTAGAAGGAATGTCAAAATGTGACAACCGAAAGATGCAGTTTACTTACAGACCAGAGTGATGAGAAGCGGTCTTGATCTCTCCATCTCAGAGACTGGTGCTGGGTGGGCGAGGATGGTGAAGTTCTTAGAAGCGGATGTTTGTGCACAGATCTGATTGGTTCACGTCAGTGGAACATTTCTATTTCTGATTACGGCCCACAGCGTAGCGGTATGCTCTGCAGAGAACTCTCCAATGAGAGGCTTGCACTGATTCCACTGGTGATGTGGTGAAATGTCAGTTATACTACATGCCAGATGTAGTCAGGTTGCACTGTACTCAACCACGTGTGAAAACAGGACTAAAATAATACAGGCCATCTTTCCTAGAGTCTTACAGATAGATGTTTCTCATACCTGACTGATCCATGGGCATGTAACATTCCTACTGTTTGGACTGGCCTTCAGTAAACCTCTGGTCTCCATTCAAGACCACAGTACACACACATCATCAGAAGAGTAGTTGCACAGATAGCTGCACCAAAAGGAAATCCACCTACAGGAATTACACTTAACATCATGAGACGTGCTAATGATTCAAGTCTCATGTTCAGCTGTGCACGTGACTCAGGCAAGGACAGGCCTTATTGCTCTACCTCACTGACCCAACAGCCACGATTGCACTCCATGAGTCATGCTGTCAGTGCCAGCACCATTGGCAGACAGCTGGATCCCACAGGACTACACAGACCGTCATAGCAACTGCTCTTACATCACCGCCACCAAAGACTGCAGTGGTGTCGTACCAGACTGTCATGGAGTGACTCAGAATGGCAGCGGGTCATCTTCAGTGACGAGTCCCGCTTTAGTCTTGGTGGAGACGACCAACGAATCCGTGTGTGGAGGCACCGTGGTCAGCACCGAGATGAACGGTTTTCCGTCACACGTCCAGAAGGCCTGGTATCCCTCCACCTCCACCCCTACCGCACCATCTGCAGGAACTGTGTGAGGATGTTCAAGCTGCATGGGATGGATTATCACAGGACACCATTAGGAACCCCCACACCGCCATACCGAGATGTCTGGTGTGTTGGGTTAGCGAACACGGTGGCCCAGAGCCCAGTTCTGGTCGCTGGTGTTGCTTGCATCTTGAGGTATGGAGGGTCAAGCCGAGCTGTACTTTAAGGTCAAGGGCTCGAGCTACAGATCAACTCTTAACCACTGCCATAAGGTAGGATGGGGCTGGTCCATTCTTGGCTTTGTAGGCAGCTTGAGGGTTTTAAATCTGACCCAAGCACTAAAAACTGATTCCCGCATGGTTGGAGGTAAGTCTCAAATTAAGAACAGCCAACTGTAAGCCACCGTCACCATCCACTGAGGGTTTCCTGTTTTCCAAGCGTAACTCTTTGACTCTGGTGAGCTCTCCGGCTTGAGGTTCTGTGTGTGGATGTTCACCTATCTTTGTTTATCTGCCATCATGATAAACAACCACAGTTCGATTACAGTGCACACTAAGCACGTGTGGTCATGGAGTCCATCATTTAGCCTGAAGTCTATTCAGACATGAAGTAACTGGTTCAGGTAAAAGGACCTTAATGGGATCTTCTTCCCTGGTTACTGGGTTCGGTGGGGTAGTCAGCACTAGGAAGGAGTCCTGGGTGTTCCAGACTGGAGGCCACGGTGCTCTGGGGGACATTCAGCGCAGCAGAAATGTTTTTATAGCCTTCTCTAGATCTTCCACCACAGACAGGTCTTTCCTCCTCATGGCTTGGTGATTGCTCTGACATGCATTGTTAGCTGTGAGATCTAACAGACAGGTGTTGTCTTCTTGAGCTCTGAGTGAAACCAAAGGCTTGACCTTTTAAGCAGACTGAGTATCAAAGTTAAGGACTGTCAGTCTTTAGCTGTGAGATGAGTCAGTAAAGACGGTCAGTGTGCAGGGGCCTGTTGTGGTCTGAGCTGCAGGGCCTCAGTGTGGGTTTCCTGTTTTAGGTGCCTGAGCTGCTGCTGAGCTCTCAAAGACGCACCTCTCTCTGGTCTTATACTCAGCACCTGTCAGAGTCTCAGTATGACTGGACGAGTTAGTCAACACACTGACCTGATTATCAATATTAGACTTATAGCAGTGCCTTAGTCTATTGGTCTAAACTCAACAAACAGAGTTAGCGATGGTGAAGAAGTCCTTCATGAGTCCTGACGTGTGTCTGATGAGCTGGAGGACATTAGTGTGTTTCTTCTGTATGTGTATATGTGGGGCTTTGTGTGTTGTGGCTTTCTCAGAAACTGAAAGGAGTGTTTGTTTGTCTCTGCTTCTTTAAGAGGGGGACGTTACTAACCACAGATGTTTCCATGACTGTGTGAGTCTGTATGTGGTGCAGATCAAGTACCATTTGAACAGCAGGTTCACATACCAGCATCATATTCTTCATTGCATTATACTTTACCCATAGATTAAACTTGTAAATTAAATTCTGGGTCCTATTAGCTACATCTGAAAGCTGTAGCTACACCCTGCAGGTCATGTGTTAAATCAGTCTCTGAGCTGCAGGGTTTCATTGTGGGTTTCCTGTTGTAGCGTGTCTCTCTAGCTCTCGGTGTGGGGGAGGACACTCACACATCTCTGTATATCTGATTTCAAACTGACCTACCACACATTTCCATTCCTGCTTAAACGGCCAGTACATGTATAAGTTGCATAAGGGGGAAGTACTTGTGAGCTCTAATATAAACTCTCTGCTATAAGACCACCAGCTGAACCATTCTCCAGTATAGCAGATGATGGACCCTGGAGAGAGAAGAGTCAGCACTCAGCGTATTTGTGTGAGGTTCTACTGTAGCCCACAAACCCCCTTACAGAACTCCCTCTATCTCCTCTGTGATCCGTCTCTAACTGGGTTTAGGAGGAGAACCAAAGGTCCACCAGCTCTAAGAGTCAGTCTCTGTCCACAGTGCTGAAACCCACTCTAGCTTTACTCTCCATACATGCTGTTATAAGGGCTGTGAGTGAAGTGATTGTCACACTGGTGGGCTGTGCAGGACCCTCTGGATATCCACTGCATGTGGGACCATGAACATACGCCAACAGCAGATCTAAGAAACCTTGAAGAACATTTGATTTACGGGCCAAAACCAGGGGCACTTTACAGCCCAAATGGCATCACCATCAACTCACAGAAACCACTGTCAGTGGTGAACATGATCTTGGGCAGGCATTGCTTTCCAGTACCCACGGTAGAGACCGAGAAGAGTGGCACCACTGTCAGTTTGCTAGGTGATGAAGGTACGGAGGTCTTCAGTACAGAGCAGGTAGAATTTCATTCCTGCTGGTGATGTAACACCAGTTACTCAAGTAGAACATGAGGGTCTCAATGTGGGTCCAGAAGAACTAGAGACTTTATTAATGCTAGCACAGATCACCTCACACATCGTTCACCAGGATCATTAGAACTTTATTAGAACTCTGCAGTGTGAACACTCTCTCAAAGTCATAATCAGGACGAATAAGATATTTATCTTTAACTTACAGATATTAGAGATATTAGTATTACAGCTGAGATACAGGACGATCTCTCAAAGGAGCATCCAGCATCCTCCTCAGAAGGTCTACACCCTCTCAGTTCTAACCTCAGAGTATGTGCACAGATCAGAGCTTTCAACTGTCCTCTTCTTTAGCCGTCTCTGTCCACTGCTCGGGATGTCCAGTGGAGCATAGACAACATCACCACCACCCCCACCACCACCACCACCATCTCCAACCTGCAGTTATTATAAAGACCTTCATCTCAATACACACAATAACCCACCCAGAGAAATGAGCTGCTCTGAGTGGACTGTATTTAAATGAGTGTATAATATAAGGTGTGCTGTGTGTGTTATTACCTCATTATGGTTCCTCATTTCCATATTCCCTCGTCGCTCTGCTCTACCATCAGCTGTTATGGTTGGGAAGGACACAACATTATGATCATAAAAACATTCTTTTGTACAGTTTCACATCTGTACAAACATTCTAGATATTTTATATTACTACAGGAGAGAGAGTACCTTTAGTTCTGCTCCTGTAGATCCAGTACACACAGGTGGAGGAGACGACTGAGGAGAGGAGAACACACACAGGACACACACTGACCAGCAGCTTCCAGCAGACACTACAGTCTGATACAGGAGGGGTGGAGGTTGTCTCTGTAATGACTAAGAGAAAAGTACTGCATTATTTGGATAAAGAGAACCTTATTTACCGACCTAGGGGACATTTTAACCTGGAACACAATGTTCTTACTGTTTTCTAGCTCTAACTTTTGACGGAGACCCAGATCAGAAGAACCAGTAGGTCAGAATGAACAGACTCACCCAGGAAAGAGACGAACGTGGTTCTGTTTCCGTCATGATAAGCATCTTGCACTGTCTCTCCAATTTTACTTCTAGTAATTTTTATCTCATGTAGAGCGCAGTAGTACAGGCCCAGGTCTGACTCGGTGATGTTCTCCACCAGCAGGTCGACCGTATTAGTGGAGCTGTTCCAGACTAAAGAGTGATGTGGATGCATCTTAGCTACAAAGTTAATCAGAGCAGGTTTATACTCATGAGAGGGTTTCATCGACCATGCTATCTTAGACCCAGTCCTCTGAGTGCAGTCACAGTACATGGTGGCATTGTCTCCTGGCTTGACTCTCATCTCCACTATGATTCCAGAGATGCTGGAGATCAAAACACCTGGAACACAAAATCAAACCCAGATTAAACGAACATGTACAGAACCAAGATGTTCTGATGGTTCTAGAGTGTCACAAAGTCCACTATGAGATGAAACTGAACAGATGTAGAAGTTTACTTACATATGAGAGTGATGAGAGCGTCTCTCGATCTCTCCATCTCAGAGACTGGTGCTGGGGGGCTGGTGACGGCGAGGGTCTTTGAAGCGGATGTCTGTGCTGAGATCTGATTGGTCCAAGTCAGTGGAACATTTCCATTTCCAAATATGGCTCACAGCATAGCAGTTAGTCTTGCTGTTCCGAGAGCTCACCAATCAGAGACGTGCAAACTGATCACATAGTCACTTCCTCATAGGTCACTTCCTAGCACCTTGGTCTTTGATTTAGATGTGTGATTAACCTCACTGTTCCATTTCTTTGATCCTGGGTATGTAGGTTTTGGCTAACAGATAAATAAAAGCAGTAAGGGTAAAGAGAGAAGCTGTGACTTCATAAGAAAGTATGAGAAGCTCTTTTAATCAGACTGTAAGTGCCCAATAACAGTCCTGGGGTGACTGGATTCTCCCTGTTCTAACACATCTGGCTCATCATGGCGTTGGATGATCTACCTGTTAGACCTTGTACAGAACTGAACACTGAACTTTGGAGGGGGATAAAAAGATATATAAAGAAACAGAAAGCAGCCCAGATAGAAAACTGTTCCAGCCCACATCTGGCCCACGTTCACCGTTTTCATCTGGCCCAGTTTCTGCATGGATGGGCGGCATTAGAGCAGACGGTTCCTGGTTGCAAGGTGTGGAACACTTATGGAGCAGGTTAGGGCTACACCTTAGTCGAAAGTAGGCAGCTCTTACATACCTGTGCCAGAAGTGAACCAGGTCTGTTTTGGAACAGCTGGGCCACCTACAGCTCACATGCAGGTTGTCAGTGCGGACAGTGAACCAGCCATGCCATATCTTTGCCAGATGTGGCCCACGTCTGGATGCTATCTGGGAAGATCCCAGGACTGATTCCAGGACAGTCACTGTTTAAAAGCCAGTTAGGATCAGCCAGCTTTAAGCAGATCTGAGATCAGTTAGTGAAGGCAGTCAGGGTGTGCAGGCCTGTGCAGGCCTGAGCTGCAGGGCCTCACTGTGGGTTTCCTGTTTATGCAGGTATGAACTTTGATGCTGGTGAGCTCTCAGACCTGAAGTGCACCTTCACCTTATTTGATGTTTCACAGCTCTGTGTGTGTGTGTGTGTGTGTGTGTGAGAGTGAGTGTGTGTGTGTTGTCTCAGGGTCCAGTTACAGCGGGACACTCATTTACAGGCTGCTTACTCATATATAGATATAAGGTCACAACGAACAGACCCCAGATCAGTGTCTCCGCCTCAACCAGGCCTGAAAGTCTCGTCTATAGAGTACAGAACTGATCTGAGATCAGTCAGTGAGCAGTGGTCCGGTGTGTTCTGAGATGCAGGGAGTCATTTTGGGTTTTCTGTTTTAGTGTGGCTGGTGAGGGGGAGGAGCTACACTGCTACAGGGGTGGTCTGGTGATGTGAGGGCACGCACACATCGAGAACCAGACAGACCTCCAGTACCGAGGACTGTATGAACCGCTAACAAGTACGAGCAGCTTCCACAGTTTCCTTGTCCACCATCCAGATGATCCAGACTGATCAGTGTGCATGCAGTCTGTTTGTCTCTGCATGTTTACGAGGTGCCCACTGTTAACCACAGATGTTTCCATGACTCTGTCTGAGGTGCAGAAGGTGCTAGGTTAGTTTCACTTTCTTCCTCAGCTCACCAAAGTGTGGTCTTGGACTGGAAACATGGAGTTTAGCTCTGACCCAGGATCAGTCTGAGCAGTGCACAGAGCAGACCTGAGATCAGTCAGTGAACAGGGGTCCGAGGTGCTCTGAGCTGCAGGGTCTCATTGTGGGTTTCCTGTTTCAGACTGTCTGATGTTTGCTGCTCTAACTCTCTCAGGGTTGGAGGGGGCAGAAGGAGGAGCTGGATTGTTTCAGATAAAGTGATCACACATTTTGAATGTGTGCCCACAAATGTGATTGGGAAACCTCTCTAGATCTCTAGAGCCATAGTCCTCTCACACATTGCCTGAGAGCCCGTTTAAAGGCCTAGTGCCTTACACAGTCATACTGTGGCAGCAGGCAAGGGGAACCCATACCTCAGGACTCTCTTGAGCACTGGGCAGAAATGTTAGGTTGGGTTTGACTCTGCAGTGCCCTTCAGATCTCAGAAGCACCATCTTGGGTACCACCCATTTCTGTTGATGGAGGTTAAGGGGCATCCTCCAGGATCCTTCACTCTGGTGATGGCACTGGAGGGCCTAGTGAATCTGATGTAATGCCAACCTCTGTCAGTGGCGACAGAGGACCAACAGAGAAGCTGCTGGGCAGGAAGGTGGTCTTGCTACTCTGGTTGTGATAGCGCCCTCCTAGTCAGCTACCCATACTGGTCTTCTACAAGATTCAAACATGAAGAGCCAAAGACAGAGAAGAAGAACGAGTAGGAGGGTAGGCCTGTAGGTTCACTTGTTCACAGGGCCCAGCTAAAAG
>JAMWET010003251.1:105000-131285 GCA_024036415.1 Prochilodus magdalenae
CTGTTAATGGCAGGACACATAATGGACACCGTCTTGAGCCATGACACCGAATTTCCTTCTGCTTAGTGCCTGGAAATAATCCGGGCTGAGAGAGGGGTGTGTAATGAAGGTGCCTCCCATGTCTGGAGGGTGGACAAGGAAACCGTAGGTGGTGCTTGTGCCTGTGGGTGAAACCTCAGAGTTGTTCATTTGCGTACACTATAAACTGACTGTAGGAAGTTTCTAATGAGAGAATTGCTTCAGTAGCTGATCTGAGATCAGTTCATTAATGCAGGCCACTGTGGGTCCCCTGGCTGAGCTTTGTTGCCAACATGTTGACCCACTAATGTGGGTGCTTGAGCCACCCTTTATCCCATGCCCATGAACTAGAAGTGTGTTCAATTGAAGGCCATAAACAAGAACAAACACCTCTGTGGCCTGAGCTGCAGGGCCTCACTGCGGGTTTCCTGTTTTTGCATTTCTGATCTTTGATGTCGCCTCACATCCTTTCTCTGTCTTTGTCAGAGAACACAGCAGATCATCACCAGATAAGCTGGAGGGCTGAACGCGACCTTCAGCTGGCCCTTAGTGCTCACTACACCAACCGGTAGAACCGACAACCGACTCTCCATAGCCCACCATCACTTCTGAAGTAGAACCCAACAGTCACTGATGAGAGGATATCAGTAGATGTCTGGCGAAGGCATGTCCCACCAGCCATCAACCACTCACAGCCACAGACCTTCCACTGTCTTTGTACAGCCACACTAACTCCACCTGTGGGTGCTACAATACACAGTTATATTTCAATCACATAATCTAAACAGATGTGTAAACGGTCGGAGTGGGTATGTAGGTATATGGATGAGTCATCATTATCTTGATAGTAGAGGAAGTTGTTTACATTAATGTTGGGAGGGGGTGGTGCTGTGCCCTGTGACTGAACAGTGTGCAACACCTCCATGAGCACCAGTAACAGCTGGGACTGGATTGAGCATGGACTGGACAAGGTTCTGGATGTAGCAACATCAGTGTTCAGACACTCTCACATCAAAGAATTGATCAGTTGGTCCAGATTTGGTGGAGGCCTTCCCTGGCACAGTTCTGAGGAGAATTCCCTGTAGACTGGGATTTTATCCACTGCTGGTAGACCCGTATGACCATACGCTTCCATACACCTGCAGATTCAGCTACTTCCTTCACACTATGGTCTTTGGCCATGGCCACATGCAGTCCCTCCTTTTAGCCAATCATTAACATCTGCTCTGGAGCCATTTTCCGCACATGCACTAAGACATTCCCTGTACTATAGCACCTCTTCCCAATCTATGGATCCTGTCACTCACACCCTACAAGGATTTATAGCCCCATCGTCCTCATGAAGTGCCATCTGCAGGAGACTGAAGGTACTACCACCTTAAACACTCAACGGGGACTATCATTAGCCAATGATTTGATCATTATGGAACCATTTTCCAGTATTCCACTCTGTTTAATAGTAACTATAGATCACTGACCAAAAGTTAAACACCTAGACAGAAGTGTTGGACTGCTGTAAAACTATTTCTCAGCAGGATAATGCTCACCCGGACTCAATAAAAGTTTCCCAGGAATGGTTCCGCCAGACTGGAACTCTTCCTTAGCCTGTCCGGTCCCCAGATTCACCACCAATTGAGCCGGGATGCCAGTTTCAGAAACCTACAAGTGTGCTGGATCTACAAGCCCAGTTGCAGCAGAATGCTTCCCTTCATGCTCAACTGAATCTCATGCTGTACCCAGGCTAGAGGCAACCCACCAGGTACTAGAGCCTATTTTAGTCATACAGCTATCCCCAGTGAACTCCTCCTTTCACTCTACATACACCACCCACATACATCATTACATTCATACATGGAAAGAATCACCTGACTCCAACTCCATCCTGGTGTGTTATTATAATTTTATCTTAGTGAGGATACATAATTAATAAAGAACCTGAACTGATAGAACTGATGAGACATTTGCATCAAATGGAATATTAAAATAGTTATATTAAAAGATAGGCCCTGTGATGGACTGGCAGCCTGTCCAGGGTTCTCTGCCTGCCACCCAGTCACCGCCGGGATAGACTGCAGCACTCCCAGTCATCCAGACAGATTCACTCATGACCTCCTGGATGTCCTCCTCGGTGGTTCATTCTACATCTGGCCAGCTCTAACCTCAGAATAGGTGCTGAACTCTGAGCTCTCCACTCTCTTCTTCTTCAGCCGCTTCTCTCGTCTGGGCGGGAGGTCCAGCGAAGCATAACAAACCCCATCCTCTCCAACCTGCGACTGGTTTAAAGACATCTGGCTTTCAGAGACCTGATCTGATCACGTTCAGTAGTTCAGACCAGAATGGAAGGTTCTCTCCAGGAGACCATTAAACCCATCTTCTTACTGGTTCCTACATGTGTGTGGGAGTGAGTGCTTCCACTCTGGTACCTTGCTAAGTTCTGAACTCTTCAGGTTCTCTGTGTTCTCAGCCTCCGCTGCTCTGAGCTTCTTCCTCCCTGTCAGAGACACAGATCAGAAAACACACAGCTCCTAACTGACTGATAGGACCAGGTTCTGCTCAGAGGACAGAGGATTTAGTGGGGATGATTGGGTGGTGGGTTTAGTGAGGGATGATGATTGGTTGGTGGGTTTAGTAGGGGGTGATGATTGGTTGGTGGGTTTAAAGGGGGATGATTGGTTGGTGGGTTTAGAGGGTGAACATTGATGAGTGGGTTTAGTGGGGGATGGTTGTTAGTGGGTTTAGTGGGGATGAATCATTGGTGGGTTTAGTGGAGAATGATTGGTTGCTGGGTTTAGTGTGGGGGGGATGATTGGTCGCTGGGTTTAGTGAAAGATAATTGTTTGATGGGTTCGGCGTGGGGAAATGATTGGTTGCTGGGTTTAGTGGGGATGGTTGGCTGGTGGGTGTGATTGGTTGGGGGCTAAGAGGGTGATGATTGGTGAGGGGGTTTAGTGGGTGATGATTGGTTTCTGGGTTCAGTGTGGGGGGATGATTGGTTGGTGGGTTTAGTGGGGGGTGTGTGTTGTACCTTTAGTAGCATATCTGCAGATCCAGTACACACAGGTGGAGGAGAGGAGAACACACACAGGACACACACTGACCAGCAGCTTCCAGCAGACCCTACAGTCTGATGCAGGAGGGGTGCCTGAAATCAGATTTACCACGTTTAAATAACCAGCTCATAAATCACTCCATCATTTCTACAGCTTGTACAGACAGAGGAGAAGCAGGGGTTCTGAGAAAATCCAGAGAACAGTAAATGAACAGAACAAGTGATCTCACCCAGGAGAGAGAGTCGAGTGGTTCTGTTTCCATAACGATAAACATCTTTCCGAACAACAACTCCAGTTTCATCTTCAGTGACCTTCTTCTCCCGTAGAGCGCAGTAGTACAGACCCAGATCTGACTCAGAGACGTTCTTCACCTGCAGGTCATGAGTACTGCTGGAGGAGTTCCACACAAAGCTGTAGCGAGCGAGAGGCCTCTGCATCCCATCATACAGCCTAGCATGCTGATCCTGAGCTGTAGCTGATATGATGAGAGGAGGTTGATGCTGGTGGGAACAATTCCTAAACCAGAGTAGTTTAAATCCAACCTCCCAAACACAGTCGCAGTACAGAGTGACTTCGTCTCCGGGTCTGACTCTAATCTCTAATTCCACTTCTGCTCCAGAGATCCTGGAGTAGAGAACACCTGTCGCACACCAACCACACTTTAGAAACCAAACATGGAAGAATGGGAAGATCTTGACTGTTATTTAAAATGTTTTACAACCAAACTAGACATACACCATATACCATGCACCATATACCATACAGTCACTAAATACAAACTAATGCCTCCAAAATAACAGCTTTACAGGAGAGGCCAAAAACCCAGCTTCATCTTAGTGCAAGTCAATGGAACGGGACGTCTTTCTAGGCAATTTTGGGCCACTTCTGTTGATCCAGTGTTCATAAAATTTCCACCCAGTGTAAACATCAGTGGCTGTGTTCAAATGACCCATAAAAGTAAAAATCAGCTAAACTGGAGATACATGTTGAATATGGACAGCGATGATGATATACAGCAGATTCAAAAAGTACGTAAAGGTTTACTTACACACGAGAGTGAGGAGAACCGCTCCTAATCGCTCCATCTCAGAGACTGGTGCTAGGGGGCTGGCGATGGTGAGGGTATTTGAAGCAGATGTGTGTTGAGGTCTGATTGGTCCACGTCAGTGGGACGTTTCTATTTTTGGCTACAGCTCTTAGTAAAGTTGTTGAGGCCACCAGTAAGAGATGGGCAAGTTAATCGCATGCTTCCTGATTCGTCAGCTCCTAAAAGGGTGGGCTTACAAATTAGACCCATGGTTCCACAATGAAAGCCATGTAAACCACGTTTCTGTGAAGCGGAGCTGGGGAACAGTAATGTCAACTAACGTAAACACAGCTGAATGTTGAAGATGATGAGCCTGTATATCCAGAGTTCCACATCGATCTAGATTAATCAGAAGCAATGAAGCAAGCAGACTAAATTTACACCTGAGCCTTTAAGTTAGACAAACAACCTCTTTTTCAAGCAACCAGCCAAACCGTGTACCTCACCAGGTCCTCACCGTTTAATCTGACACAGGGAATGTTTGACTGATCCTAGGACAGTCACCATCTATAGCAAGTAAGGATAGTCAGTCTCTAGCTCATCTGGAATCGGTCCTAAGCAGTCAGATGCAGGGCCTCATTGTGGGTTTCCTGTTTTGCATGTTTGACCTTTGATGCTGAGAGTACTCAGACTTAAAAGGCTTTTGTGACCGGCTCAGAGATGCCAGTCAATGATAAGGTAGTGATATGGGTCACTGGAACAGGTACAGTATGGTTAGAAATGTGAACCAAGAACTATCAGTACGCTGGTTGGGTACCTGCATCTGTCTTCCTGTCAACAGAACCGTGAACTTACTGAACTGAGTTCACATGTAGCTAGTGCTCAAGGGATCTGTAGCATGGCCAGTGGGCAGGAAGGACTATCAAGGCAGGAGTCGGTTGATCTCTCATTAGAAATCAAACAAGTGCTTAACGTAATTCACTGCTCTGCCTCCCAGGTCACTGTCCTCACTCCGGTTCTACAGAGAGGCCACACGACTAAGAAGGCCTGCAGATGAGAGCTGTAGCAAAGGTGCCATCCTTATGCTACTCACGGCTCTCAGAATCTTCTAACCATCTCGTGCAGCTGTAGACCTCCACCTCCTCTCTCCTCCTCCTGCTATCTCAAGTGCTAGCACTGGTGCCAGAGCTGACCCTGGTTCCCAGAATCTGTCTGCAAAGAACAGGCTCTCTTCTCCACTGGTTTGAGAGCTGAGCGATTACGTATCTGGATGTGGCCGGTTGTACAAGTGGGCAGAAGCAAAAGTCGATGGACAACGTATAAAATTAACATGGGATTTAATCAAGGAGGAAGGAGGAAGATCTTTTCAGAAATAGAATTCCAGCTCTACTTTTGGTTATCGAGGTCATGTCATCTTGCAACACAATCCCTGTACGGGTGGAACTTGTGGCAGGAGCCCTACTGCTGTGCTTGTCCATTTCAGAACAGGGTGGGCAAAATTCTTGGGTTTTGGGAAAACTAAGGCGTATACGTTCTGATCTACTGGTTTCCTACGGATTAGGATTTATGGAAAGGGTCACAGAGATTCTGACTAGCTAGTTTTAGATTTGAAAGTTCTCAGTGATGATTATATTTGAAGAAATCAAAGGTCTAAATGATTGCTAGCTCTACCCACACATTCTAGCCCAGATCATTTGGTACCTTAACAGGATGGGTAACTACACAGTTTGGGTTCTGAGGGAGCAGAAGTCACTGAACTCCAGGGGAGTGAAACTTATTGTTTCACCTTTTAAAGCTACAGTATATAGGATTGAGCATTCGGATACCCTTCTAGTGGAAATGTGTAATAGCATGTAACATGCAGAGGGTCATGGAGAGGCTGTTAATGGGCTGCTGCTCCCATCGGAACCTGGGCTTAATTTCTAAATGTGCATGCTGTGTGAATGACTTGTGACCTTTTCAGAGTCTTTCCTGCCTTCCACCCAGCGGGCACTGGGATAGGCTCCAGCACCCCCTGCAGTGGTTTATAAGAAGAGTGAATGAGTGCTTCGATACCACGAGAGCTGTGGTCAGCGGACAAAATCAGTGTGAGCTGTAAGCGGAAGTGGAAGAGTAGGTTGCTAGTGATAGGCCAGTGCTGACTGTGTGCACTGTTCATGGTGCTGAAGCTACTGATGGACTCCTGATAACCCAAGCTTGCTTATACTGATACCATGTAAACCTTTAAATGACCAGGAGCTGCTGCAAGCCTGCATCCCACTTAAGCTTTAGCTAATTCTGATATCCTTCCGAGAGGCTGTGCCTCCAGTATGGCCAGCATGCTAGTGTGTAGGTATCTAGGATGAAAGGGAGCGGACCATCTAAAAGATCATGTCATGACCGTGAAATACCATACTTCACTGCCAGACAGGAGGTCAGAGATGATCAGTGAGCTGTCAGTCTGTATACCACAAGCATAGATGTAAATGTAGCACTGTAAGATCTTACAGAGCCGTGTTTCCATAACGACAAACATATTCCCGGGAACAACTTCGAGCTTCATCTCTGGAAGAGCTCTTGTCCTCTAGAGCGGAGTAGTATAAGCGGAGGTCTGACTCGATGTTCTTCACCAGCAAATCAGTGGTTTGGTGGAGCTTATTTGACACAATGGAGTAGCGTGGCTGGGCAACACCATATGTTCATGCAAGATGTTCCTGAACCAGACTGGGATGAATCCATGCTTCCAAAGGCAGTGGCTGTAGAGAACCAGGTTGTCTCCTGCTCTGACTCTCATCTCCACTTCTCCTCCAGAGATCCTGGAGAACAGAACACCTGCACCGAAAACATGTACAGTGACTCATCAGACCACACGTCCCCTGGGGTCCAATTAGCAACTGGAGTGTTAACAGAGACACTCGCTGGAAAATCTGGAAATCTGCTCTGTACTAAAGACCTTAGGAGCTAGCAAACTGAGATGGGTTCAGCTGTCCTTGATTTCTGCAGTGGACATAGGACAGTGTGCCCACAATTGATTTCACAGTGGACTTATGATTCTGTGAGTTATAAGTGATGCATAAATTACAAGAGTTTATATACGGCCTAGCGCTACCAACAAACAGCTCCTCCTGTAGACAGGTCATCTGACTCCTGTTACTTCAGTTAGTCTTTTGTCAAACCCAGAACTCGGATGAGGCTGCACTTCAGTCAGCAAATGATGGTCCACTCACTGTCTAACATCATCACATACAGTAGGTGATTGACATTGGTGATTAACACTGAGTAACTCCATTTGGGTGTTGGGTAAAAGTCACTAGAGGGGGTAAAATGACATGTGAATAGAGATGTGGAAGTGCTCGACCCTGAGAATTACAGGCAGGATTTTAAAGTCTTGACCTGTGCTGTGCTATCTGGTGAGTTTGAAGTAGTCAGATGAGCAGTGATGTGTAATCCCACCCCCACACTGACAGTTAGAGACTCACTCTGAAGCAGGAAACCCACCAAGAGACCCTGCAGCTCAGACAACATCAGACCCCTGTTCACTGACTGTCTGTACTGACTGATCTCACATCTCTGCCATGTTGGGTAGATGCAACCTTCAAGCTGAAATCCATATGACTAAACTGCACATGGACACTTATGTTTTAGAGAAATGATGGACATTATGAATCGGGTGGGTGTTACTGCACCTCAAGTGGCAGTTTGAGGCACCAGCTCCACCACACTCACATTCACATAGACTAATGGAAACATCTGTGGTTAGCAACAGTCGCCTCTTCAGTATACAAAGATAAACAGAAGCTCCTTTCAGTTTCTAACTGAACCACAGCACACAGACACAGGAGAACCAGCAACATGCACAAAATAGCCTGGCCAGGTTTACACTCTGAGTTAGCAGAAAGAACTGAGAGAACTTGAGCACACTTACACTGCTATTTAAATCCAGCAGAGGCTGACTTACATTAGTGAACACCCCCTTCATGATGCACCTAGTTTCATCCACTCACGACTGAGTCCTAACACACCTATCAGTTTACATACCTAAAGATTTCTGACTTAATGTTTAACATGAGGGACCCAACACCTAACATACGCCACTCATGCTTTGGTGCCACCACACAGTGTACTGCATGAAGCAGGACTCAGTGCTGAAAAACCTTGATGTCCATGTCAGGGAAGGAATCCAAGCTTTACATCCACCCAGAGGCTTCAGTCAGGGTAAGCTTAGGTCAAGTCAGGGCACCTTCAATGTAGATCTTAGTTTCTGGACCTAGCACCTCCTGCTCTGTGAGTTCGGTACATCTTGACCAAACCCAGGAGAGGTCCAGAGAACCGCCCCCAAACCAGGACGATCAAAGCAAGCTGTTTACAGCACCACTGGGACTCCTGGAGCACTGGGCACACTGGTATTTAACCATCAGTGGGCATGGAACTGCTACAGACATCCTTCACCTCCATGTACCATCCACTGTTAAAGATCTGCCACGTCTGTTCCATTGGATATAAATGTAAACACTGGACCCTCATTGACCTCACTGGCTATTGGTAACTAAGTCCGTCCCCTGATAATAAAAAGGAAGTCAGTAAAGAGGCTAGAACTCTGACCAGTACAGATGGCTGTTTATCCTCATATCAGAGACACAGAGCATCAAGTCTGAGAGCTCAGCAGCTTCAAAGTTCAGCCATGCAAAAACAGGAAACCCACAATGAGGCCCTGTAGCTCAGCTCAGGAGCCACATTAGACCACTGCGCCCTGACTACCTTTAATAACTCGGGTCTCAGATATGCTTGCAGTTGAGAGTCAGTGACTTTGATCTTTGTCCTAAAATCAGTTTATAGTCATCGATGGTCAGACATGCAGTTTACCTCCCCTTGATCTTAAACGGTTATGTTTAGTGATCATAGCTGTGATCTAAATGAACATCACATTCCCATTGTAAAGCACTCCTGAGGGAGCCCCGTCCCAGCAACCTGAACACCTGAAGAGACCATTCAGTAAACACACCTGCACTCACTTCTTTACTTCCCCATCAAACAGCCATTCTGTACAGCTTACTCAGAGGCCTGAGCACTACGTCACATACACCTCTTCACACGGTGACTGGATTACCTGTTTCTTATAATCCAGTTCATTTGAATAAGCCCATTGGACAGGTAGCTCATTCAGACAGGTGTGGGATGAGCTAGATGTTTTAGGAGAACCAAAGCACGCCAGGACTGTTACTGTGCACTTACCCAGTCTCAGAGTTAAACATGTGTAGACTGATTGAAAGATGTGGTCATACTGTGCTGTCAGGAAGCATGTGATCAGTTTGCATGTCTCTGATTGGTGGACTGTCTGAACAACAAGACTAACCGCTATGCTGTGGGCCGTAATCGAAAATAGAAATGCTTCACTGACGTGGACCAATCAGATCTCAGCACAGACACCCGCTTCAAAGACCCTCACCATCACCAGCCCCCCCAGCACCAGTCTCTGAGATGGAGAGATCGAGAGCTGTCCTTATCGCTTTCATGTGTAAGTAAACTTCTACATCTGTTCAGTTTCATCTCATAGTGGACTTTGTGACACTCTAGAACCATCAGAACATCTTGGTTCTGTGTATGTTTGTTTAATCTGGGTTTTGTGTTCCAGGTGTTTTGATCTCCAGCATCTCTGGAGTCATAGTGGAGGTGAGGGTCAAGCCAGGAGACAATGCCACCATCTACTGTGACTGTGCTCTGAAGACTAGACATACAGTCGTATGGTTGAGAAAATCCTCACACAAGCTAGAACCTCCACTCATTCGCTTCACTGAAAATTCAGGACACCCGCATTACTCTCGTGTGTGGAACAGCTCCAGCCTAACCTACGATCTTCTGGTGGAGAAGGTCACTGAGTCAGACCTGGGCCTGTACTACTGCGCTCTGATTGGCAAAAGCGTTGATACAAATGGAGGAAGACTCACGGATGTTTTTCATGAAGCGAACAGAAGCACGTTCCTCTCTTTCCTGGGTGAGTCTGTTCATTCTGACCTACTGGTTCTTCTGATCTGGGTCTCCTTCAAAATTTAAAGCCAGAAAACAGTAAGAACATTGTGTTCCAGGTTAATGTGCTACCGATTAAACACCTCCACTGTGTTCCACAAATGTTCTACTGATCTAATTAGTTCAGGTCTATTCCCTCAGGCACTACACACACAGAGGTTCCCTCTACCAATCTTTGCCAGAACCCCTCCACCCTCCAGACCCCTTCCACCCCTCCTGTATCAGACTGTAGTGTCTGCTGGAAGCTGCTGGTTAGTGTGTGTCCTGCATGTGTTCTCCTCTCCTCAGTTGTCTCCTCCACCTGTGTGTACTGGATCTACAGAAGCAGAACTAAAGGTACTCTCTCTCCTGTAGTAATATAAAATATCTAGAACGTTTGTACAGATGTGGAACTTTATCATAGTCGTCTCTGCAAATGAAGAAAGAACAACTTTATGATCATAATGTCGTGTCCTTACCAACCATAACAGCTGATGGTACAGCAGAGCGACGAGGGAATATGGAATTGAGGAACCATAATGAGGTAATAACACACACAGCACACTTTATATTATACACCCATTTAAATACAGTCCACTCAGAGCAGCTCATTTCTCTGGGTGGGTTATTGGGTGTATTGAGATGAATGTCTTTATAATAACTGCAGGTTGGAGATGGTGGTGGTGGTGGTGATGTCAGCTATGCTTCATTGAACATCCCGAACAGTGGACAGAGACGGCTGAAGAAGAGGACAGCTGAAAGCTCTGATCTGTGCACATACTCTGAGGTTAAAGCTGAGAGAGTGTAGATCTTCTGAAGAGGACCCTGGAGATTTAGGAGGTTTGAGAGCTACAGTCTAAGAGGGTGGAGTTTGATGTAGCTTCTATTTATTGAGTTTAGAGAGTCTAAATGATTCAAGGTCATTTATAGGTCTTGAGGAATATCTCAGTGAAGGTTTTTCAATTTTTTTAATGTGTTTAGTAACAGTATAGATGTAAAGGCCTCCTTTTCATGGAACAGTCCTGTTCTGTCACTTCTCCCCTGCACTCTCCTTCACCAGGCGTGTAGAATGTTCGCTTCCAGTGTTAGTTGTGTAGAAAGTGTGTGGGTTTTGAGGAACAATATTAAAAATACTTTTAGACAAATAAACATTTAATTCTTTACTTTTATGGCTTAATATGCTGATTACCATTTTTGGAGATTATGTTCTCACTGTTCACTGTTCTGAGGTTAGATTTGGGGAAATTTAAAACTTCTGAGGAGGACGCTGGAGGTTCAGGAGGTGGAAGAATGAGGGAACCTCAGTAGGGCTGGAGATTACGTGAGATTAAGAACTCTTTGTGACCTGTGTTCCCTTTTGTACCAGCTGTTTTTATGCTTTAATGTTCTCCCTTATTAAATACCCTCATCATCACTAGAATAGCTGCACCCACAGTGAATCAACTGACAGGAATGAAACTCGGTCTGTAGGTTTGACATTGTGTGACACATATGACATAAGCATGGACAGGCCTTATCTCTGTACATGACTAACAACAGCCACAACTCAAGACCTCCAGCGAGCAGTGGTGTCCTCCATGAGTCATCCTGTTAGTGCAGCGCCATCGGCAGATGGCTGCACCACGCAGGACTACATGCACACAGACCGTTACAACGACTGTCCTTAACACCACGTCACCGTCACCAAAGACTGCAGTGGTGTCGTACCAGACTGTCATGGAGTGACTCAGAATGGCAGCGGGTCATCTTCAGTGACGAGTCCCGCTTTAGTCTTGGTGGGAACACTCAACAAATCCATGTGTGGAGGCACCGTGTTCAGTGCCAAGGTGAACAGTTTGTTGTCACACGTCACACGTCCAGAAGGCCTGGTGTCCCTCCACCTCCACCCCTACCCCACCATCTGCAGGAACTGTGTGAGAATGTTCAAGCTGCATGGGATGGATTATCACAGGACACAATTAGGAACCTCTACAGCTCCATACCGAGACAACTGGCGTGTTGGGTTAGCAAACACGGCTGCCCGACGCCATACTGAGAGACAGACTTCTGTATGTGTAGCTCAATAAATATTAATCATATCAGCCTAAATGTATCATTATGTGAAGATGTTCTTTTGATGATGAGTGTACAATATTGTAGCTATTGAAAGTTGGCCAAGACTTTCCACAGTACAACAACAACAAGGACAAATGGCTAATTTTCTCTACTTTGGCCCTAAAATACTGATTATGCCTGTATGAGTAAATAATTACACTTTTGTTCTAATAAAGTTTATTTGAATTCTAGTGAGCAGTGTGGCAGATGGTTTATGCCAGCATTATGGATTCTATCAGTTTAGGGTCATGCACTTTGGACTAAGAAATGCCCCAGCTTCACCTCATGGGTACGATTCTGCACAGCCTACCAGCATCACAATCACCTCACTCACAGCCCTTATAACAGCATGTATGGAGAGTGAAGCTAGTATGGGTTTCAGCACTGTGGACAGGGACTGGCTCTTAGAGCTGGTGGACCTATTGTCACAGAGAGAGATCACAGAGGAGATAGAGGGGGTTCAGTAAAGAGGTTTGTGTCAGCAGTTCATAAATCGAGTACAGTGCTGGATCATTTAGGGGTCTACAGGTGAAACACAAATACTCGGAGGGCCTACTGATCTGTCCTCAGTGTACATCAACCAGCTATACCACAATGAGACCCTGCAGCTCAGAGCACATCAGACCATCTCTACTCACTGATCTCAGCTATGACCTGGTAGATCTCAGGCCTAGGTAAAAAGCTCAAACTGAGGATCATGCTAAGTGAAAGTTCAGTGTAGTGAAGAATATTAAACTGGGGTTCAAACCACATAGACATTCACACAGTCATGGAAACATCTGTGGTTAGCAACATCTGCCTCTTACAGAAGCAGAGACAAACAGACACTCCTTTCAGTTTCTGAGAAAACCTCAACACATCAACACACATACTCACTAACAGCCACCAGCTTGGTTCCACCACACACAGCTCAGAACCACACACAACTCAGAACCACACACAGATCTAGATAATAAAATATAAACTGAATAATGTAAAACAAGGTTCTAGCCAATGCAATCAATCACAAACTCAAACATGCATGCTCAGTTTGGACATTAACAGGTGCTGACTGTAAGATTAGACTGGGGTGTGTCTTTGAGAGCTCAGCCCTAACTCAGACATGCATAGACGGGAAACCCACAATGAGGCCCTGAAGCCTAGTTCACATCAGGTCACTGTACACTGATTGTCTCTATTGACTGATCTCACAACTAATAAATGGCTACTGTTACCTGACTTACAGTTAGCCTATAGTAGACTAGGCAGTCACTGATTTGCTAAGCAGTTTGATAAAGAGCTCAAAGTGCACTGGTGCCAAACTGTGGGCCTGGATTCCTGGATTACCTGCTTTGAAACATTATATTCCATACTTTTGATGTGACTGATAATTAGCTGATGATCTTTGGTGCTCTTGTTCACTTGGTTCTCTCAAAATAGGATCCTAAAAGGAGTTGATTGCAAAATGCCATAGAATAACCAATTTCATTTCTGACTGACTGTACAACAGTAAACACCACCGTCATTATGCACCTAGGTTCATCCACTCATGATGTTTCCAGTGTTTCTCATTTTTACATATCTAGTGTACATATCTAATAATTTCTGACTTAATGTCTAACATCGTGAGGGATGTATCGTCCTCACTCTACAAGTCCAAACCCACAGTGTACTGCATAAAGCAGTTCAGTATGCCCTGGTCAGGGAAGTAATCTAAGTTTTACATCCGACCAGATGAGGCCCCTCACTGACTGCTAATGACCATAATGGGCTATTGGCAACTGATTTCATACTGTGATTATAAACAAGAGGTCAGAAAACTGACCAATGCGCCATTGCACATGCTCATTCTTGACTTTAAAAGAAAGGTGGTTGTTTACTCTAACAACAGAGACACAGCAGGTCTGAGAGCTCATCAGCATCAAAGTTCAGCCATGCAGAAACAGGAAACCCACAGTGAGACCCTCATGAGCCACATGGAGCCACTACACACTGGATGCACAGATCTCAGGCCTGCATGCATTGAAGTGCCACTGACTTGATCACTCCAATCACTGTCCTAGAATCAGGTTATAGTCTTGAACATGCAAATTAGCTCCGCTTGAGCTTAAGAGTTTACACTCACTGATGACAGCAGTGACTTGAATGTTCAGGTACTCAATTTGTTCAGGTAACTCATTTGGTATACATTAAAGCATAGCTGAAGTAGTCCAGTCGTGGCATCCTGAAGATCTAAACCGTGTAGACGCCTCTCAAATTTAAGTCATTATGAACCAATCAGAGGCCCTGAAAACTAAATCTGATATAAATGTTCTCAAGGTCTGTTTATCACAATTCATAACTAACTGGAAATGAAATGGTGGTGCCCAAACAAGTTTACTTAGCTAATTTAAATCAGCCAGGTGGACAGGTGAAACAGCCAGCCAGATGTGTTACTTTGCACTTACTCAGTCTCAGAGTTAAGCGTGTAGTCTGATTGAAAGATGTGGTCTTAGAGTGCAGTCAGGAAGCATGTGACCAGTTTGCATGTCTCTGATTGGAGGACTCTCTGAACAACAAAACTAACTGCTATGCTGTGGGCCGCAAATGGAAATAGAAATGTTCCACTGACGTAGACCAATCAGATCTCAGCACAGACATCCGCTTCAAAGACCCTCACCCTCATCAGCCCCCCAGCACCAGTCTCTGAGATGGAGAGATCGAGAGTTGCTCTCATCACTCTCATGTGTAAGTAAACTTCTACATCTGTTCAGTTTCATCTCATAGTGGACTTTGTGACACTCTAAAACCATCAGAACATCTTGGTTCTGTACATGTTTGTTTAATCTGGGTTTGATTTTGTGTTCCAGGTGTTTTGATCTCCAGCATCTCTGGACTCATAGTGGAGATGAGAGTGAAACCAGGAGACGATGCCACCATCTACTGTGACTGTGCTAAGCAGCACAGGTTCAAAATAGCATGGCTGAGAAACTGCTCACACAGGCAACAGCCTCCTCTGATCATGAGTGAAGGCCTGATGCGTAATGCTCCTCCACGTTACTCCTTTGTGTGGAACATCTCCAACACCACCTACGACCTGCTGGTGAGGAACGTCTCCGAGTCAGACCTGGGCCTGTTACTGTACTGCCGCTCTACATATGGAGATGAAGCTTTACTAGAAATAGAAATGGAGAGTATACTGCTGCCATGGAAGATGTTTATCATTCCGATGGAAACAGAACCTATTACTTTCCTCTCTTTCCTGGGTGAGTCTGTTCATTCTGACCTTTAATGGTTCTTCTGATCTGGGTCGTCTCCGTCAACAAGTTAAAGCCAGTGGGGAAAAACAGTAAGAACATGTGTTCAGGTTGAACGTGTAAAACCTTTTTATCATGGCAAATAAGTTCTTCTGGCAGACATTTGATGTAGATCCATTTTTCTCAGGTGTTGATCATCAGCAGTCCCCTCTGCATCAGACTGTAGTGGTCTGCTGGAAGCTGCTGGTCAGTGTGTGGCACTGTGGGTGTTTCTCCTCACCTTCCACTTGTGGTTATTCATATCTACCGAAGTAGAACAAAATGGGTACTCTCATACATTTACAATATCTAGAACATCATTTCAAGGTAAACTGTGTTGTAGGTCTACAAACAGCACTGAAATGGCAATATTTGCTAAAAACTGTACTGAAGAACTTCCTGATCATAATGATGTGGTCCCTCCCAACCATAACGGTGATAGGTACAAGCAGAGCGGACGAGGGAATATGGAGATGGAGGAACCATAATGAGGTAATTCAAACACAGCACACTTATATTATACACTCATTTAAATATAGTCCACTCAGAGGCAGCCCTCAATTCTCTAGGTGGGTTATGTGTGTATTGAGATGAAGGTCTTTATAATAACTGCAGGGTTGTGGAGATGGTGGTGATCTGTGGTGGTGGGGGGTGGTTGATGTTGGAGGTATGCTCCAATTGGACATCCTGAGCAGTGGACAGAGACGACTGAAGAAGAAGGGACCGTTGAAAGCCCCGATATGTGTAACATACTCGGAGGTTAGATTTGGGGAAAATTTAAAAAAAAACTTTCTGAGGATGTCCCTGGAGTTCAGGAGGGTGGAAAGAAATTGAAGGGAAACCTCAGTAGGGCCTGTTAGAAAATGATACTTGGTGTTGTAAGGTTAGGACATTGGGGACATGCTAATGATTAAAAGTCTTCATGTCAGTCGCACACATGTGAAATAAAGCAGGACAGGGCCTTATTCCATAACCTGGACTGACCAACATCCACAACTGAAAGACATCCAGCGAGCAAGTGGTGTCCTCCCTCCATGAGTCATCCTGTTGCAGCAACAATCAGCAGGCGGCTTGCCACCACACAGGGGACTACATGCACACAGGACCGTTTTACCACGAACTACGTCATAACACCATTGTCACCATCACCAAAGAACTGCAGTGGTGTCGTACCAGGGGGGACTGTAATGGCAGTGACTCAGAAGATGGCATCCGGTCATTCTTCAGGGACGAGTTCCCGCTTTAGTCTTGAGAAAAACCAAGACAATCTGTTGTTGGGAGGCACCATTAGCGGTGTGTTGTCCACAACATCCAAGAAGAACCTGGTGCCCCACTCACCTCCACCCCTTACCGCACCATCTGCCGGAAACTGTGTGAGGATGTCAAGCTTGCATGGGCATGGTTATCCACAGGGACACCATTAGGGAACCCTCTACAGCTCCATACCGAGACGTTGGTGTGTGGGTTAGCAAAACCACCGGCGGGGCCCGGACGCCATACTGAGAGACAGACTTCTGTATGTTTTAGCTCAATAAATATTGATCATATCAGTCTAATTATCATTCAGTTATTGATCCTGGTCACCTTTATCTTCCTCCCAACACACCTGCCACTCCCACAACTTCCTCCTGGTGCAGATGTGTTTTGATGATTAGTGTACCAATATTGTAGCTGTTTCAAAATGACTTACAAAGTATTACACAAATTGTTTTACACCAAAGAAACTTACATTATTTTCTCTACTTTGTGTTCGTCTTAAAATACTGATTATGCCTTTATGAGAAAATGGCAAAACACTTTTGTTCTCTAACTATATAAAGTTTATCTGAATTTCTAGTGGGCCGCGGTGTTGAAGAATGGTTTTGTGCCAGCATTAACTTATACAATTAAAATATGATCATGGGATCCCAATGTTTGACCCATTTAAGTCCAAAAACTGTTTAGTGATTTAGAGGTGAACTCAAATACTGCAGTTGTGTATCTGAGTGGGTTCATAAGTAGTTTTTGAACAAACAATAAGGCAAATTTGGAATATTAGAATTAAAAGTCATTAACTACTGTAATTTAGCTAGGAGATTATGTGAAATCACCTTAGTTACAAAAAAGGCCTCCAGAATGTCTGCAAACGGAAGATTACCAAACCACCAGTTCACATAGGATCTCTATAAGGACATCACTTAAGGAAGGTTCACATTCAACATCTGACAGGGCGGATTCTATCAGTTTCACAAGATCATGCACTTTGGGACTAAGAAAATACACCAGGGCTTCACCTCATGGGTTTAGGATTTCTGCCCCAGCCTACCAGGGCATCACAATCACCCTCATTCACAGCCCTTATAAACAGCATGTATGGAGAGGTGAAGCTAAGCAGGGAGGTTTCAGCACTGTGGACCAGGGAGCTGGACTAAGTTGAGGTGGACCTTCTGTTTCTCCTCCTAAATCGCAAGTCACAGGAGACAGGATTCTACAGAGGAGATAGAGGGGGTTCAGTACAGAGGTTTGTGTCAGCAGTCCATGGGAATCGAGTACAGTGCTGAAATTCATTTAGGGGGTCTTACAGGTGGAAATATTACAAATACTCAGAGGGCCCCTACTGAATTCTGTCATCAGGACACAACCAGCCTATACCACAATGGACCCTGCAAGATCAGAGCAAATCAGCCCATCTCTGACTCACTGGATCTCAGATTAGACCTGAGAAGGATCCTCAGGCCTAGGTAAAAGAGCTCAAAAACTGATGATCACTGTAAGTGAAAGTTTCGAAAGTTTCAGGGTGTACTGAAGAATATAAAAACTGGCTGTTCAAACCACATAGAACATTCACACAGTCATAGAAGAAACATCTGTTGGTTCAGCAACCATCTGCCCTTCTTACAGAAGCAGAGACCAAACAAGAAACTCCTTTCAGTTTTCTGAGGAAAACCCTCAACACACATACTCCAACCAAACCATCATCACCAGCTCGGGTTCCACTATACACAGACATCAGGAGAACCTAATGCAACTTCCTTTCTAACCTATTACCAATTTTCTGCTCTTCTCGGATTACGTCTTACATGTAATTGAACAAAACAGCAGACTTCTGTAAACCTGGTAAACTAGTTTAATATAGAAAAAAAGATAAAACAAAATTTCTTTTTTAGCAAAAGTTCTAAAACCTTCAAAAAATGCATGCTCAGTTGAGATTCAGGTTCTGACTAAGATCAGATAGAAGGTGTGTCTTTGAGGAGGGCTCAGGAGCAGCACTCAGAACCTGCCGAAAAAAAAACAGAAAACCCACAATGAGGCCCTGCAGCTAAAAGTCACACTCAGGTCAACTGTACATGGACGTGTTAATGACGATCTCACAAGCCACTATTGATGACTCACAGGTTACAGTTATTTACTAAGAGATTACTGATTCACCAAAAACAGGTTTCATTACCTGTTTCATGAAGCACTGGTGCCCAAGTGACCGGCCTGGGATTTTCTGGTTTACCTGATTGGAAACTATTCACATTCACTACATTGGTGTACTTGATACTTAGCTGATGAACTTTGTGCTCTTGTTCACTTGGATTATGTTACGCTTTAGTTGGCTATTGCTGGTAGCTCCGAAAAATAGGATTCCAAAAGGAGTTATTTGGGGGATGGATGCCCAGAGAATAAACCAAACTGTGGTTTCTGGAAAACCCTTTTATCAGAGACACTGACAGTACAGGAAAAACATACCCTCCATGATGGACCTAGGTTCATCTACTCATGACTAATCTGTTTTTTACAAAGTCAGTGTTCTAATACATCTATCAGATCTGTACGGATCATCTAGTTCCACCTCAGATTATGTCATGTGCCTCTCCCCCCCCCAGTGCCTTAGTACTGTCAGAACAGTCATGAGCTGAGGCATGGAAGTACGCTGTCTTGAGATCTCTGACCAAACTGCTATAAGAGTGGCAATTCCACGCCTACAGTACTGTGGTGTTACTATCACTTCCAGTCGCATGGCATAAAAGATTCATCAGACGAGTAAATGCGAAAGAAAGCGTATGAAGTCAGTCAATAAAGTCAGAGCGATAGCTAGAGAAGTAATTGCTGATTTGCAGCTCATCCTATGCGTCAACTGCTATCAAATATCAGAGGATAGAGACTAGACAGATCGCTATGAATGCCGGTAACTCGAGAGTACCTATTAGCTATTTTATATAGTCTGTAGCGGAGACTGTAAGTGCAAGTGTAGCGCCAGGATCATGAAACGAGGGTGATTCATATATGTAACATACGTGTGGAGACAATCTTCGCCAGACCAAGGGATATTACCTATAAGAGCGAGAACTTACACATAGAGCCACTGTGACAGGAATGTAGATGAAATCGTACAGCGATCATCCGGTTATTGACCCACTGGGTCCCCTGGGGTTTAACCGTCAAATGGGCGTTGTACATGTTAGACATCCATCTCCATTTACCATTATTACTGTTTATTGTCTAAAGCACCTGCTATTCTGTCTGAATTGACAAAGGCCATATAAACAATAGAGGCAGTGTCATATGGTACCTAGTGACAATGCTGCGAATCGCCCCTGAACAGCCATCAATACATACACAATGTAGTGTCTTTACTTCGCCCTCACTTTGATATCAAAAGCCAAGCAAGTGAACGAGGCATGAGAGACTATAGATCTCAAGTACATTCAGTGTATAAGATAACAGAATCGACCGTACGCCCAAACTACTGTACTGCTGCATACGAATATCTACTACATCCCTCAAATCCGCAGTAAAGCAGACCACAGAGAGACATACACTTACGGCACCGACGTCAGCATACGAAAATATGTGCAGTTCTGATTAACAATGGAGGCTGGTTTATAGCTTAGATGCAGTCATGATAAAGTACTATAAAGCACTGCTTAACCACAAATCTGCTCCTGGTCGCTGAGTGTGCGTCGGGCCTCGGCTGCTCTCAGAAGTGCTCGCGCAGATGTAGTTTCCCTCAGTCTAAGGAAAGGATGAGCTTGAGGACAGATAGAGGAAGGAGACATGGCAGACTTTTTAGTGAGTGAATCTATGTATTCAGATATCGTGCCACTAGTCTAGCACTGTGCAGGCTTTGTGTATAGGTGCTAGCACTGATGGGAGAGAAGGAGGGACCTGTATGAGATTCGCATCTGTAAGACAGAGCTAAAGACTGACACCAGCCGGTAGAGTTGCTAGGGGATAGTCACTAACTCGAGAAATCAGATAAGTAGTCTCTTCACTGACTTGGAGGGCACACGAATCAGATACTTATAGATAAGTCAGCCAAGGGATCTAGAACATTCATAGAGAGACCGAATTGACTCACTGGACACTGGGAACAGCATTGAGCCTGTAGTACTCTACACTGTAGAAGTAGAAGAAATCCACCAAGAGACGGTCGCTCCACAACATATATCTACAACTCATGTAGTGCAGTAAGTAAACTGTCTGACGAGACTCTGCTAAAAACTACGACATTTTTTGTTACTATAGCTATTACATAAAAATAAGTGGGAGCAGGGAGAGGAGTACAGAAACCATCAAGAAAACATCTAACATGACTCGATCTGTTTTTAGGTCATTAATAATTAATGTCTGGTATGTATTGATGTATATGATGTTCCTTAAGAGGTAATTGAGATCAACCACACTGAGAAACAGATATATAGTACTGTAGAGGTCATATGTGTGCCGAAAAATTGTGAGAGCGCTTCAATGAGTCAGCAGTGATGACACAGCTATCAGCAACCATCTATCAGACGCTACATTCTACACACACGAGAGCGTAATTCCATCTAGTAGATATTCATATATTGTTGAGTAGATGGTTGAGTGATGATATCCAATGTAAGAGCTATTATGAGCATGATCAGAGGGCACTAACCTACTTATTTCGTCGACAGCGTGATCCACTAGCAGAGCTCTATCTACTGACGTGCTAGGTCTCAGCCGATCTGTAGAATGAGGACAGACAACTCATTAAAGAGTCGAAGATACGCTACGCTGCACTGTCAAACCGTGACAGAACAATCACTAGAGTCTAGTCAGACTAGAGTCGAGCACAAGACTCGTTAGTGAGTCTACAATTAATGTTCAGGGCTCGTGCTATGTCCGAGGATAGAGCAGTATACGACAAATACTCGCGATATTGACAGAATAAGATGTACCCAGAGAGCGAGTCAGTAACCCTGGACGAGTCAGATGTTGGTATTGATAGTGGATAGTAGAATAAGATACAGGTGTGACCACACCAGTTTCCGCTAGCTATGCAAGCTGGAAAGGAGAAGATAGTGTCATTATTGGTCTGACAGCTACTTGCAGAGCACTTTCTTTTGAGTGGTGTCTAAGAAAGGCATGTGCTCGCTTCGCGAAAAGCTAGAGGAGACTGATAAACATTCAAGAGCCATAAGCACATTAGGGGTAACTGCTGAAATCTTCACTCTGTATTGCATGGTGCCTACAGGACTAGAAAGTAGTGACTCTAATGTGTCCTGTGTAAGAAGCACACCTTTACGATCTACTAGTGCTGGCAGTATGCAACTAGTTGTCTAACTGTTCAGAGTATCTTGCAATGGTAGTGTCTACACAGAGCATGCATACTGTCCCTCCAGGTTGACACTATGAGTCCATCCAGACACAGGAGACCGGGATCTCCCTGGGGCCCCAGGGGAGTGAAAACCCACCTCCACCCTTAACAGGGAACCCCCCTTTTCCCACTCCTCCCTGCCCATAGGGGGGATTGGTAAAGCTTTTTTTTCTGGGGGGGGAACAGGAAACAAAGAAAAAGGGTGTGGGATCATATGATGACATGCTAATGCTTCTTGGTGGGTTGGCAGACAGTATGGGGCATTAGTAGTAACATTGCATGTGCAGTATGATGGAAAGAGTGATGAAGTTTCTACCAAATACAGTCATATAAGATAAAAGAGAGTGTTATATTCGAGGCGAGGGTCCACCTCGGGTGGTCGGGTATACCTCCACCTGTTGACAATTGATTTCTAGACGATACCTCAAAATACCATTCTCACATGGGTTTCAGTACTACAGGCAGAGGGGGGAGCACACACAAGACGAGGGGGGAGTGACAGCTTTTGGGATAATCTGACAGTATATCACTTGCATCTGTAACATGCTACACTCTATCTCAAAACAGCAGTCGGAACCAAAAATGTGCGATCATGTATATACATAAGCCTCTTAAAACAGTCGCTGTGGTCTTTATATGTGGTGCGATTGAACAGACTTCTGAGGAAGGTTGCGACACTAGCGATTATGCACAAATGTGGCACGCAATGAAATTGAAGATTAATCTTTAAAACATATAGAACATGCTGAGAATGCCTACCAAAAAGCAGTTTACAAAGCTGATACTTTGCCACACCAACATTAGGGTAAAGAGGAGGATAAGTACTGTCCAGTCTAGTCTAGGGTTGGCCAAAACCTTCCATGCAGTCCCTTTTCTGTACTTCTCTCATGTTATTTCCTAGACAATAATTAGATCGTAAATAAGTAACAGTGGTGCAAAACCAAGCAAAAAAATTAAGCTTGTACTTCGTTTCAACCGGGAAACATGTTTAGACCGAATGTTGGCTGATTTGCCCCACAGCACGGATTGTGAGTACGCAAAACGATTCTTTTACCATTGCTCCGATAATTAATTGAATATATGATCGTATAAAAAAAACTTAATATGGTCACTCAATTGCAATAGTAAATTTGGAAAGGATCATGTGGAAGTCACGGGGGCATAATCAATAAATCTCAATTGCTGAGAAAATACGTGGTAGGCGAGGGTATGTGCCTTACATTAACACGACTTTAAGAACCTTTCATCTACTTCACCAGGCCAAAATATAAAATTTTTAGGCGGGGGGGTTAACACACAAGCTGTCTGCAACTTCTGTTTCATTGTGTCACGTTCACTGTGTGATTAATTGGACCTACTCACGGTCAATGTTTGTTATTGGAAGGTTGGGTAGTCATCAATCGAATAACCGACCACTCCAGAAGCAAATGACCCGACTTTGTGTTCTGATACACTTTCCCATGGCTGGTTGTGTTGGTGGCGAATTCTATTCTCATATGTGCGCTGGTGTAATTTAGAAGTAGATATTAAGTTTGACCTTTCATTCATAGTAGAATAGAACATGCTTTGAAGATGAGTGGATTAATATCCTTGTCAGGAGGACCTGACATCAGCTAGTGTAGTGAGTTGAATAAGGGTTAGGCTCACTGGTCTCCTTGGTGGGTGTGTTGTGGGAGTAGTGCAGATATGCAGTTACTGTAGATGTCTACAGCGGAGAGAAGCCCACCACACCAGGTACACGCTTCTTTGCCACTGAGCGGAACTGTAACCCCGTGTAGCGATCTAAGTGGATGTAATGCTGCAATTAAATCGTTTAACTGTGGGGTGACGGGGATGTCCTAGTGTGAAAAGGGGATCTGAAACGGGGCGAAGGCTCATCAGCTCAAGTTTGGGATCATAGTCTGGTGACAGGGGTTCGATGATCGCATTGCGTCCATTTGTTTTGCACATTCGTGAAAGGAGAAAATGCTGAAGAAATGAACTCAATTGGATCCTATCGTGTGCTTGCACTGCCCACGATCTGAGCACTCTGAGGTTTGTACAAGATTATTCTGTTCGGAGCTCTATAATGCGCATGTAAACTAGTATACTGAGGGAAAAGAGGGAAAGCCTGCGGGGGCCGTGCTAAGGTGCTAAGAGACAAATGGCTAGGGTATGTAAAGTATATCGATAACGATCTTGGGGCGTCTTCATTTTAAAGCTCAGGGGGTCTGCAGAGGATCTTCGAAGTACTTGTCATAGGTCATGGTGCATTCACAAGTCCGCCTACTCTGCTCGAGTCACCAAGTCATGCGCAATTTTTAAAAATGGGCAGATCACTGTATAGAGTAAAGAAACTAGCACAACTCAGTTTCTCTTGCTTTTTAAACCAGACAGGACAAATGGGGGCCCCCCCTTTGCCACCAGAAAGGGAAAACTCAAAAACCCAAACAGGGGAATACATAACAAAAAAAACTTTGGATGTGGGGGGGTGGGATTGTTTGGACACCCATGTGAGGGTGGGGGTTGGGGGGGGGGGGGGGGGGGACAAAATATTATTAAAAATCTTTGCTTTTTGACAACTCGACAGATGGGCACATTGGGTGTGACGTAAAAAAACACCAGAGTAAGCACGAGACAGGGGTGATATTTAGCTCGGAGTCGTCTTTGATCACCTGAACGTACAATTTTTGGACCACAAAAAACCAGCCTAACCACAATTCACCAACGTCAATCGACCAAGCAAAGCCCCCCGAGGTACACAGAAAACCAGTACCAAAAGCCAGTGACAGTAATGCAGTGGTCCTCTAGACCTGAGGGTAGAGGATATCATCCGCTACCAGGGCGAGCACTTAAGCAGCCTAGGAGATGTAACAAAACTCTACAGTCCTGTTTGCTGGAATGGCTACTCTTTAAAATACACCAGCTCGATCCCAACGTAGTTGGCACCACAACGAGAAGAGGGGGCTGTTGGGATTCCTGCAATGCATTATGAGGGAGATGAAGACCCTGAATAAATATAACTAAACTTGTAGACTGGATGTGGACATATTTTTATTATTCAGATCACAACAGAAGTTTAGTTGCTACTCAGCATATCTGACGCGAAGCCCCATGTTTGATAAATACAACATGTCAGAAGGTACTAAAAAAATACGGAGATTGTAAGGAGGGTGGAAAAATAAGGTGCAAAGTTAGCGTGGGAAGATCAAAGTCCCATGCGAGCTTGAGGATATTCCACGAGCGAGGACGCCTGGCAGATTTTACATTGTGGTGCGCAGTAAAAGGTGCAAGGTGGAGATGAGGCACCTAAGCCTTCCTGGAGGGTATGGATGGTTTGTAAAACGATACAAGCGAATACAAGACGGACATCGATGGAGCGCCCCCCCCCCCACGCTGCCTCTCGTAAATCGAGTAATGACGGTCCACAGAACGCTCGTAGAGGAGGAAGAGGCAAAGGAGCAACACAAGGACGCGAACAAGACGTGACACCGGCACACCTGCGACACACAATATTTGACACAGGTAAAGAAATTGTCCCCGTGTACGCTCTCCACTCATGAACCTAAAGTCTTTTTCTCTGTGAAAAATCTTTTTTCACGACTGAAAACAGAGGTTGACGTTTCGATGTTTTCGTTGTTTTACTAGTGTTTTCTCAGAAGTCCGCTGTTTTCTTGTTGCGTTTTAAATTGACAGACTGTTTGTGCTGTTTTTTAGTTGTCGTTGTTTTGAGCACCATATGTGCGATGGTTTTACTTTGGACGGTGTTTAATTCCGTGGTTGTAGGTTTTTTTATCTGGGTTAGAGTTTTGAGCCCGGTTTTAGGGGTTTGTTTGTGTGTTTCATGGGGAAGGAGGTTGTACCGGGCAGTGTGTTTGGGTTTGTGTTTTGTTTAAGTTTTTGGTGGGGGGGGGGGGTGTGGTGGTTTGTTTAGAGTTTGGAATTTTTTGTTGTTTAGGGGTTTTGTTCGCCGACGTATTTCGGTGGGCTGGGGGTTAGTGGGGGCTGTGCAGATGTGTTTGTGTGTTTCGGTTTATGTGGTGTTTGGTGCGTGAGTGGGGCGTGAGGGCGCCTTGAGTTCGGATTGCTAGATTGGAGTGTGTCAGTAATGGTAACGACCAGGGTAGTGACTCAGGTTGACGTTTCCGGAGGTTGGTTTGTCAGGTTGGTCGGTTTGTAGTGTAGTGGATAGGTCACAGCCCGTTAAGTGAAAGTGTTTTTTGTTTTGGTTTCTGAGTGAGGTTCAATTGTTGGTTGGCTGGGTTAGGAGGGGACTAGCCGGTTTCAATGGGTTG
>JAMWET010003252.1:0-45962 GCA_024036415.1 Prochilodus magdalenae
TAAAAGCGGGACAAGTGCAGAGTTTAGACGAATGCCCTGGATCCAGAAGGTGCTAGAACTGAGAGGCCTATCAGTGACTTAAACTGTAACTCAGAGCTCCAAAATAAGAATCCAATTCATCATAAACACACAAAACGAGCCAATCCCTGATGAATATCATGTTGGCTAGCAGTGGTCAGTTATTATTATTATGTAAGACTCCGCCCACACAAAAAATAAATCCTGTACGACGGGCCTCCGAAAGGCTTGAGCCCAGCTCTGTTTATATACACAACTCACAGTGATAGCTTAGCCTGGCACAGGCAAGCACATTTGTACCTCCAACCTGTGATTAACAGCAGCCTGACGAAGTGATAGATGATGTTACCCTGATGAGGTCTCCACTTAACCAGATCCCCCTTGGCAGATGTCTGTCCTTGTGGGCCCCCGCTAATGATAAACTTGGGGTCCTGCACACAGTTCCTATGATACACAGTGGACTAAGCGTGAGGCAACATTGCTAACGGTTTGTAAACCAACATGAGTTAAGAGTATTCTCCATCGTTCTTCTCCTCTACAACCGTGATGTGGTGTGTAACGTGGGGTGGGGTAATCAAGTCCCACAGCTTTTGGTCTGTGGAGCAGTGGGAACTGCATACTTTGAGGTTATGGAACTGCAACCCCGTACCTCTAGGATGAGTTTGGAGTGGTTCAGAATTAACCATCCAATCATCCGTACCTGACCTCAACATAATGCCCTTGAAGCTGAAAGCAATCAAATTCTCACAGCAATGTGTGTTTTTGGTTTTTTTTTTTTTTCAATTTCTAGTGTGTAAGCCTTCCCAAGGTTGTCTACAGAGTTTAGGATAGGAGTTGGCGCATTGGCCCAAATCGGTTTTAGGAGACTTACTACAAGTGAAAGCCTGGTATCAATGTGACTGTTTAAGACGGTTTTAAGGGAAAAGCGTTATTCCTAGCACACTTTTTTGGGCCAAAGAGTAGTAAAGAATGTGTGGATGGTAAACCTGACAGTTCAAATACAATACATACAAATACAGAGACATACATAAATTGTATGATATACATACATGATGATTGTGATGGTCATTGGCCAACAAGACAATGGTCCATGAATCTCTTGGATAATAAGCTGGCTCGCATCGACTTTCATTAACTATGCTTGGCTCCTTGACCAGGACGATTTTTCAAATTTCGTTATCTGCTTGAAAACTGAACCACACCAAAGTACCGATAGAGTCTCCAGGTACCAAGTGTGACGAACTTAGGACCCATCCCATTTCACCTGTCATGCCCCTAACACTGAGCTCTCTACCGCCTCGCACGTTCAATATCTAGGGCTGTCTCAATTGTTTTGTTGAGATGGAAGGGGTAGGTTGACGTGTGTTAGGGTCTACATTACACCTTCCATTTTAGTGTTTTGAGAAAATTCCCAGAATTGCCTGCGAGATCATTGTGCAAGATGGCTGCTCTCGTATATGCGTACCAAAGAGACCCCATACCTGTAATAAGGTACTGTAAGATCATTGTTAAGGGCGTTTTTATGGTCATTTTGTAAAAATCACTAATAATAACCGTTTCGTCTCGCTCTACCTAGCCAATTTCACGTTCCACCTTAAATGGCACAGCAAGTTATGGTCCTGATTACCTGAGGTTGCTGCAGCGTATCCAGGTGGAATGGGGGAAAATGGGATCACGAAGCCTGGCGATTAAAATGGCTTCAGTTCAGCTTCATTATCACTGAAGAATTCTTGGTGGTGATAATATAATATTGGTCATTACACGCCTCTCTGAGGTCGCACCGTGGATAATGTATTTAAGCAGTGAGCGAGCTGCAACTCCACACCCTTCTCTGCTGTTCACCTGTCGCCTACACGAAGCACCGCTAGCAGCCGGTTGATGAGCCCATGTAGTTAACACTGACGTTGCGCATGAACTCCAAGCACCCCATGCTTTCTCGCCTGTTTCCAGCCGGCCGCCCCGCCAACTGGTGATGTGTATGCGGCTCTCCGTCCCTATTTCATAGGGGGAAGAATCTGAAACCACTAGCCCTTGTAACTCATTTTCAAGGGTGTCCTAGTGGACTCCAATGGACCAAGCCCAGAACGACCATCTTTATTCCCAGGTTCACATTCACAGAAGCATACCAGTGACCAGTGCCACCATTTCTTCAAACCGAATGGTCACAAAGACCTCCCTCAAGATGGTTCCTCCCATTCTTGAAGGACTGTAAAATCGTCATTTCCTGTTTTAGTCCGGGTTTTTAATGTGAACACTGCTCCTGCACCTCTTATTGGACTTAGCATGTAAACCATCTTCCCCTTGACCTTTGGGTCCGGTTCTGCTAGCACCTTTTCCCATCTGTAACGGAGCCTCACAACAAAAAGATAGAATTGTCCCATCATGTCCATAGCACTAACAAGTCTACATTCCCTAATCTGATTCCCAACCACCACCAACGAAAGCTACGTCAGAATTAATTTTTTTTTTTTATAGCACTCACATTACTGTGGGTCTTCTCATTTCCACTCCCCTGGTTTTGTATGAATTTCCCCCAAGCTCCCTAAAGCCCAGAGACTCGGGGGCGGCGGGGAAAGTGGGAATCGCAAAAAAGCTCCCCGGGCCTATTTTTTTTGCACACACCTGCTCCGAAGGCCTCGAATGGTACTTGGTTCAGGTATTTGGCGACGTTGTTTATTCATCTAGTCCCTGATCCGTGTTGCTGCCCCAAGGGCCCGTGGCTTGGGCTCGATGCTTGGACAAAAAGTGGAAGCCGCTCCAGGCATTGTGCTCTCCTAGTGTGGTAAAGACAGCCCCACAGTGTGAAGGGCTGGACTCAGACTTGAAGAAGTGGGTATTAAAGTACCTGTGTGTATGTGTAGCCTCCACTTTGTTTTCCTGAGGCGTGGTTTACTCCATCTGACGTGGTTTTGTTGTCGGGATAGTTATGGTCTTGGATGGGCAGAATATAAACAGAGTAGAATGTAAAGAAGATTATGTGTCTGCTTAAACTGGTGCATGGAATCTGGTTGCGGTGGTAATTCATCACAGTGAGGCTCAAACACAACAAGCACCAGAGTATCGTCACTTTTGATTCTCCTCTGAATGAAGATGCAAACAGAGACAGGGCTATCGCTGTATGTGAGCTTACAGCGCACCGTGTTGATAGTGCACGGCAGTCACTTGTTCCAGGGAAGCAGTATTAAGCACTGAAACAGTTGTATTTTGTTTTCAGCCGTGATCGTAGAGGAAACCCTGATCTTAATCTCCTAACAGGGCATGAACGACTGTTGTATAAAAGTGAAAGCGCCCCCCTTGACACTGGCCCAGTCCCAGACGGTAGTCCATCCGGAACCCCTACACCAAACTCATCTAGCGCCCCTTTACCCCTTTAATCATGCGTCCTTGAGTTTAGACCATGTCCATGTGACCACCGGCCAGGAACTGCGGGAATAGGTCCAGCCTCCCCAATAATAATACTTGCCAAGAGCATGACTAGATTTTATTCCAGCATAAGCTTACACTGCCCTAGCCAACATGCCAATCATGAACATAAAACCCTTCCTAAGCAATTCCTGCTATGGTGTGGACATGGGAAAACTGTTCAACACACTCCCGCTCGCAAATTTCTTTCATAAAATCCTGAATAGTGAAAACACATCTCCATGGCTGATTGCTTGATGGCATGGTTATCCATGGTCTTGATTGGTTTTCTGCCACTCAAATAGAAACTCTAATTGTGAAATCAGGACTCCCGGACATCCCATCCCACCCCACCAGAACCACCGAGCTGCAGAACCGATCAGAATCTCCATTTGAGCTGAACCTTGATTCATCATAGTCCGAGCATCTGAACCTGGATTAATCACAGCCTGAGTGTGTAATCCTGGATTAATCACAGTCTGAATATCTGAACCTGGATTAATCACAGCCTAAGTACCTAAACCTGGATTCATCATAGTCTGAGTATCTGAATCTAGAGTAATCACAGTCCTGTGTATAAATCTGGATTGACTACAGCCTGAGTGTGTAAACCCGGGTTAATCACAGTCTGAATATCTGAATCTAGATTAATCACAGCCTGGGTGTGTAATCCTGGAATAATCACAGCCTGAGTGTGTAAACCTGGATTAATCACAGCCTGAATTTCTGAATCTGGATTAATCACAGCCTGAATTTCTGAATCTGGATTAATCACAGCCTGAATATCTAAATCTGGATTAATCACAGCCTGAATATCTGAATCTGGATTAATCACAGCCTGAATATCTGAATCTGGATCAATAACAGCCTGAATATCTGAATCTGGATTAATAACAGCCTGAATATCTGAATCTGGAATAATCACAGCCTGAGTGTGTAAACCTGGATTAATCATAGTCTGAGTATCTGAATCTGGATTAATCACAACCTGAGTGTGTAATCCTGGATTAATCACAGCCTGAATATCTGAATCTAGATTAATCACAGCCTGGGTGTGTAATTCTGGAATAATCACAGCCTGAGTGTGTAAACCTGGATTAATCACAGCCTAAATATCTGAATCTAGATTAATCACAGCCTGGGTGTGTAATCCTGGAAAAATCACAACCTGAGTGTGTAATCCTGGAATAATCACAGCCTGAATATCTGTATTTGGATTAATCACAGCCTGAATATCTGAATCTGGATTAATCACAGCCTGAGTGTGCAAACCTGGATTAATCACAGCCTGAATATCTGTATCTGGATTAATCACAGCCTGAATATCTGAATCTGGATTAATCACAGCCTGAATATCTGAATCTGGATTAATCACAGCCTGGGTGTGTAAACCTGGAATAATCACAGCCTGAATTTCTGAATCTGGATTAATCACAGCCTGAATATCTGTATTTGGATTAATCACAGCCTGAGTACCTAAACCTGGATTAATCACAGCCTGAATATCTGAATCTGGATTAATCACAGCCTGGGTATTTAAACCTGGAACAATAAAGCTCTTAGTATCTAGTTTCTGTTTTTGTGTTGAGCGGGAGAAGGTCCCTTATGATCCGGTCTGTTATGACTCTCTTTATATAATCTTTAATTTCATTAAATTAAAAATGTGTAATCTGGTTTACGCCAACATATTAACACATATATGCGTACATTAGCATAGCAGTAAGAAATGAACAGACCACCTGCATTCAGACAGGTAACGAGTTCCCATCGTATCCCGCATATACAGTGTCCATATCATCTGTGTAATAGAGAATGATATCCCCGAGTTCTTTACGAAATCCCAATGCTGTTTTGGTCCATTTGTCAGTCACGCCATATCAGTCTGCATCATTCCAGGGAATCTTGCACTCCAGACTCGGGTCAAATCAAAGGTTATTAATATAGCACCTTTTTCAAAACAAAGCTGTCACAAGGCAGTGAATCTGGCTCCAAGCCCACCAGTGAAGCAAGCAAGAGCGACAGCGAGCCAGGGCAAAAGTCAAGGAAGAGGAAAACTGAGAAGGAGCTAAAGGACTTTAACTCATCCTCCTCTGTCTCGACACCAGATGCCACAACCAGCACAAAAGCAAAATAGTAACACAAATTATCACATTCTGGTAAAATTGATATATAGAATAACCGACAATCGTTTTATTCCTTCTATAAACTGCTGTTAGTAAGGAATATGTAGATGAGCATCAGGAGTTTTGGTGAGGCAGAGGAGGACATGTCTGGTAAGTTAGTGAGGGAGGAGAAGAAAAGTATAAAGAAATAAGTAATATATAAAGAAATAAGAAATAAGTTCAGATGGGTCAGCGGCGGGGTCAGTGGCGCCCACTCAAGGCAGATGAAGCAACAGCATCAGACCACACAGGATGGGCAGTAGCTCAGTACTTAAGAACAATATGAAACACTACAGTCCAGTCAGTTTTCACTTATAAGAACTGGGTGATTGAGGTAGCAGTAGCGTCAAGAGTACAAGGCATAGACCTACGGCAGGCCTGTTCTATAACAAAGGATCTTGAGAACGGCTACCTAGACACGACATCGCCTCGCTCCGTTTCACCACCAACATCAGAGGTTAATCTTCCATTCACCGTTCAGCTTTTGCGTGTGGGCTGCCATAGAGATCATTCCTTCAAGGGGTCCGCAAAGACTTTGATTGCGTGGCATGTGGCACTGGCTCGGGATTAGTTGTAGTAACCATTCTTTACTGGGGAATACGCTCCTCAACGCAGTTTGCCAGGGGCATGCTAAACCAATCCACCGACGCTATACAAATTCATTCTGACCCCCTCTTATATGTGAACATATGTGTGTATCTCCTCATCTTTCGAGCCTTGGGCTGTGCTAAATGGTTCAGCATGGCGCTGTTCTCGTTACATTTAAATTTATGGCATTACATTGATGTATCAGCAGGCAATCCGCTATTTGCCAAGAAATGAGAAGAAACAGTTATTGGCCTGACACTGTAGAGTCGTACATTCATGATATTTCATATGTGGTTTATAGAGAATTAAAACGTGTTTAATAGAGTTCTAATGTGTTTAATAGAGTTCTAATGTGTTTTAAAGTGTGAAAATATGTTAAATAGATTTACAATGTGTTAGGAGTTTATATGCGTTTTCAAGAGTGAATGTGTATAAAGGGTTCAAATGTGTTTAAAAAAAATATGTTAAAAGTGAAAATGTGTTAAAAGAGTTAAAGGGTTTTAAGAGTTCAAATGTTTAAAAAAAGTGAAAATGTGTTAGGAGCTAAGATCTAACAGGGAGTAGTCTATTAAAAAGCGACACTGTCTCTTTAAGAGGTACATAGAGTAAAGCTGAGCAACAGAACCCCGTATTAATCACTCATTATTTTGTTCTGAATGTTCATTAAAAGCCCCGGGTTTGAAATTTAAACATATGCTGTACATTTAAACCTTCTTTTGTTTTCGTGATGTAGGTGTAAAAGTGCGAGAAGCGGTGTTACTAACTCGGCTAACTCGCTAGCTGTACGAGTAGAATCAGCTCTGTGTATTAACTGAGCCAATGACTTGATCTGTGAATGAATTTGAATTTGAATGCTAACTTGTAAGCAGCTTATGCTAGCCTCGTAGCTTCAATAACAAGTTAATAACCACACATTTCACTGCTGGATTATATTTGGGGTAAGCATGTGAATTTTTGCAGGAGTTACCTCACCAAGTAACACTAAAATCAGCTTGTTATGCTAACTATGCTAGCTAACTCTTCAACATCAGGGTTTTCCTTATCAACCATTTTATGTTTTCTGCTTTAATTGGTCAGACCAAATTAACTAAAAGATTATCACATAATGCATATCAATGTTTTTCACCAAATGTGACGATTTATAACAAAACAAAATTTTAAATAGTCACTGCCTGTATTCAAAATGACACACTACTACACTGCACGCTTTTCAGTTCACCTGAGATACGGTTAGCCTAGCTGTTAGCTCCCCTTGGCTATTTCACTGTAAAACTGATCCTCTAAAGCGAGTTCATCTTTTATTAATCTTCAGACCTGTATATTTAACTTTCTGAGGCTCATTCTGATGAACACACACCCCACTACAATCACTACACCCACATTTACCTCAGAGCTGTTATTACTGTATCCACTGTTTAGAGCTAGCTGCTGCTAACGCTGCTCAGTTCACCTGAAATACGGTTAGCCTAGCGGTTAGCTCCCCTCGGCTATTTCACTCTAAAACTGATCCTCTAAAGCGAGTTCATCTTTTATTAATCCTCAGACCTGTATATTTAACTTTCTGAGGCTCATTCTGATGAAAAGTTTGCTCCCCAGTGCCACCTGTCGCCATTCTCTCTGGCTGAAGCAGGCTGAGAGCTGGTGAGGCTACAGTACACCATGAAGATAGCTTTAGCTGTATACTAGAACCTCTGACTGGAGTAGAACGTCTGCCCAGCTTTATGTAAAGGTGTGCTCATGAAACAGACATAATGTTCCATTCAACCGCAGTAATATTTAAACAAACATGGTCCATGTATATATTTCAATATGTTAGCAAATACATGCACTAGATTACCATATATGAGCACACCATGTCTGCAGCAGATACTGTCGATGAAATTCCAGGGAGGTCTTACCACAGATAGTCAAAACTAGAGAATACTGAATAATGTCTCTATGTAGGTATGACTACCCCCGTCAACCTATTGTGGGGTGCTGATGGGACCCAGAGCATTGTAAGCCCAGACAGGCATGTGAACAAAGGTACTATACATCCAACGGGTGTGTGTGTGTATTATAGGCACACCACAGACACATATACACACACGTACATACAGTATATACGCTACTTTATTATAGTTATTTTGACTGTTTGTGAAGTACTGTGTAGTCTCACAAATTTACTTACTTCTCAAATACAGCATTGCATTTTCTCTGCCTTCTACTCAAAATGAAACCTGGTGTGATTGTTCTGTGACTGGGGTTCATTACAACAAGTTAGAATGCACCTTTTGGAGCCAACCGGACCCCCTGAGCTGGTCGGTCTCATGCGGTTCATTTGAAGTATGAACAGGATACAGACCGCAAGTGTCTAAATGGACCACAGACATAACACACCGCTGAACTTCTTTGGTTTGTGGCAGAGTTTCTGATGACGTTCTGACACACACATTTACAGTAGCTTCAGTTTTAAAACAGGTTCCTCCAAAAAACACACACAGGTCACAGCTCTGGTTCATAAGCAGACTTTATTAAAAACTCAGATACTGAAACCAGAGGCCGAACACAGTGCTGTTACGGCTAGCTCTAGTGCTGCTCTGTTAGCTCGCTAGGCTACTGAAGCTGCTACAAAAGCAAATACAGCATGCAAACAACATACAAAATGATTTAATCAAAATTCCACAATTCAAACTGCATATTTATATCAGTATTTAGATATTAAGTATAAGTATTTTCCTTTTTTTTGTTTATGAAAAAAAAAGATAAAAAATGACTGTGAGATTAAAGCTGATCAGGTGTAAAAATCAGTACATTTGGTTACAGAAGTTGGTTGATTCTCATCATGCTAACATGCTAACATGCTTACTTTGTACTATTGTAACCTGCTAAAGCAAGACTATTAAAAAAAAAAAGCAAAAATATCATTTAATGCTTTTACAGCATCACGTCTGTGGCATATTCAATCCTTATCTCTAAAATAAAAGCCAGTATATAGTATAGCCACAACACAAGCGACATACCACCCGCAGCATACTACTACTTGTTAGCTGCTGGGAGAGGAACATCAGCAGGGGGGTTAGGTTCGTCATCAAATCTCAGGTCGCGGCAGAAGAGGACATCATCTTTACCAAAGCCAAGCTTGTACTGCCACACATACATTTTCGCCTGGGGCTGCAGAGTCAGGTTCACACTTTCCTCCACCTCGGTTGCCTCTTCCCAGCTTTCATTTTCAGTGTTTACACTGCTTCCGCCATATTCCGCTGACATGGAGAACTGGAATTTGGAAATGATTTGAACCAGATCCCCTGGCTCATATGTAGCGCTTATTGCCACCTTCCAGTTGTGCTCTAGGCTTGATGACTTGGATTTGGTATAGCCCACTTTCCGGGTTATCTTCTTATTCCATTCAATGGGAGTTTCAGAATCGTTGAAAATGGTCTTAATGAGCTCCCATTTTCCAAAAGTTGGGCCTTGAGTTTCAGCCAGGCCTCCAGGAAGGAAGTTCAGGACATCAGGGTGGATTGAGAATGTGGCAGCATCAGTGTCTTTGTTAAGATTATCAGTTTTGTGGTACTCAAACCCCCACTGACCTTTTGGTTTGACAAAGTAACTGTGGCTCTTTGTGCCCCAGTAGTACAGACCATCCTGGCAATTTGGATGCAGGGTGCATTCGTATGCACCACTATCCTTGCTCAAATCAGTGGTTCGGCGGTACACCCCTCTGCTCTGGAAGATCACGTAGAAGTTTCCATAAGCAGACAGATAGTGGTCCCCCCCTCGGCAGTTCGGGTGGAGGTCACTGACTACAGCATCAATATCTCTGGTCATATCAGACACACGCCGGTAACTGTTGCCCTTGATGATGTAAAAGGTGTTGTCATCAAGGGCCAGGTAATGGTCTCCACCCCGACAGGAAGGGTGCAAGTTGTGAACTGTGAGATTATACCCTCGATGGAAATTTGTTGAGAACATGTAACAGCCGAGATCAGAGCGAATTATGTAATAATCTGAATTTACACCACAGAAGTCGACACCATTGGCCTTGTTCTTTGGGAGGATGCCCGCCATCTTCTTCCTGAAACCAGGGAACAAATTCAGTGATGGTTATTAAAGCATACGAATGGTAAAGAGTTTTACAGCTACAGACGCTATAAAGAAAAAACATCAATAAACCAAACACTGACACAAACACAATTAAAATGACAACTCTTTGTTTTGAAACTCATTTTAAAAGATGTGTGAAGCAAGCGCACCAATCAGGGCACAGCGCACACGTGTTTTAAGTTGGTTTTGATGCTAGCTAATGGAAACTGTTCCCATGTTCTGTGCTTAAGATGATTTGAATAGACATCAGTTTCAGACTAATTAATGACCTTCTATTAAAAGATTGGCGGACTGAGAGACACTAGAGTCTCTTCATCTACACTGAGGTACCCACCTGTTGTTACTTTGTCCACCCTGGGAAATCGATGCATATGTAAACAAATCACAGGAATAAAAGTGAAGCCTTTTGAATTGAAATAGCTCGTCTTGTTCTCAGAACAGTGGATTTAGTGCTAAAAGGAGGAGAGTTGAAAGTGTTGATCTGTCAGTGCATGTCCTTAAACTAGATTGTCGGGTTTTGCAGCCCCTAATTATGTCTTGTAGCTCTTTCTATTGGCGCTGGAACAAAAGGGCAGACAAGGACATGTTTGGCGCTGCACCTCTAAAGCTGCGTTACCTCGACCTGCTGACCATAACCGTGAGTTGTGTTTGGCTCTCCCAAGTCCCCTGAAAGTTGCAGCTTTATTGGGGTTCAGTCCGAATGCTAAAACTGAGGAACTGGTACTGCGTAAGTTCAATAGGGATGAGCAGCACAACTTTTTGGTGATATGGTTCCACTCGTTTAGGCCTTTGTCACAGTCCCTGTGCCGTCATATCCAGCCGTACAAAGTAGCATTATCAAACTCCTGCCCATCTCCGTTTAACAGAGCAAGCATTGGTCTTCACCTAACTACATGGATGTTGTTGGTGATCTTAAAGCTTACACTTAACAATATATAACAGTATATATATCATAAGGTATAGAATATATCATATATATAAAAAGAAAGGCTACATTGCTAGGATGCTAATTCTTTAGTTGATGTGAAAAGCAGACTGAAGTGGGAATGTACAGCAGATGGGCAGATACAGTTACACATGACAAGCAGAAGAACTTCACAAGCATACTCACAGTTGAGCTGTGCTGCAGAGGAGGGAAGAACAGACCACCTTCTTCTCCCACTACAAAGCAGTGAACAACACTAAGCGGAGTCTCTATATATACTCTACAGGGAACGATGTCTCCACATGCTGCAAGTGCCGTAAGGGGCTTAGCCAAAGTCGAACGTGTTTGAACTGGTTAGAGTGGAAACTCTGTTCAGTCTTATTACTACCATACGTAAAGTTGTGTCGTATGTAAAGACGGTCATGCTTTTCTTTATGTAATCAATCAATCAATCAATCAATGTTTATTTGTATAGTGCTTCTTACAACCAACGCTGTCTCAAAGCAGCTTCACAGAAAATCAGTTTGTTGTATATAAGAAAAGGAAAGAAAAAAACACAAAGTTAATGCACAGACATTTGAGGGTGGGGGGGTGGGGAAAAACCGGGTTCAAGCCCCCCTTAAGCAAGCAAGAGGAAAAACTCCCTTGATTAAGGAAGAAACCTCGAGAGGAACGAGGCTCAAGGGCCGAACCCAACCTCCTCAGGTCGAACCTGGATGAGACGAGAAAGGCAGAACTAACAGAATTTTTTGTAGATGTATTGTAAAGCTACATCTGTGTCGGGCGCTGCCTTCTGCTCATCTCCGAGTGCTTTTTCTTTGCTCTTGCTCTCTACTTCTTTCTTGCTCTCTCTTCCTTCCTCCAGGTGGAGTTACTGACATGCCAGTTGGTCTCATGTGTTGTGATTGGATGTGGCACAAAGAGGTTTCTTGTTAGTAGCTTAGATAAGTTTTTATCTTCTGTCTGAAGATTGTTTGGTCTCAGATTTAATTACTAGTAACAATAGTGTAGGGTGAGTGCCATTTACACTCATCATCAAAAGAACAGCTGCACCCAGAAGGAGGTGTGGGAGTGCGGTGCGGTTGGGAAGGAAGATAAAGGTGACCAGGATCAATAACTGATGATAAATTTAGACTGATATGATCAATATTTATTGAGCTACACATACAGAAGTCTGTCTCTCAGTATGACGTCAGGCCGCCGTATTTGCTAACACAATATGCCAGACATCTCAGCATGGAGCTGTAGAGGTTCCTAATATGTACATATACCCCCTTCATCCTCGTGCAGCGCCATCTGCAGGAGCCTGAAGTTACTACCACCTTAAACATACAAGGTGACTCATTTTTTGTCCCCAGAGATTGAAGGTCCAGAAATGAGCTTTCCTAATGACAAGCGGAATAACTTTTGGTTTCTGAACTCATGCCTTGTATCCCTTTGAACTGCTCATGAGGTTTGCATGTAGCTGCTTTGGGTATGTCTACAGGAAATCATCAGCCTCATAGCAACCATTAGAATTTTTTATCCATCTATAAAAGGTGTACGTTACTGGGAGGTTTAATAAAGTGAAATTTTTAAGTTGTACCGTTTAAAGCATATCTGAATTGAATTTTAAAAAACTCCGGAAGGGAAGGAAGTCTCATTACAACCGCTCTTAAAAAGATTCTAGGATTGCCAGGATTCTTTTTTCCCTACTCTTTAGCCCAGAGATTGAAGGACGGAATGAGCTGACGGTCCCCTCTCTATAATGACAAGCGGAATACGTGTGGGCAACTACCCCAAGGGTACCCAATTGCGAGCGTAACCTAAACAGTCCTGTGAATGCTGAATTACACTTTGATCCACTTCAGTCTGCTTTTCATATTAACTAAAGAAAGAATTTGCATCCTAGCAACGCAGCGTTTCTTTTTATATATGATATACCTTATGATATACGTTACTGGCATGTTAGAAAACTGAAATGTTAAGTTAAAGTACTTTTGGTTAAATCAGATGCTGCTGATGGAATTTAAAAAACTTATGCAATGACTGGAGAGCAGCCATTATTAGAGACTGACCAGCCAAACAAGATGTGAGACCATAACTACAAAAAGGCTTCCTTTATAAGAAGCTTGAAAATGCCCTAACAAAAACACCAACACACAGTCAAAAGTTTAGACATGGCTACTCATAGAAGGTTCTACTTTTTGTGAAATATATCGAAAATGTTGTTGCATGTTCATCCTATTGAACATACACATACAGTAGAGTACCAGTTCCTTCAGTTTAGCATTCAGGGATCTGAACCCCCAATAAAGCGTGCACCTTTCAGGGGGACCTCTTAGGAGCTGAGCCGGAAAACACAATCACAGGGTTTAACGGTCAGCAGGTCGAGGTGATCGACACAGGCATTTTTGAGTGACACAGACTTAGCCTGGCAGCAACCCAAACATTCTCCTTTGTCCCCTCCCTTTCTGTTCCCAGCAGGGCACCAAAAGAAAGAGCTGCAAGAAACATAATTGGCTGAAAAACCCAACAATCTAGTTTAAGGACATGCACTGACAGATCAACACTTTCAACTCCCCTCCTTTTAGCGCCAAATATACTGTTCTCAGAGTTATCATTTTTTTTTAAGTCTTCATTTTTATTTCTGTGATTTGTTTACGCATACATCAATTTCCCATGGTAGACAAAGTAAAGTCGTAACAGGTAGTAAAACAGGCGTCGGGGGGGGGTAGGTAGCCTTTAAAAAATATTGTTAAACATCATCAATCTAGTAAAAGTAGAAGGTCCTCCCTTTATACCTCAGATATTTTGAGTGTAGTCCGTGAACTGACCCAGGAGGGGGGGACCACTAGGCTTACGATTACAGAATCTTCAGCGGTGCTGATTTGAAAGCAAGGTGCCAGCACCCATGCATGAAAATTGCAAGGATGGCTCTGCGATTGCAGGCTACTATATTTGGTCAAACCATGCAGATGGGGTGTTACAAAACTGAGACCGTCCTGAACCTAACACCACGTGGTAAAATCAACAATCGCCAAGACAAAGAAGACTGCCACAGACTGATGGATCCCAAGAAGACTCTACTTTTTGTTCCACTTTTGCCAGCCAGCAAATTAATATATTGTCAGCCCCCCCCATATTTCAGTCTGATAATATCTATCAACAGCATTTTTGATCCTGGTAAACCTTCATATCTTCCTTTCCAACAGCACGTTGCTCAATACTTGAAAAAAAAACTTTCTTGGTTTGGGACGCCTCACCATTACATGCATATGAGCTTGTTGTCAAAAACCCTATATTATAATTGAAATATACCATGCTGTTATTAATTGTCGCCATTGGTTTTCCACAAGAGTTCGGAGAGAGAATTTGTCTGTTATGCCAAAAGAGCATTTGTGAGTCAGGCACTGATGTTGGACAGGAAGGCCTGGCCCATAATTAACACGATTTTCAATGGATTTGCTGTCAGGGCTCTGTGCAGGGTCCTCCACACCTAACATTAGCCTTAATTAAAACAAAGATTTATTGTTGGCTTTCCTTTACACTATCTGTAGCTGTTAAACACTTCACCATTTGTACGCTTAAATAACCATCACTGAATTCGTTCCCTTGTTTCAGGAAGAAGATGGCGGGCGTCCTCCCAAAGAACAAGGCCAATGGTGTCGACTTCTGTCAATTCAGATATTGATGCTGTAGTCAATGACCTCCACCCAAACTGCCGAGGGGGGACAACTATCTGTCTGCTTATGGAAACTTCTACATAATCTTCAAGAGCAGAGGAGTGTGCCGCCAAACCACTGATTTGAGCAAGGACAGTGATGCAGTTGAATACACCCTGCATCCAAATTGCAAGGATGGTCTGTACTACTGGGGCACAAAGAGCTACATATATTTGGTCAAACCAAAAGGTCAGTGGGGGGTTGAGTACCACAAAACTGATAATCTTAACAAAGACACTAAAGCTGAGACCTACTCGATCCACCCTGATGTCCTACACTTCCTTCCTGGAGGCCTGGCTGAAACTCAAGGCCCTTCGTTTGCGAAATGGGAGCTCATCAAGACCATCATCAACGATTCTGAAACTCCCATAAACTGGGAAAAGAAAATAACTCTGAAAGTGGGCTATACCAAATCCAAAACCTCGAGCATAGAGCACAACTGGAAAGTGGCAATAAGCACCACATATACTGTAGGGGATCTGACTCTAAACCTGGCCAGATGCCAGTTCTCCATGACAGCAGAATATGGCGGACAAAGCGTCAACACGGAAAACGAAAGCTGGGAAATGAGGCAACTGAGACGGGAATGGAAATCACCGTGTGAACCTGACTCTGCAGGACGGTCAGCCACGTCTGGGAGGAAAATGTATATTTGGCAACCAGTACAAACTCGAGAAAGTTTCGGCAAAGAAGATGTCCTTGGATTCTGCCTTGTGCGCGACCTGAGATTTGATGATGATCCCAAGACCCCTACTGATGTTCCACTCCCACCAGCCAACAAGTAATATGATGCTGACTCAGCGGACCTATGTTCTTCGTGTATGATAAGAGTGTACAACAGACATGATTTTGGAACGAGTTGTCTTTAAAATTCCATTTTTTTATTATCTTAGTTTAGCAGGTATAAACAGTAAAACAAAGCGTTAGCATGACAAGAATGAACTTGACTTCTATTTTTGTGATCCAATTTTTTTTTTAATTATTATTTCCAGCATAAATGTACCTTTGATGTAACTCATTGTCAAAAATATTATATTATATATTGACATTATATATCATGCTGTGTATATACGTGCTAATTGTCCACCCTTGGTGTGGACAGGATCTTCCAGCAAGACAATGCAACACAAGGCTAGAATTGTCCAACAATGCCTGAAAGAGCATGACCAAGGTTTCCAAGTACTGTCCAGGCCCCCTGATTCCCCAGACTTGAACCCAACTGTGCATCTGTGGGACCACCTTAATCGTCGTGTTTGCTCTATGGATTTTCCTTCAGTCCCACTCCAGCAGCTGGGATGCTTTAAGGTCAACATGGCTTCAAATACCTTCAACAACCTTCAACAACCTCCCAGGACCATAAGGGGAGCATCACTTTGCCCTTATGAAACAATAATATATGGCAATGTATTGGAAAATATAGTGCAAAATATTAAATAATACAATGTCATATATGGGAAACAAGTGCATATATTTTGCATATATTTCAGTTGATATGTAACAGACATCATATGTATTTCTCCATATGTGTTTGCATATATATATATATATATATATGATAATACATAGTTTTATACAGTGGGCTGTGAAAGTTTTGGGCAGCGTTGTTAATTTTCCTGATTTACCTTTATAAAGCATTGATTGTTTGGATAAAAAAATTCCGTTAAATATATCATATAGGGGACAAACACAGTGATATTTGACAAGTGAAATGAAGTTTATATGATTTACAGAAAGTGTGCAATAATTGTCTAAACAAAATTAGGCAGGTGCATAAATTTGGGCACCAAAAAAAAAAAACCTTTAGTAGATCCTCCTTTCGCAGAAATAACAGCCTCTAAATGCTTCCTATAGCTTCTAATGAGAGTCTGGATTGTGGCTGAAGGTATTTTAGATCATTCTTCTTTACAAAACATCTCTAGTTCATTCAGGTTTGATGGTTTCCGAGCATAGAAAGCTCTCTTTTTCAATGGTCACAGCTCACAGATTTTCAATAATATTCAGGTCTGGGGACTAAGATGGCCATTCCAGAACGTTGTACTATACCTCTACATGAATGCATTAGTAGATTTTGAACAGTGTTTAGGGTCGTTGTCTTGTTGGAAGATCCAGCCCCGGCGCAGCTTCAGCTTTGTCACTGATTCCTGGACATTGGTCTCCAGAATCTGCTGATATTGATTGGAATCCATGCGTCACTCAACTTTAACAAGATTCCCAGTCCCTGTACTGGCCACACAGCCCCACAGCATGATGGAACCACTACCAAATTTGACTGTAGGTAGCAGGTGTTTTTCTTGGAGTGCTGTGTTCTTTTTCCTCTATGCATAACGGCCCTTGTTATGCCCAAATAACACCACAGCACCTTGTCCAAATGTGCTTTAGCATACCTCAAGTGGCTCTGTTTGTAATGTGGGCTGAGAAAAGGCTTCCTCTGCATCACTCTTCCATACAGCATCTCCTTGTGTAAAGTGCGCTGAATAGTTGAACGATGCACAGTGACTCCATCAGCAGCAAGATCATGTTGTAGGTCTTTGGTGCTGGTCTGTGGACCTCTCTTGACTGTTCTCAACATCCTTCGCTTCTGTTTATTCGAGATTTTTCTTGGTCTGCCACTTCGAGCCTGTATCCTTCCCCTAAACCATGACGGTGAACAATCTTTGTTTTCAGGTCATTTGAAAGTTGTTTTGAGACTCCCATGCTGCGACTCTTCAGAGAAGATGCAAAGAGGAGAAAAACTTACAATTACCCCCCTTAAATACCCTTTCTCATAATTGGAGTCACCTGTGTATGGAGGTCAAGGGTCACTGAACTTACCAAACCAAATTTGAGTTCCAATAATTAGTTCTAAAGGTTTTGAAATCAATAAAATGACAACAGTGCCCAAATTTATGCACCTGCCTACTTCTGTTTAGACAATTATTGCACACTTTCTGTAAATCATATAAACTTCATTTCACTTCTCAAATATCACTGTGTTTGTCCCCTATATGATATATTTAACAGAATTTTTTTATCCAAACAATCAATGCTTTATAAAGGTAAATCAGGAAAATTAACAACGCTGCCCAAACTTTCACACCCCACTGTATATGTGAAAATATATATATATATATAAGTAAATATACAGGGGTTGGACAATGAAACTGAAACACCTGGTTTTAGACAACCATCATTTATTAGTATGGTGTAGGGCCTCCTTTTGCGGCCAATATAGCGTCATTTGAGCAGCCGTGGTTTTATGTTTTTTGGATACAATCCGGGTTAGCACCCGAACATCCCTTTCAGACAGCGTCCTCTTGCGTCCACAGTTAATCCTGTTGGATGTGGTTCGGCCTTCTTGGTGGTATGCTGACATTATCCTGGATACCGTGTCTCTTGATACATCACAAAGACTTGCTGTCTTGGTCACAGATGCGCCAGCAAGACGTGCACCAACAGTTTGTCCTCTTTTGAACTCTGGTATGTCATCCATAATGCTGTGTGCATTGCAGTATTTTGAGCAGAACTGTGCTCTTACCTGCTAACTGAACCTTCACACTCTGCTCTTACTGGTGCAATGTGCAGTTAATGAAGATTGGCCATCAGGCTGGTCCAATTTAGCCATGAGACCTCCCACACTAAAATGACAGGTGTTTCAGTTTCATTGTCCAACCCCTGTATATTATATATATATATAATACATGAAAAGCGGCAATTACTTATGTATTATACAATATATTGTAATATATTTATTACTATATACTGTAATTATATGCAAAATATATGCACTTGTTTCCCATATATGACACTGTATTATTTAATATATTGCACTATATTTTCCAATACACTGCCATATATTATCGTTTCATAAGAATGAGCTTATTTTGACCTGTTGGACAGAGCTTGGTTCTAGCTAATGAACACTGTTCTCCCTCCGTGTTATGTGCTTTTGATCATTAGATTAGACGTCAGTGTCAGACTAATGAATGAGCTTCTATTAAAGACTGGTGGACTGAGAGACACTAGAGCCCCTTCACCTACACTGAGCTGATGAAGAGTCCTGTCCCAGAAATGATAATAGAACATTAGAGCCATAATAAATCATGCTCCTGTTACTCTCCATACTTCAGTACATCTGAAGGTACATACTTTAGTACTGTTACTCTCCATGCTTCAGTACATCTGAAGGTACATACATTAGTACTGGTACTCTCCATGCTTAAGTACATCTGAAGGTACATACTTTAGTACTGTTACTCTCCATACTTAAGTACATCTGAAGGTAAATACTTTAGTACTGTTACTCTCCATACTTAAGTACATCTGAAGGTAAATACTTTAGTACTGTTACTCCAGTGGAGGTCTAAAGGGAGGAACGTCTACCTTTACCTTGGTGATCTCTACTTTAACTCAACTACATGGTTCTGTGTCCACCACTACAAGAACAGATGTACTCTCAGTGGTCAAGTCCCAGCGAAGATCTCACCAGAACTTGATTGCTAAATCTGAATGTCCGGCTGCTAAAGAAATGGTTTTGGTCCTACCACACCAGCAAGTGCACTTCTGGAGCACAGGAGAACTTGTGGGTGGCGCCATCTTAGGTCGTCCCTCAGAGTCCATGCACACCCTTACAGGAAAATCCTTGACCTGTTTCACACAGACCAGCATAGAGAGAAAATTAACTTTCGGCACTTCCATTAAACAGTTTTTCCCATATCTCTTCAATAAGATCCCAAAATATATTATTACAAGCACCACTAAGTTTTAAATCTCACCAAAACGTCTGCTGTAATTACTGCCTTACAAAAAGGCCGCTAAACGCGCTCCAACAGATTTACTTATTAGAATAGGCTGCTATATATCACAACATACACAAACAACACATGTACACAGCTAGGAACATGACATAATGGCGCTATTATACAAAATAAGTCGTTACATGTTTTTTCTTTATTCATTAATCAGCTTTTTTTGCTGCGCGTGCGTTTTTTCTCTCAGGACGCTGGTCAGTTAGCGCCATGCTAACTAGCATATTAGCGCGCAGGAAGCTTGATGAGAAAACACTAAGACTCACCAAATTCTGTCCCTATAAGTTCAAAGGAGCACCAGAAATGGACAAGACGTCGAGCTGTATCAAACACAGAGGGATGTCCTGTCTGTTCTCAGAGGTCTGACAGCTGTGTTCAGCCTGCGTTTGTGCTGTACTTTATATCACCTGAGATACGGTTAGCCTAGCGGTTAGCTCCTCTCGGCTATTTCCGTCTAAAACTGATCCTCTAAAGCGAGTTCATCTTTTATTAATCTTCAGACCTGTATATTTAACTTTCTGAGGCTCATTCTGATGAACACACCCCACTACAATCACTACACCCACATTTACCTCAGAGCTGTTATATCTGTATCCACTGTTCAGAGCTAGCTGCTGCTAACGCTGCTCAGTTCACCCAAGATACTGTTAGCCTAGCTGTCAGCTCCCCTCGGCTATTTCACTCTAAAACTGATCATCTAAACCGAGTTCATCTTTTATTAATCTACAGAGCTGTATATTTAACTTTCTGAGGCTCATTCTGATGAAAACACACCTCACTACAATCACTACACCCACATTTACCTCAGAGCTGTTATTACTGTCTCCACTGTTTAGAGCTAGCTGCTGCTAACGCTGCTCAGTTCACCTGAGGTACGGTTAGCCTAGCGGTTAGCTCCCCTCGGCTATTTCACTCTAAAACGGATCCTCTAAAGCGAGTTTATCTTTTATTAATCTTCAGACCTGTATATTTAACTTTCTGAGGCTCATTCTGATGAAAAGTTTGCTCCCTAGTGTTACCCGTCATCATTTTCTTCGGCTGAAGCAGGCTGAGAGCTGGTGAGGCTACAGTACACCATGAAGATAGCTTTAGCTGTATACTAGAACCTCTGACTGGAGTATAACGTCTGCCCAGCTTTATGTAAAGGTGTGCTCATGAAACAGACATAATGTTCCATTCAACCGCAGTAATATTTAAACAAACAGGGTCCATGTATATATTTCAAAACCTAGCAAATACATGCACTAGGTTCCCATATATGTGCTGCCAAACCATGTCTGTCGATTAAATTCCAGGGAGGTCTTACCACAGATAGTGAAAACGGGATAATACAGAATAATGTCCCTCCCTACGTAGAGACATGACTACCTCCGTCAACCTATTATGGGGTTCTAATGGGACCCAGAGCAATGTAAGCCCCGACAGGCATGTGAACAAAGGTACTGTACATCCAACAGGTGTGTGTGTGTGTGTGTATTATAGGCACACCACAGACACACATACACACACGTACATACAGTATATACTCTACTTTATTATAGTTATTTTGACTGTTTGTGAAGTACTGTGTAGTCTCACTTGGAAAACAAATTTACTTTTCAAATACAGCATTGCATTTTCTCTGCCTTCTACTCAAAATGAACCCTGGTGCGATCGTTCTGTGACTGGGGTTCATTACAACAAGTTAGAATGCACCTTTTGGAGCCAACCGGACCCCCTGAGCTGGTCAGTCTCATGCGGTTCATTTGAAGTATGAACAGGATACAGACCGCAAGTGTCTAAATGGACCACAGACATAACACACCTCTGAACTTCTTTGGTTTGTGGAAGAGTTTCTGATGACGTTCTGACACACACATTTACAGTAGCTTCAGTTTTAAAACAGGTTCCTCCAAAAAACACACACAGGTCACAGCTCTGGTTCATAAGCAGACTTTATTGAAAACTCAGATACTGAAAACAGAGGCCGAACGCAGTGCTGTTACGGCTAGCTCTAGGTCTGTTTGTTAGCCTTAGTGCTGCTCTGTTAGCACGCTAGGCTACTGAAGCTGCTACAAAAGCAAATGCAGCATGCAAACAACATACAAAATGATTTAATCAAAATTCCACAATTTAAATATTTATATCAGTATTTAGATATTAAGTATAAGTATTTTCCATTATTTTTTTTGTTTATGAAAAAAAGAGATAAAAAATGACTAACTGTGAGATTAAAGTTGATCAGGTGTAAAAATCAGTACATTTGGTTACAGAAGTTGGTTGATTCTCATAATGCTAACATGCTAACAATGCTTACTGTGTACTATTGTAACCTGCTAAAGCAAGACTTAAAAAAGCAGAAATATCATGACGCTTTTACAGCATCACATCTGTGGCATATTCAATCCTTATCTCTAAAATAAAGGCCAGTATATAGTATAGCCAAAAAAACAAGCAACATAGAGTTGTGTTCAAAATAATAGCAGTGTGTTTAAAAACATAAGTTAAGCACAAAATCTTTATAATAGTTTTAATTTCTATGCATTGGGAACACTGAACACTGTTTTCTAATTCAAAACATGAAGAGAATTGTCTATAATTTTTAACTACTTTACAGAAAATAACAAAAAATTAACATTAGGCTGTTAAAAAAAAAAGAAATGTCTGCATTTGTCTTTACAAATTCAAAATATGTACTCCTTTTTTTTTAGGATTTAGCATTCCTGTGAATCACTATCTTAATATTTAGTTGTATAACCACAGTTTTTTAGAACTGCTTCATATGCGTGTTGCATGGAGTCAACCAACTTCTGGCACCTGTCAGCTGGTATTCCGGCCCAGGATGCTTTGACTACACCCCACAATTCATTTGCATTTCTTGGTTTTGCCTCAGAAACAGCTTTTTGATGTCACCCCACAAGTTTTCTATCAGATTATAGTCTGGGGATTAGGCTGGCCACTCCATAACCTCAATTTTGTTGGACTGGAACCAAGATTTTGCTCTTTTGAAGCTTATAATTGGCTGAGCCTTTGCCAATCTGGCTATTCTTAGATCCATTTGAATGGCAGTCCAACTGGTAAATTGTTTGTCATGGGGTAATATAATTAATACCAAAAACAGTGATTAATTTGTTTAGTCATATTGGGCTGCTATTATTTTGAACACTACTATACCACCCGCAACATACTACTACTTGTTAGCTGCTGGGAGAGGAATATCAGCAGGGGGGTTAGGTTCGTCATCAAATCTCAAGTCGCGGCAGAAGAGGACATCATCTTCACCAAAGCCGAGCTTGTACTGCCACACGTATAGTTTCGCCTGGGCCTGCAGAGTCAGGTTCACACTTTCCTCCACCTCGGTTGCCTCTTCCCAGCTTTCATTTTCAGTGTTTACACTGCTTCCGCCATATTCCGCTGACATGGAGAACTGGAATTTGGAAAGTAATTTAATCAGATCCCCTGGCTCATACGTAGCGCTTATTGCCACCTTCCAGTTGTGCTCTAGGCTTGATGACTTGGATTTGGTATAGCCCACTTTCCGGGTTATCTTCTTATTCCATTCAATGGGAGTTTCAGAATCGTTGAAAATGGTCTTAATGAGCTCCCATTTTCCAAAAGCTGGGCCTTGAGTTTCAGCCAGGCCTCCAGGAAGGAAGTTCAGGACATCAGGGTGGATTGAGAATGTGGCAGCATCAGCATCTTTGTGAAGATTATCAGTTTTGTGGTACTCAACCCCCCACTGACCTTTTGGTTTGACAAAGTAACTGTACCTCTTTGTGCCCCAGTAGTACAGACCATCCTTGCAATTTGGATGCAGGGTGTATTCGACTCCATCGCTATCCTTGCTCAAATCAGTGGTTCGGCGGTACACTCCTCTGCTCTGGAAGATTATGTAGAACCTTCCATAAGCAGACAGATAGTGGTCCCCCCCTCGGCAGTTTGGGTGGAGGTTAAACACTGCAGAATCAATATCTCTGGTCATATCGGACACACGGCGGTAACTGTTGCCCTTGATGATGTAAAACGTTTTGTCATCAAGGGCCAGGTAGTGGTCTCCACCCCGACAGGAGGGGTGCAAGTTGTGAATTGTGAGATTCTGCCCTCGATGGAAATTTGTTGAGAACATGTAACAGCCGAGATCAGAGCGAATTATGTAATAATTTGAATTTACACCACAGAAGTCGACACCTTTGGCCTTGTTCTTTGGGAGGATGCCCGCCATCTTTTCCTGAAACAAGCGAACAAATTCAATGTCTATTAAAGCATGACAACTGCGCATGCATTTTATTCTAGCAGTCACTATCAAAGACAAAAACACATACACGCAAAAACAAAACACATACATGCACACACACACACACACACACACACAATAAGTGTTATAGATTACAGTGCCGTAATAAGGATACAGGCTCTTTGTTCTATTTTTGCATATTCTTTTAATATTTAATGAAAAAGGAAAATGCTGTTCAGCCCTGTCTACACTATTTGGAGAAAAAATACTTTTTTGAGTTTATTTTTACTGGTCACACCGAGACATGATCACTGCCAGATCTGTTCAGCCTAAACAACATTAAAGTAGAACCTCTCTCGCAATGTGAAGAAGACAGAAGGTCTCAAAAAGCAGAATGTGATGACACGTCATTAAGAGATTCAAATACTGACGTGAAATAAAGCTTTGCCATTGCTACGACTCTGGTACAGTTAGCTTTAGGAGGGCATTGTTTCTTTTTCTTTTTTCTACATTCTAAATATTTATCCTCAATAAAAGAAACAATCATGTGTTTGCTACAAGCAGAACTGACTGGTGTAATAGTCTTCTTACTGGGCTTTCTAAGACAACAATCCATCCCCTACAACAAAACACAGCAGCGACTTGGACCCTAATAAACACTAAACAGAGCTCATATCGCTTCAGTTTAAAGAGCTGCAGTGGCTGCCTACATCTCTTAGAACAGACTTTAAAGTTCTGCTACTAATCTAGAACCAGCTTGGATCACAGAATGTCTCTGACCTTCTGTACACAGCTCCCGTAAAGTACAGAAAACACAGAGAGACTCTTTCAGTTGCTTAGCTTCTAAACTGTGGAACTGAATTCCAGCTGATATTAGACAGCAGGGTTCTGTGCTCACGTTTAATACGCATTTAAAGACATCCCTCTTTAACTCAGTGTTTAATTAAGGCTCTACATCATCTTCATACTTATAAACTGGATTTGTTTACTTGGCTTCTTGAATTGTATATTTTTTCAACAGTATGAAAAGTGCTTGGTGAATAAAACCTATTATTATTATTATATTATTATAATTATTAGGCTAGTGTATGCCATGGCAGCATATTCCAGATTATAATCAAAAATGTTTGCATCTCTGTGTATGATGGCTGTTGACATTAATGTGGACAAGCGAAGCAATTTAGAAATTCTATTTTCCCTGTCTGACTCGGACATTTTCAAAATGGATAATCCCTGACTTGGAATTGCATTTCCTCATAGTGGTGCTTCAGCTATGCCAAAATGAAAAAGCATGTACAATCCTTTTCGCATTTTCACCATCAGGAGGCCTTCCTGTCAATCAAACGCTGTGGGCAGGGTGTTGCATAAGTCATTCTGATGTGTTCTTTAGTGTGTTTTAATGTCCTAGGGCTTTAGCAACTGCTGACCTTTTAACACTCGCTAACCCGGCTGCACTTTCTTGTGGAAGTGATTGTTTAGTAATTAGGAGAGCATGGTTCTTCGTCAGTCCTGCGAGCCTCCGCTCATCATGTCACTAGTCCAGCAAGCTATCAGTCAAGAATCACTTCCACACAAAACAACTGCCCATCAACAATCACTGACTACGTAATGAGTAGTACGTCCTGGCGCCCATTCCACTTTAAATGGTACTGCTGTTGCATTCTGGCTCATGGTGCTGAAATGCAAGAGCTGCACTATTGAATGCGTAACAGGCAAGTCTGCACAAGAGGCTGGTAAATCAGAAGCTGACATCAGGTTAGTAGCTTCTAGGGCTGTACCCGACTCAGAATTTTGCCAGTCGAATCGAATACGCCCGCCCTGGCTGACAATTCGACTATTGCATACGTTTTAGATCTCGGTTGTTCAGATTCTCTTCTTCAAAAGCTCCTCCAGACTTTTTTTGAGACATCGTTCCACCCGTGTTTCTCACCTTCACAGCTTTAGCTTCCTTCAACAGTGAATTGCCAGCGCACATTGTCATGTGGATTAAATTTTTTAGCAAGCATGCGTCACAGCCCAGCAAGAACTTAAATATATATTTATTATTTCCCTTTAATAATTATTCAAATGTCTTCTTACTTTCTTAAAGCTCTTGTGCATTTTCTTGAAAAAAAAATAGGTCACTGTTGTCAGTCAACTTGAAGGGTCTCTGACGGACAATTTGACTCATCGACTTCTAGAGGGCAGCCCTAGTAGCTTCAACGGTGGTAGTATCTGTAATAAGGCGATTTGTACATTACATTCCACAGAACTATCTTATTATTATTATTGATTTATATGCCAAAGTGTCCCGCCCACAGCGTTTGCTAGATTGTCTTTAATAAAAGACACTCAGACAGGAAGTGCCATTATAAATACACAATTTGCTCTCCAGCCATTGCACACATTTGTCTAATTCCATCAGCAGCTTCTGATTTATTGGATAATTGATTGATTAGACCAACTAGGTATAGGAAGGTAAACATTGGGCATCCTCACTAATTCATTCTTGGAATTCATTCTAATGTTAATGCGACCACTGCTCAGAGAAATACAAAAACAAAAGAGAAGAAATACAGCATACTTACAGTCAAGCTGTGCAGCTGAAGGTTCAAACCAGTGCAGTGAAGTTCAAACCACCTTCGTCTCCTAGTCTATAGCAGTGAATGACAAGAAGTGGAGTCTCTATATATACTGTATATATACTGCAAGTGCTCCTATCCAATGACATAAGGTGCAAATAAAGACCAAACCCAAGTGGCCAGAACCTAATGGTGTTTGCATTGGTGAAGATATAACAGGTCTCTTATCCATTAATTTGCCACTGTATTCATTTTTATAAAGTTGTTTAAAACTGTGAAACATTAACAGTGCACAGCTGTAAAACGTCCTACTTGATAAAGCTGCTTTATGTTTAATTACCATGTGTTCCAGGATACAGTAAGTAACTTCCTGGACACTAAACTGGGGCATGAAAATTGGGTTTCATTAATAAGGTCGAACATAAACTTGCTTGTAAATGGTCAACTGTTTGATTTATTATTCACAAAGTGAGTTCTGTCACTGAAAGATCCAAAGGCTCCAGAGATATGGGAATGACATAGCGACTTTCACATCCAGGTCATACCTTCTACTGCATTAACTGAGGCTCTTGTTGTTTGAATAGAACTCAAAAGTATATACTCAGTCAAAAAAAATAGTCAGTTATTGTTTTAGCGCTCTCCTGGCCAATGAGTAAGAAAAGAAGAGATGGCTGCAGTTGATCAGATGAGTTACTTCCACCAATGACTAAAAACAAAGTTTGGTGCTAGTGGGATGTAATGTTAGCTAACTAGCGAACCTAACTACCATTAGCACCTTTTGGCAAAGCTAAAGTGGATATAGTCTGTGGGGTGCTTCTTGCTATAACGCCATGTCTTCGTGTTTCACTTGTCAGACTTGGCGGTCAGAAAAAAGCATGTTAAACTGCTGACAACTGGGACATGAAGATGTGGGTTCTAAGGATGGACTAAAACTGCCCACCTCCCACCTCCAGATATGTAATCACTCGGCTCCTAAACCAGTGGAAAAGGAGGCCCGTTAACGTGTTCAGTAGAGCTGGGGATCAGCACAGGCATGAGCACTGGTACCTACGGACAGCTCTGGGATATGAAGATGTGGGTTCACAGCAAGAAACACCCTGTAAAGCCCACAGTCTGGTCAAGGGTCTCCACAAAAGACCCATCTGGCAATTACCAGTGGGAGCTAACATTAGCTAGGTTCGCTACCAGTGGGCATGAAACAGCCTCTACTGGTCTGCGGGTGGGCTGGTGGGATGGCACTAAAATCATGGAGGTGTATATAAAAAAAAAAAAAAAAAATTTGTACAAGTTAAAATTGAGAGATCAGTGATCATGTTCAAACCATAAACATTATATAGCCGCACAAATAAAGACATGTCACAAAAGTAACTGAGGCAAATGAAACGGTTTCCATCAGCTTCTTAAAGAAAGAATGTTGATATGGTTCAATATCGTATACAGTTAAACCCAGACTACTTCAAATATGGATTTGAGCTTTGGGAGACAGTGATGATCCTGACCCAAAAGCCCAGCACATGGCCTGTTGTTTGACTCTTTTAAATGATGCGCTAAAACAACAACATCACAGTGCCCTGAAAGCAAACTACCCCCTAGGCAGACATGCTGCACAGATTAAGAAAGCTTTTATCATAACTGAGGAATTGGTGCTGCTGGCTGCTATAGATGTGTGCTGTCACCTGAGAAATAACAGAAAAGAAAAAAAACTAAAATATTTAAATGTTATGTTCTGTGGTGGGTCGTTATACTTTCTAGTTATAAGTAGGTGGTCCGCGGGGCTGAGAACCCCGAGAACCCCTGTCACAGTGTATGAGAACACTCTGAGAGCCCTTTTCCACCAACATGGTGCCGGTACCAACCCTTATGGAACGATAATATATGGCAATGTATTGGGAAATATAGTGCAATATATTAAATAATATATTTTATATAATATATTTTAATATAATAATATATTTAATAATGTCATATGGGAAACAAGTGCATATATTTTGCATATATTTATATAGTGATAGATATATTACAATATATTGTGTAATACATAAGGAATTGCCGCTTTTCATATATTGTATGAATGGTAGTATAATATATATTTACTTATATATTGTAATATATTTCATTTTATATGTAATAGACATCATAGGTATTTCTCCATATGTGTTTGCATATATGATAATATATATATATAGTTTTATATATGTGAGAATATATACATACTGTATATTGCCACATGTATGTATGAAAATATTCTCACATATATAAAACTATATATATTATCATATATGATACAGAACAGCACTGAGCTGAACTTGGGAACAATCATATCCCACCAGTGATGTGCTTGTGGATGAGCGTGTTCAACGGGAGGCGTCCGTCTCCTAGTGAGCTAAAATGTGAAGCATTAAAAAACATTTGGCATTTAAAAGTGCAGGAGATCTGGAATGTGCGAACCACTACCGATAGCTGATAACCTTAACGAGCTGCTTTATAATAGAACACCTTCGTAATGGAAAGGCGAAAAAACACTATGAGAAGTCTTGTGCGTTATCACTGTCTAGGACAGTCCCCCTAGGCAAAGATGCTAAAAGTTGGTTCTGGATGGTGATATATTTGCCCTTAAAGCAGGAAGTTAAATTTGCACTAGAATAACATGTTCTGAGGACCGAGCTGTAACGCTGGGAAACTGGGCTACTGCAGTTTGGTTGACTTTGCATGCTTGGTTGATGCGGCCTTTCTGAAGCCTATTTTACAATGACAGTATACAGTCAAATGTATGAAGCGCAAACCCAACTGACCCTGAGTCACCAATAAACAGAGAAGAAACACAAAACTGAATGAGCCTAAACTGCTGCAGATATTACAGCAGTCTTATCAAACACTCTGCCTCTGTATTCATCTCATTTTTATAGATGTATACATATGCAAAATGGTAAAACATTAACAGTGTACAGCCATACACTTCCTGCTTTGGGAAAGCTGCTTTGTATGTATTATATCCTGACATCTCAAGAGGGTGTTGGTAGTCTACTCACTTCTTTCAGCCCCCCCTCCCCTACTTCTTTAATATTGATTTGTGCTGTGTAGTTTATTAAATTCACATTGAACTTTGACTGTCATATGTATAATAATAACACCTGTATGGCTGTAGTGATACCTAGATTTGTGAACAAATTAAGCCATCAGCTTCTCATACAACAGGTTTTCTGTGTGTGTGCTTTAATGGGAGAGACATTTTTGTACAGTTTAATAGTTCAGTTATTTTGACTTTGTATGTAACTACATGCAGTGGAGGAAATAAATATTTGATCCCTTGCTGATTTTGTAAGTTTGCCCACTGACAAAGATATGAACAGTCTATCACTTTAAGGGTAGGTTTATTTTGACAGTGAGAGATAGAATATATATAAAAAAAAATTTTATTGCATTTTGCAGAGAGAAATAAGTATTTGATCCCTTTACTAAACATTAAGAGTTCTGGCTCCTACAGACCAGTTAGACGCTCCTAATCAACTCGTACCTGCATTAAAGACAGCTGTCTTAAACTGTCACCTGTATAAAAGAGACACCTGTCCACCACAGACTCAATTAATCAGTCAGACCCTAACCTCTCCAACATGGGCGTGAATGAGACAGCTGTTGGTGCCATTGTAAGAAAATGGAAGAAATACAAAACGACTGTCAATTGACCTCGATCTGGGGCTCCATGCAAAATCTCACCTTGTGGGGTATCTTTGATCATGAGAAAGGTGAGAAATCTGCCTAAAGCTACACGGGGGGAACTTGTTAATGATCTAAAAGCAGCTGGGACCACAGTCACCAAGAAAACCATTGGTAACACATGACGCCATAATGGATTAAAGTCCTGCAGTGCCCGTAAGGTCCCACTGCTCAAGAAGACACATGTGCAGGCCCGTCTGAAGTTTGCCAGTGAACACCTGGATGATTCTGAGAGTGACTGGAAGAAGGTGCTGTGGTCAGATGAGACAAAAATCGAGCTCTTTGGCATCAACTCAACTCGCCGTGTTTGGAGGAAGAGAAATGCTGACTATGACCCAAAGAACACCGTCCCCACTGTCAAGCATGGAGATGGAAACATTGTGTTTTGGGGTGTTTCTCCGCTAAGGGCACAGGACTACTTCACCGCATCAGTGAGAGAATGGATAGAGCCATGTACTGTAATCCTAAAATCCTGAGTGACAACCTCCTTCCCTCCGCCAGGACATTAAAAATGGGTCGTGGCTGGGTCTTCCAGCACGACAATGACCCAAAACACACAGCCAAGGCAACAAAGGAGTGGCTCAAAAAGAAGCACATTAAGGTCATGGAGTGGCCTAGCTAGTCTCCAGACCTTAATCCCATAGAAAATTTATGGAGGGAGCTGAATTTTTGCATTTAATTGTCTTACTGCACAGCCGAGATGATTGTTAAAGTTGTCTGTTATGTAGTGACTATGTATTTCTTTATTCCCCACTGCACTGTCAACTTTAATGGCAGAGTCTTAATAAATTAAACTGTCACACTGTAGTTGCTTTATGGTTTTTCCTATTAGGTAATATATGCGGTGCCCCTCTGTTTAAGAGCCAACCTGACCACATGATCCCTTCAAACTTTAAAGCACACAGTAAGATCTTTATCATGGCAGCGACAATCATAGCCCATTGTTTCTTTCACAGTGCCCCTCATCTAGCAGGTGTTAGCCCAGCAGTTCATCATTTGCCGTTAGGTTATACACCCCAGATAGCCACCATCATCACCGTCTCCTAGGCCCAATCCCATTTCACCCCTTGCCCCTAACACTACCCCTAAGTTTTGTGTGTTCATGTCTAGGGGTAGGGTTGTCCCAAATGTTGTTGGGATGGAGGAGTAGGCGAAGTGTTAGGGCTATATGATCCTTCAAACTGCGATTTTTCAGAGTCACACTCCAAACAGAGTGTTATGAGAAATTCCCAGAATGCCCAGCGAATCATTGGCAAGATGGCTGCAGAGGCGGCCAGAGACCCATAAATGTGTTTTCTCTGTTAAAAAGCAGCTGTGCTGTAAAATAAACATTGTAAAAGTTTATGATCATTTTTTTCATAACATGTGTAAAAGTCACTAGTAATATACAGATATATCAGCGCTACCTAGCCATATTTCCCCGTTCCACCTTAAATGGTGCTGCAGTTACTGTCTGGTATCTGAGGTTGCTGCACTATTTAAGGTGGAACGGGGAAATTCGATTGTGAAGCTTGAGCTTAAAGGCCAAGTTCAGCTTCATATCACTGAAGAATTCTTGGTGATGATAATAAATGATGATCATCCATGTATTTGAGGTCACATGTATTTAAGTACTAAGGAGCTGAACTCCGCACTACTCTGCTGTCACTGCAGACTGGCAGGGTCGCCTACAGAGCACCGCTAGCAGCCTGTTAATGAAGTCACGTAGTTTTTTCTTTGTGCTCTTGTTTATTCAGTGATTCGTTAGACTGATTGTGTTAAACTGAAGTTGAGAATGAATCGCGAGCGTTCGTGCTTTTTCAACTGTTCACATAAAAGCCACTGATGACAACTGATGATGTATACGGCTGTCAAAGGGTCGTCCCATTTCAGAGGGGGACGATCTCAATCACTAGCCCCTGTAACTTAGTTTCAAGGGGCGAGGGGTAAAAATAGGAAATGGGATTGGGCCTTAAAAGTTCATCAGGGACATCTTTTGGTTTCTCTGTACTTCAGCACATGGTGTGTAAATGAAGCTATATACAATGTGTGTCTGTCCGTGTGTGTGTGTGTCTGTGTTTGGGCCTGATAATATTTGCTAAGATAATGAAATCTTGACGTCATTAAAGTACTGCCTGAACTGTACAACCCATTGACATGACCATCTGCTCTATCTATCTATTCTTAATAAGCTAAATGCATGTTCTGGTGGAACCAAGTTGGTAGATTGACCTCCGGGATATTATCCTACACTGTGTTCCAAATTATTATGCAAAAAGCGTTTAGGAGTGATAAGGTAAGAAACAATTGCAGACACCTGTGCTAATTAGTTTGGCAGGTGTGTCCAATTAAAGGCAAGACTACTTAAGAAGGCTGTCCCACATTTTCAGCCAAAATGGGAAAGAAAAAGGATGTGTCAGCTGCTGAAAGCAACAAATTGTGGAGTGTTTAGGTCAAGGCATCACTACAATCAACATTGCCAAGAAACTTCATCGTGATCATCGCACAATCTGTAGCTATGTAGCTGATTCAGAGCACACACGTGTGCGTGCTGATAAGGGAAAATTGAGGACTCTTTCCAACAGGCAATTACGTCGGGTTAAAAGAGCAGCTGCAAAAATGCCTTGTCATAGCAGCAGACAAGTTTTTGAAGCTGCTGGTGCGTTCAACGTCCCCCAAACAACAAGATGCAGGGTCCTTCAGAGGTTTGCAGCTGTGCGTAAGCCATCCTGTCAACCTCCTCTATCCTCTGCACACAAGCAGAAACGGCTCCAGTGGGCCAAACAGTACATGAAGACTGACTTCAAAGCTGTTTTGTTCACCGATGAGTGCCGTGCAACGCTCGATGGTTCAGATGGATGGAGTGGAGGATGGCTGGTTGATGGACACCCCATGCAAACAAGGCTACGGCACCAACAAGGAAAAGGTGGAGTAATGTTTTGGGCTGGAATCATGGGGAGAGAGATTGTCGGCCCCTTTTGGATCCCTGAAGGGGTAAAGATGACCTCCATAATGTATGTGGAGTTTCTCAAACAGCACTTCCTGCCATGGTTCAAGAAGAAGAACCGTGCATTCCGCAGCAAGATCATTTTCATGCATGATAATGCACCGTCTCATGCTGCAAAAAACACATCTGCATCTCTGGCTGCTATGGGCATAAAAGGGGACAAACTTATGGTGTGGCCCCCATGCTCCCCTGACCTCAACCCCACTGAGAACCTCTGGAGCATCATCAAAAGGAGCGTCTATGATGGCGGGAGACAGTTCACATCTAAGCAACGGCTCTGGGAGGGTATTCTGTCCTCATGCAAAACAATACAAGCAGATACCATCCAAAACCGGACAAATTCAATGGATGAGAGAGTTCAGAAGCTCCTTTCGAACAAGGGGTCCTATATGCAAATGTAACATCACCTAGAATAAAGTTTTGACTTAAACTGTTTGATTTCAGTTTGTAACAACCTGCTAATGCTTATAATTTCACAAATGACCATTTTTTTGTTCTTTATAAAAATGAAAAGGTTGAAAACTCCGCTGTGCATAATTTGGAACATGCATTTTGAGTGTTTTTTTTTTTTTTTTTTAATTTACTGTTATCATTGGCAGTTGGTTCAAAAACCTTTCAATTGTACTCTAATAGTTGATGACTGGAAAATTACAATGACTGCAATTCATATAGGTAATTTTGGAAAATCTGAGAAAATATTACTTGCATAATAATTTGGAACACAGTGTATAGTTCAAATTCCAGGCTAGGAATCCTAAAATTATGCAATCTATAGTGATCTCTTAAAATACCTGACCATCAGCTGTCTTAATGCTACCTCCTTAATGTTCACACACAATTAAAGACCTCCTCACAACACAAAAACTTCAAGAATATGACCACTGCTCCCATTTACACACTGAAATACATGTGCTTGTGGCGTCTTTTACCCACCTACTGTGGTGCATACAACATGCCTATCAAACTGTCTACATTTCTGATAATATTTATCAAGTTACGGCTTCTCATATACACACGTGGACAAAATTGTTGGTACCTTTCTGTTAAAGAAAGAAAATGAAATACTTACACTGAAATAACCTGAAACTGGCAAAAGTAGTAGTAAGCAAAAATGTACTAAAAATCAACTAATGAAAATCAGCTTTTGAATTGTGCTTCAACAGAATCATTTCAAACATCAAACTAATAAAACTGGCCTGCACATAAATGATGGACCCCTAACTTCATATTTTGTTGCACTGCAATCAAGCGATTTCTGTAACTCTCAGCGAGAGTTTTGCACCTGTCCACAGGTGTTATGGCCCACTCTTTGTAAGAAAACTGCTTCAGCTGTCTCAGGTTTCTCCAGACTGCATGTTTCAGCTCCCTCACAGAAGTTCAATAGGATTTAGATCAGGGCTCATAAAAGGCCACTTCAAAATATTCCAGTGCTTAGCTATTCTTGGTGTTTTAGCTGTGTGGTTTAGATCCATTATCCAGTTGGAGGACCCATAACCTGCAACTGAGAGTGCACTTTCTTAGTCTGGGGAACACATTTAACTCCAGAATGTCTTGAGGATTCATTGTACCCTGCACAGATTTAAGACACTGTGTCAGAGCAAAGCAGTCCCAAAACAAAACCCTTATTGATCTTGCAGTATTAGCGCCTCATTCTTACTGCCTAGGAGAGCAGTGGCCTTGTGCCCTGTGATCCGAACAATGGTGTCCATCTACCTGGCCTGGCTGGAGGTTAGCTGAGTTTAGTTGATTGACTTAGTCGCTTTAGACAATATGGGACCCTCAATATGCATGGGAGTTTAGAGATAGTTTAGAAATTACGTCACTCTTTTGTTGGTTTTCATACGTTTTTGTTGTTGTTGACTTACTATTTAACAAATTTATGGAAATCTGTGAAACCGAGTCAGCTGTGTTGTCGGTGAAATTAAGTGAATTTTCTGATTTAGTTCATAAGTGTTTGTTTGGTCACTGTGATCCTGTATGATTCTGTCACCATCTACATTCATCATCAATAAAATAGCTGCACTAACAGCTGCACCTAAATAGAATCAACCAACAGTGAGGCATGCAAATGACTCAGGTTTTACTCTCAGCTGCACATGACTGACCCAACAGCCAAGACTGTGTACAGTCAGCGAGCAGTGATGCCTCTATGAGTCATCTTGTTAGTGCCAGCAAGGCGACATGCACACCGTTACGACGACTGTCTTCAACACCAAGCCAACGTCGCCAAAGACTGCAATAGTGTCGTGCCAGACTGTCATGGAGTGACTCGGAATGGCAGCGGGTCATCTACAGTGATGTCCTGCTTTTGTCGTGGTGGAGACGACCAACGATCTGCAGAAACTGTGTGAGGATATTCAAGCTGCATGGGATAGATTATCACAGGACACCATTAGGAACCTCTACAACTCCATGCTGAGACATCTGCATTGCATTAGCCAACATGGTGGCCCAACTCCATTCTGAGAGGCATTACTTGTGTATTTGTAGCTTAATCAATATTGAGACACACACACACACACACACAGTATATATCTTCATTTAAACACAATGTTACTAGCTACATCTTCAAGGGGTGCATAACCTAACACATGAAGAACTGCTAGGCTAACACTGGCCAGACGAGGGCCACCATGAAGGAATGAATACTGCCATGATAAGCATCTCATCTACACTTTGGAAGCAGAAGGGATAAGGTGGTCAGGTTTGTATTGGTGGGCACTACATTACCCAGAGGTCTGTGCGTGTGAGTGATGTACAAGAGAGCTGTAACGGGGCAACGATCCTTATATGGAGAGAATGCTCTCTGGATTGTTGTGTCGTTATTTCATGACCTGATGGAATCTTCTACCAGAGCGGACTCAGATGCAGATGTCACAGAGTAGGATACAAATCAAATACACAATGACTGGCGGGATTCGAACCGCCATCAACACCGTTCAGAGAACCTTGAGGGCAACACGCTAACCGCTACGGCACTGCGGATACAGAAGCAGGGCCAGCGCAGCTTTAACATAAACAAAGGGCAAAGAAATGGTGGGAAAACAAGAACAAAGGCGCGAAAACAAACAGAAGGAAAGAAGACATGTTTAAACTGCGGGCACTCAGTTTGTATCGTGAAATCAAAAGGGAAGATACTCAGGAAAAGAGAATGAGTATCTTCTGAGCTTAAAACTCAGAGCAAAGGGAAATAAACTATAAGCAGCCTCAAGGGAGATGGCCGGTGAGCAAACTAGTAGTTCTTTTCTTTCTCTAAGAGCACATACACACAGTACTACATGGCGTGGTCTGGAATGAATCAAGACTCTGCATCGTCTAAAGAGTGGGCAGGCCTTATAAGGGCAGTAACCAGGTGTTCTCCATCAGCCTGATTACTGCGAGTGGCAAGCATCTCAGCTGTGCAGTAAAACAGGTTTAGTGTGTGCGTGTGTTTGTGGGCTAAATACTAAACAATTATACAAGGTTGGCCCTCAAATAGATCAGCACCGCACGTATCACCTAACAGGAAATGACTAAAACCATAAAGAAAGTACAATGTAACTGTTTAATTTTTAGGGTTCTCCCATTGACAGTGCAGTGGGGAATAAAGAAATACATACTCACTACATTACAGACTTCCACAAGCATCTCAGCTGTGCAGTAAAACAGGTTTAGTGTGTGCGTGTGTTTGTGGTCTGATAATATTTCCATGGAATGGAGATAATGAAATATTGAATGACGTCATCATATTTATGACTTGGTTCCAAAGGATTTGCATTAAATAACTGCCTGAACTGTACAACCCACTTACACAATGGCACCGTGGTTAGCATCAAGATGAACAATTTTTGTCACACATTCAGAAGGCCTGGTGTCACTCCACCTCCACCCCTTCCGCACCACCTACAGGAACTGTGTGAGGATATTCAAGCTGCATGTGATGAATTATTACAGCACACCATTAGGAACCTCTACAGCTCCATACCGAGACGTCTGGCACGATGTGTTAGCAAACATGGTCTGATGCCATACTGAGAGACACTATCTGTCTGCTTATGGAAGGTTCTACATAATCTTCAAGAGCACCGCTTTCAGCAAGGACAGCGATGCAGTCAAATACACCCTGCATCCAGATCGCAAGGATGGTCTGTACTACTGGGGCACAAAGAGCCACATTTACCTTGGCAAGCCAAGAGATCCGAGAGAGGGGGTTCAAAACCACAGACCTGATCATCTTTACTCAATTCAGTTTCACTGAAGCACTGCATGGAAACCGACAGACCTCTGTGCCTCTGTTCATGGTGTATTTCAGCATTCACTGGACTGTTTAGGTTACGCTGGCAATTGGGTATCCTTGGGGTAGTTGTATAGCTTGCCCATATGAAAGATTATAACAGATCTAAGCTTTATACTTTATACACACACACACACACACACACACACACACACACACACACACACACGTTCAAAACAATGTAACAAAAGTTTTGCATTTTATGTTGACACATATTCCATTTGTCATTATGGAAAAGGGAATGTCATGTCTTTTATCCAGTGCAGTGACTGCACTTTTGCCATACATTCCAAAATAAATTCCAAAAGCAGCACTCCAGTTCTTCATTCTCAGCACAAAAGACACTACACTCAGCTGGCCACCAGAGGGGACCGTCAGCTCATTCCTTCCTCCAATCTCTGAAGTGTAGGGGGAAAAAAATCTAACTGGCTTATGTCACTGATATGCAAACTCATGAAAAGTAAAACAAGGCATACTTTGAGAAACTAAACCGCTCATATAAACACCTTATGTGTTTAAGATGGTATTAAATGCAGATGGTGCTGCACGAGGATGATGGGGCTATAAATATCTATCTACACAAAAGGTGAATTTTTCAAGAGAGGACAGAGCCGTCTGTACTTTCTGAGTAGTACTTTGGGGTGTGCACTAAACTCCTGTGGACGTTCTACCAGTCTGTTGTTGCTAGTGCCATATTCTATTCTGTTGTTTGCTGGGGCAACAGCATCAACAAAACTGCAATAAACAAACTGAACAAACTGGTCAGGAAGGCGGGGTCTGTTAAACTGGACACTCTGGAGGTTGTGGCAGAAAAGCGACTCTCAACAAACTCCTTGCAGTTATGGACAATGCCTCCCACCCGCTGCACTGTGCAGTGGAGAAACAGAGGAGCACGTTCAGTGGGAGACTAAGACAGCTGTGCTGTGCTAAAGAGCGCCGTGTGAGCGCCTTTCTCCCTACCGCGATAAGACTCTACAACGAGTCTCCTTATAGCAGGAACACCACCAATCTCCTACTGTCTGAACTGTGTTGAGCTCCATTATATTGGTACATGCCCAGTTTTTAAACTCTACTGCACTGCTCTAATCTAGACTGTTATTTTACCTGACCTGCCAATCATCACTTGGACCATCATTTATTTTTCAACAGGACAATGACCCCAAACACACCTCCAGGCTGTGTAAGGGCTATTTGACCAAGAAGGAGAGTGATGTGGTGCTCCGCATCGGACCTGAACCCAATAGAGATGGTTTGGGGTGAACTGGACCGCATAGTGAAGGCAAAAGGGCCAACAAGTGCTAAGCATCTCTGGGAACTCTTTCAAGACTGTTGGAAGACCATTTCAGGTGACTACCTCTTGAAGCTCATCAAGAGAATGCCAAGAGTGTGCGAAGCAGTAATCAAAGCAAAAGGTGGCTACTTTGAAGAACCTAGAATATAAGACATATTTTCAGATGTTTCACACTTTTTTGTTAAGTATATAATTCCACATGTGTTAATTCATAGTTGTGATGCCTTCAGTGTGAATCTACAATTTTCATAGTCATGAAAATAAAGAAAACTCTTTGAATGAGAAGGTGTGTCCAAACTTTTGGTCTGTACTGTATAATCCTTACTACCTCACATCTCTAAGTGCAATATTACTTATGCTGCTCCGTTAATGTCTGTACATGCTCTTCTATTTATTATGTTATAGGCAATGTCTTATACATGCACATTTATGTATATAGACAAATCTCCTTAATTCAGCTCTATTTATTTATTCTGATTAATGTATGTACATACTTCATAGAACACTTTTATATGCACACAGACTCTTCTGTTATTTTAATTTATGTCATTTTGTGATTAATAGCTTTTCTGTAACCTCTGCCCTTTTTATTGTAATAACGTATGTCTTATTTGTGCAATATGTACAGAACTGTGACACTGCAATTTCCTTCGGGATCAATAAAGTGTTATCTTATCTTTTTTCTCACTATTTTTGGTGCCAAGCCAAGATCGCCTTCAGATCTTCAGATACGTAATCACAGTGTGTGTGTGTGCAGTAGGAGAGCTCTTCAGAACACGGAGATGTCCATCACTGCAACGGAACAAGTCATGCTGTTGCAATTCCAGAGTATTCGCTAGGCTAGTTCATATCCCCAATGGTCAGACGATGTGACAGACCTGTCCTGCTCTTAGCTTCTAACAACAAGTGACCAGTGTCACAATATTATTTAGTTCATAGTTTATCATAATTGCTGAAAGCTCAAATTTCTCTTTATTTATTGGAATTCAGAGTAAACCTACTTTCCACCCACTGGAAAGAGAGTCAGCTCTACAGCTCAATGCTGCAATGCCTGGGCCATACTGAGACACTACTTCTGTATTGTCCATGTCAGTATAAATGTATCAAATGTATGGCGAGATTAACAGACATGTCAATAACTCCACCTGGAGGAGAAAGAGAAAGCAAGAAAGAGAAGAAGAGAGCAAGAGCAAAGAAAAAGCGCTAAGAGGTTAGCAGAAGGCAGCGCCCGACACAGATGTCGCCTTACAATACATCTACAATAACAAAAAGCATCTTAGACACAACTGCACATACGCCGATAATAAGACAGAACAGACTTTCCAGAGTTTCCACTCCAACAAGTTCAAACACGTTGACTTCGGCTAAGCTCTGCACATCATGGTCACAAGCAGATATGCAGGGTCATGCAGCATTCATATGTTTTTTGACTTTTGTGCAACGCAAACCTGCCTTTTGTCCATGTTGGACGAAAAGGCCCGCCAGACACGCCAACTGCTTTTTAAGGGCCACCCTGAGGCTAAACGAAGATTTCAGAGATGAGGTGTCTCAAGGCCAGCTGGGTTGGGTCTTTACTTGCGCTGCATGTCATTGGCTGGTAGCACTTGCAGCTTGTGGAGAGATCGTTGTTCACTGCTTTGTAGTGGGAGAAGAAGGTGGTCTGTTCTTCACTCCTCTGCAGCACAGCTTAACTGTAAGTACGCTTGGGTTGTTTTTCTGCTTGTCATGTGTAACTGTATCTGCCCATCTGCTGTACATTCCCACTTCAGTCTGCTTTTCACATTGACTAAAGAATTAGCATCCTAGCAATGTAGCCTTTCTTTTTAAACATGATATATGATATACCCTATGATGTACTTTACTGGCACGTTAGAAAACTGAAATGTTAAAGTACATGTTGTTTAGCAGGTTTGGGTTAAATCAGGTGCTGCTGATGGAATTTAACAAACTTATGCAGTGACTGGAGAGCAGCCATTATGAGAGACTGACCAGCCAAACAAGATGTGGGATGATAACCAGAAATAACTACAAGATGGCTTCCTTTACGAGAAGCTTGGAAATGCTCTAACAAAAACACCAACATACAGTCAAAAGTTTAGACATGGCTACTCATAGAAGGTTCTACTTCTGTTTATCTTAAATCTGGCTCTGTCAAACGGAGATGGGCAGAAGTTTGATAATGCTACTATGTACAGCTGGATATGATGGCACAGGGACGTGACAAAGGCCTAAACGAGTGGAACAGGTCAGCAGGTCGAGGTGACACAGCTTTAGACTTGCAGCACCAAACATGTCCTTGTCCGCCCTTTTGTTCCAGCACCAAAAGAAAGAGCTGCAAGAAACATAATTGGCTGAAAAACCCGACAATCTAGTTTAAGGACATGCACTGACAGATCAACACTTTCAACTCCCCTCCTTTTAGCGCCAAATATACTGTTCTCAGAACAAGACAAGTTATTCCAATTCAAAAGGCTTCACTTTTCTTCCTGTGATTCATTTACGCATGCAGCAATTTCCCATGGTGAACAAAGTACCAACAGGTGGGGTAAAATATAATTCAAGTAAAAGTAGAAGTTCCTCCCTTTACACCGCAGTGTTGATAAAGAGACTATAGCCATGTAAACTCTATGGACAAACTGGCGCAGTAGAATGGGCCATATTACACAGCAACAAACCTGACTGACCCAACAGTCAGGTACGGATTGCAGACATTCAGTGAGGAGTGATTCTAATGAGTCAATCCTGCACGTAGTGACAGCTAGGGTGCCATCTTCCACGGGGGGCAAATCGTGTCTGGTATTGGTTTAATACGGGACACAACATTTAATTTCCAAAAATTAGACGATTCCGTATTTTACGGGACGGGTGGCAACCCTAGTGCCAGCACAATTATTAAACGGCTTCACGATACAGGACTATAGGCATTCAGACTGTTACAATGACTGTCCTTAACACCACATCAACATTGCCAAAGACTGCAGGACTGCCAGACTGTTATGAAATGACCGCCAGCAGGTCATCTTCAGTGTTCTTTCTACTCTTGTTGACCAATGAATCAGTTTGTCATCACAGGTCATATGATCAGAATGCCTGGTGTCACTGCACCCCCATCCCTACAGCAAAATCTGTATGAGATTATTCAAGCTGCATGGGATGGATTACAGGACACCATTAGGAACATCTACAACTCCAAAAGAAAGACGTCTGGCATGTTACTTTAGCCAAACAGGTGGGCCCGACCTACGGAGAGACTCTACTTTGTTTTTTGCAGCCTCATTAATTATTTGTCCACATCAGTCTAAATGGGCCATCAACCATTATTTATCCCTTGGTGTAACCTTCTCATCTTCTTCCTTCCCAAACAGATCCACACTTTCTTGTGTGGGACCCTCACCATTACATGCATATGAGCTTGTTGGAAACCCTAATTAAAAACCACAGTTATTAACATGGTTTTCCACAAGAGTTCGGAGAACTCTTTATTCAAAAGAGCATTTGTGAGTCAGGCACTGATGTTCGGCAAAAAGGCCTGACCCCCAATTGACACTTGATTTTCAATTGGTTTGGTGTCAGGGCTCTGTGCAGGGTCCTCCACACCAAACATTAGCCTAAATTAAAAGAAAGGGCCCAGACCATTACCCTCCCTCAACCAAACCTTACTGTTGCTGCTATGCACTTTGTTCTCCAGGATTCTTCCAACAAACCCAGATTTACACATCAGAGTTTAAAGTGAAGTGTGATTCATCAGTTCAGGGGACATGTCTACTGCTTCAGTGTTGGTGTGATTTACAACACTCTAGTTAAAGTTTGGCACTGGCTCTTAGGATGAAACACCCCAATCATTTTAATTGTATTTGTGTCAGTTATTATTGGTTTTCCTTTATACCCTCTGTGTAAAACACCTCACCATTTGTACGCTTTAATAACAATCACCGAATTTGTTCCCTTGTTTCAGGAAGAAGATGGCTGGCATCCTCCCAAAGAACAAGGCCAAAGGTGTCGACTTCTGTGGTGTATATTCAAATTACCTCATAATTCGCTCTGATCTTGGTTGTTACATGTTCTCAACAAATTTCCATCGAGGAGAGGACCTCACGGTTCACAGCTTGCACCCCTCCTGTCGGGGTGGAGACCACTACCTAGCCTTTGACGACAAAACGTTTTACATCATCAAGGGCAAGAGTTACCGGCGTGTGTCCGATATGACCAAAGATATTGATGCTGTAGTCAATGACCTCCACCCAAACTGCCGAGGGGGGGACCACTATCTGTCTGCTTATGGAAACTTCTACATAATCTTCCAGAACAGAGGGGTGTACCGCCAAACCACTGATTTGAGCAAGGACAGCGATGCAGTTGAATACACCCTGCATCCAAATTGCAAGGATGGTCTGTACTACTGGGGTACCAAGAGCTACATATATTTGGTCAAACCAAAAGGTCAGTGGGGTGTTGAGTACCACAAAACTGATAATCTTAGCAAAGACACTAAAGCTGAGACCTACTCGATCCACCCTGATGTCCTGAACTTCCTTCCTGGAGGCCTGGCTGAAACTCAAGGCCCTTCGTTTGCGAAATGGGAGCTCATCAAGACCATCATCAACGATTCTGAAACTCCCATAAACTGGGAAAAGAAAATAACTCTGAAAGTGGGCTATACCAAATCCAAAACCTCGAGCATAGAGCACAACTGGAAAGTGGCAATAAGCACCACATATACTGTAGGGGATCTGACTCTAAACCTGGCCAGATGCCAGTTCTCCATGACAGCAGAATATGGCGGACAAAGCGTCAACACTGAAAACGAAAGCTGGGAAGAGGCAACTGAGACGGTGGAAACCGTGAACCTGACTCTGCAGCCACGTGGGAAAATGTATATTTGGCAGTACAAACTCGGTTTCGGCAAAGAAGATGTCCTCTTCTGCCGCGACCTGAGATTTGATGATGATCCCAAGACCCCTACTGATGTTCCACTCCCACCAGCCAACAAGTAATATGATGCTGACTCAGCGGACCTATGTTCTTCATGTAGGATAAGAGTGTACAACGAACACGAATTTGGAACGAGTTGTCTTTAAAATTCCATTTTTTTATTATCTTAGTTTAGCAGGTATAAACAGTAAAACAAAGCGTAAGCATGACAAGAATGAACTTGACTTTTATTATTATTATTATTAACTTTGATGTAACTAATTATCAGAAATATAGTTGTAAAATATAGATGCTCAAAAAAAATCAACTGACTGGATGGAAACTTGGTGGGTACGTTTGACATTATATATCATGCTGTGTATATATGTGCTAATTGTCTTGGGCGGACAGGATCTTCCAGCAAGACAATGCAACACACGACTAGAATTGTCCAACAATGCCTGAAAGAGCATTACCAAGACTTGCAATTACTGCCAAGGCCCCCTAATTCCCCAGACTTGAACCCAACTGTGCATCTGTGGGACCACCTCAATTGTCGTGTTTGCTCTATGGATCTTCCCCCACACCCCCTCCAGCAGCTGGGATGCACTGCAGTCAACATGGCTTCAAATACCTTCAACAAGCTCCCAGTACCATAAGGGGACAGAGGACAGCATCACTTTGAGCTTATTTTGACCTGTTGGACAGAGCTTGGTTCTAGCTAATGAACACTGTTCTCCCTCCGTGTTATGTGCTTTTGATCATTAGATTAGACGTCAGTGTCAGACTAATGAATGAGCTTCTATTAAAGACTGGTGGACTGAGAGACACTAGAGCCCCTTCACCTACACTGAGCTGATGAAGAGTCCTGTTCCAGAAATGATAATAGAACATTACAGCCATAATAAATCATGCTCCTGTTACTCTCCATACTTAAGTACATCTGAAGGTAAATACTTTAGTACTGTTACTCTCCATACTTTAGTACATCTGAAGGTACATACTTTAGTACTGTTACTCTCCATACTTAAGTACATCTGAAGGTACATACTTTAGTACTGTGACTCTCCATACTTAAGTACATCTGAAGGTACATACTTTAGTACTGTTACTCTCCATACTTAAGTACATCTGAAGGTAAATACTTTAGTACTGTTACTCTCCATACTTTAGTACATCTGAAGGTACATACTTTAGTACTGTTACTCTCCATACTTAAGTACATCTGAAGGTACATACTTTAGTACTGTGACTCTCCATACTTAAGTACATCTGAAGGTACATACTTTAGTACTGGTACTCTCCATACTTAAGTACATCTGAAGGTAAATACTTTAGTACTGTTACTCTCCATACTTTAGTACATCTGAAGGTACATACTTTAGTACTGTTACTCTCCATACTTAAGTACATCTGAAGGTACATACTTCAGTACTGTTACTCTCCATACTTAAGTACATCTGAAGGTAAATACTTTAGTACTGTTACTCTCCATACTTTAGTACATCTGAAGGTACATACTTTAGTACTGTTACTCTCCATACTTAAGTACATCTGAAGGTACATACTTTAGTACTGTGACCTCTCCATACTTAAGTACATCTGAATGGTACATACTGCAGTACTGGTTACTCGCCATACTTAAAGGACATCTGAAGGTTAAAATACTTTAGTACTGTTACTCTCCATACTTTTAGTACATCTGCAAGTACATACTTAGTACTGTTTACTCTCCATTATTAAGTACATCTGAAAGGGACATACTTTAGTAATGTGAATGTCCATATTAAGTACATCTGAAGGTACATACTATACTGTTACTCTCATTACTTAGTACATCTGAAGGTAACATACTTTAGTACTGTTATCTCCATACTTAAGCATCTGAAAAGGTCTTTTGTTGGGGACATACTTTAGTACGAAGTACAACGTATTACTGGTAATCTCCATTACTTAATACATCTGAAGATAACATACTTTAGTACTGGTTACTCCAGTGGAGGTCTAAAGGGAGAACGTCTGCCTTGGGATCTTCTACTTAACTCCGAGTACTACATGTTAATGTCGGTTTAATGAACTTGATTGCTAAATCTGAATGTCTGGCTGATAAAGAAATGGTTTTGGTCCTACCACACCAGCAAGTGCACTTCTGGAGCACAGGAGAACTTGTGGGTGCGCAGAGTCCATGCACACCCTCACAGGAAAATCCCTGACCTGTTTCACACACACCAGCATAGAGAGAAAATTAACTTTCGGCACTTCCATTAAAAAAATTTTTTTTTCCATATCTCTTCAATAAGATCCCAAAATATATTATTACAAGCACCACTAAGTTTTAATTCAC
>JAMWET010003253.1:5000-42500 GCA_024036415.1 Prochilodus magdalenae
AAAGGAAGGGTTCACTTAGAAACACAATACATATGTGTATCACAGCTATAAGTTAACCCCTACCTGACTTATGCACCATGTGATAAAACATGCCTATAAAGCACAGCCCTAAAAGAATAACACTGACTACCCGAGTGCATTTAAAGGTTCTGCTGCTAGTCTTTATGGCTCTATATAATCTAGCACCAGTGTACACAGACTGTCTCTATACTTATGTCCCAGCACATGACCTTAGAACTGAAGATACTGACCTTTTGCACACACCTACAGTGTGTAACTCAATTCCAGCTACTATTAGACAGTCGAGCTCAGTACATCCTTTTAATAAACATGTTTAAATATATCTCTTTCTCTACATTTAATAAAAATCCCCAGACTCTTTTAGTACTTCTCTTGTCAGTTAGTTTCAGTCTGTCTCTCTGGCTTATACTGTTTTTATTATAATACCCATAATCCCTTATAAGATGACTGGACAAAAAATTTCAGTAGTTTAAGATGGTAGTAACTTTAGGCTCCTGCAGATGGCGCTGCACGAGGATGATGGGGCTATAAATACCTGTGGGGTGTGAGTGACAGGATCCATAGTTTGAGAAGAGGTGGTACAATGCAGGGAATGTCTCGTTCCATGTGTGGAAAACGCTTCAGAGCTAATGCAGGTGTTTGGAAGTGTACGGTCATACGGGTCTACCAGCAGTGGCTAAAGTCCCAGTCTACAGGGAATTCTCTTTGGAATTGTTCCAGGGAAGGCGTTTACCAAATCTGGACCACCTGACCAATTCTTTGATGTAGGAGTGTCTGAACAGTGATGTGGCCTACAACCAGAAACTCATCCAGTCCATGCCCAATCCAATATTTGGATAGGTCCACAACTAAAAACAAGAATTGATCGATAATTTTGTGTCTATAGATTATGAGACAACTGTAAATTGTGCATAGCTGTTGTTCTGAATTGATTGTTCTACGTTTTGCCATGGTGGGAAGTTTGGTGTAGGTATGAGAAGTTTCATATATTGTATCTTAAATATATAAAAACTTCAAGAAACTAATTTAAAGTGTAGGAATTGAACAATGATTAGAGACAGTAGGACAAACACACATCAAACATTACAATTATTATGCACAGCCGTGTTCATTTCCATCTTATTTGCACCATAATCACCGAAAGCAATAAATAATAATAAAATAGTGATTTCGCAAAAACTGTGTGACGTTAGACTAATGTATACACAGTTAATTTAAAGAACCTGTCTATTTAAAAAGTTTGGAATAAATGTAATTCTACATGTTGCTGTTATTACAGAGAGGGGTTTGTTCAATGTTGATGTGCAGGTTAATGAACTAAATATTGACAATAAATTGATTTATTAAGTACACAGTAATTACTATGTTAACTGAACGTCGGTGTGTAATTTCATAGGGAGCCCTACTGCTGCTTTCCTTTAATGGTTTTACCCACTTCGTAAACCTGCAACATAATCAGCTCCTCTCTTCAGGAATTTAACGGTATGTGGCAGTGAAAATATGAATGTATCACACCGGCTTCCCTGCGAAAAGCATGTCTACGCGCGGAGAAACGGCGATTATTATGCAGAGCTTTATTCGAAATCAATTCTCCTAGAAAATTAGCAACTTTCTTTCACAAGCGCACACATAATACATTATTTAAACCGACTGGGACTACAATACGTTATCAAATCTGAGAAAACAAAGCTTTACCCCCTTACTGAAGGCTCTGGTGTTTGTTTGGAACAGAGGCGAGCCAGAGATGTTTGATGCTAAATACAGAGAGAGAGAGAGAGAGAGAGAGAGAGAGAGAGAGAGAGGGAGAAAGGAGGATGAGAATCTCTCACCAAACTGCTTATACCAGAATAATTGGTGACTCCCATGTACGGCTCTGTGCACTGTTATTCAAATCTGGCCTTTGTCGGCCTTGTTTACAGGATGTTAATTGCCGCGTTGTCACCCCCAGAGTGGACGCCTATTTCCCCTCTTTCACGCGGAACTCTCGCAGCGCTTTGATTCTCACTTCTCCAGCGAGTTTCTTCTGCTTCCCCTTGACGCTCGCTCACCGCAGTGTTTCGCGCGGCTGGAGCAGCAAGAAAAGGAAATATCCTGATCATAAACAAGCAGAGGGAACGTTTGAAGGACCCCTGAATTAAAGCATGCTCATTCGTCTTTAGCTGGATTTAAATTTGCAATAGTGGAAGTGTAACTTAATTTTAGGCGACAACTGGACAACTGGAACACAGAGTAAAGTGGTACAACTGTTATGTGGTTCAAATAGACAGATAAACAGAAATAAACTGAACCCTTTGTGGTGCTACAGAAGCATACACAACACATTCTCCATCAAGCTGAAGAACAACCGCACCAGGCAATCATCTGAGCCTAAACATCTCCACTGAAAATGGTTCTGCACAGCAACACTAAGGGTTCTTCTATTGCTGGAATCTTGGCATTGTAACAGTAACAGAACCCTTTTAGTACTTTATAGAACCATATACAGCATGTTTTCCATTTATCTGAAAAGCCACCTCACCATACAAAGAACCCTTTATGCATGCAGAGTGTATGGTTCTATACGGAACCTATTTTTAAAAGTGGTTCTACACAGCAACAATACTGGTTCCTCTTTTACTTGAATTGTAACAGTAACAGAACCCTTTTAGTACTTTATAGAACCATATACAGCATATTCTCCATCAATCTGATGAACCACTTCACCAGGCAGGGAACCATTTATCATGCAGAGTGTATGGTTCTATACGGAACCTATTTTGAAACTAGTTCTGCAGCACAAAGGGTTCTTCTATTGCTTGAATATTGGCATTGTAACAGTAATAGAACCCTTTTAGTACTTTATAGAACCATATACAGCATGTTTTCCATCCATCTGAAAAGCCAGTTCACCTTACAAAGAACCCTTTATGCATGCAGAATGTATGGTTCTATATAGAACCTATTTTTGAAGCTAGTTCTGTTTCGCAAAACAAAGGTTCTTCTATTGCTGGAATCTTGGCATTGTAACAGTAACAGAATCCTTTTTAGTGCTGTGTAGAACCATATACAGCATATCCTCTATCAATCTGATGAATCACTTCACCAGGCAGGGAACCATTTATCATGCAGAGTGTATGGTTCTATACGGAACCTATTTTGAAACTAGTTCTGCAACACAAAGGGTTCTTCTATTGCTTGAATCTTGGCATTGTAACAGTAACAGAACCCTTTTAGTACTTTATAGAACCATATACAGCATGTTTTCCATCCATCTGAAAAGCCAGTTCACCATACAAAGAACCCTTTAAGCATGCAGAGTGTATGGTTCTATACGGAACCTATTTCTGAAACTAGTTCTGTTTCACAACACAAAGGTTCTTCTATTGCTGGAATCTTGGCATTGTAACAGTAATAGAACCCTTTTTAGTGCTGTATAGAACCATATACAGCATATTCTCTATCAATCTATTCTATTGCTTGAATCTTGGCATTGTAACAGTAACAGAACCCTTTTAGTACTTTATAGAACCATATACAGCATGTTTTTCATCCATCTGAAAAGCCAGTTCACCATACAAAGAACCCTTTAAGCATGCAGAGTGTATGGTTCTATACGGAACCTTTTTTTGAAACTGGTTCTGCACAGCAACAATACTGGTTCTTTGCTTGAATCTTGACATTGCAACAATAACAATAGCGTTGTATAGAACCATATGTTCTCCATAATATGTTCTCAACCAAAAGAAAAGAGACATTAATGTATGCTGCCTATATAGAACCATCATCTTCACTAAAGAACCCTTTAAGAACCGTCTATTTTAAGAGTGTAGAGTTCAGGAGACTCTAGCTCTAAATTCGTCTCTCATTGGTGAATACGTTCCGGGCACCCCAGTTTTCTTTCATGTCCCATCCCGAGGAGAGAGAGAGCGTCTCCGTGACCTCAGCGTGTTTTATTCTGGTGTGTTCCGCGCATGCAGGGTGGTGCAGGCTGGTGCAGACTGTGTGCTGGCTATATGTGTCACAACCGCACGCACTTGGATGAGATAAGAATCGGTGCGAAAGAAAGAGAGCATCCTCCCTGAAGCAGCGAGAGGAGACGCTGCTGCTATAAATACCGCACGGAGGGGCGCACGGTGGCTGTGGGGGTGGGGGTGACTGTATGGTGAGGCAGGTAAAAGTTCGGGCCCTTTCTCACCCACACGTGCCCAGCTGGAGCCGGAGGAGAGGCGGCGGATGGAGAGAAAAAGAAAAAGAGAGAGAGGAAGAGTGTGTTTAGTGGATCTTGCAGCTGGCAGCACTTCCAAACCCACAAGGAAAGCAACAGAGAGAGAGAGAGAGAGAGAGAGAGAGAGAGAGAGAGAGAGAAGAGAGAGGGAGAGAAGAGAGTGAAGCAAAGGAGGTCAAGAGAGAAGGGTTCAGCGAGAGAGAGAGAAAGTAAGGGAGACAGAAACAGATAGAAAAGGAGAGAGAGGCCAAAGAAAGGTCAAAACAGAGGAGCAAAAGAAAGCAAAAAAGTAGATAGAGAGAAAGAAGGAAGAGAAAGAGAAAGTGATTGATAGAAATAAAAAGAAACAAAGAAAAAGAAGAGCGAAAGAGAAAGAGGAGTACAAAAAGAGAGAGTGAGAAGAGAGTGAGAAAGAGAAGTAAAAGAGATAGAAAGAGAGAGAAGAAAAAAGAGAAAGAGGAGTAAAAAAGAGTGAGAAGAGAGTGAGAAAAGTGTGTAAAAGAGACAGAAAGGGGGAGAAGAGAGAGAAAGAGAGAGAAGAGAGAGAAAGAGGAGTAAAAGAGACAGAAAGAGAGAGAGGAAGAGAAAGAGGAGTAAAAGAGACAGAAAGAGAGAGAGGAAGAGAAAGAGGAGTAAAAGAGACAGAAAGAGAGAGAGGAAGAGAAAGAGGAGTAAAAGAGACAGAAAGAGAGAGAAGAGAGAGAGGAAGGTAGCCTCAATAGCCCGACAGGAAGCAGCAGAGGAAGCCATGAGACCGGCCGCAGTGCGCACACGCACACACACACACACACTGCGTCTCTGAAGTCACGTCAGCCTGACAACACCGTCCCAATTAGGCCTCCCCATAAACAAGGGGGAAGTGGCTGCCTCTCTTGGGACAGTTCTCTCCCCCCACTAAAACATGCCAGAGATTGCAGAATGTCAGTGGATATCAAGCACTCCAAAGCAGCCAAAGCTCTTTCTGATAGCGTAAGGTGTCACACCATGAAAGGACGGCTCCCTGCTGAATACGCCCCGTTCCGAGCGGTTGGAAAACTTTTCGCTCTGCACCTCCGTCGTCTATCCGAGGCTTTCTTTTTTCCGCCCCGTGCTTCTCCTCCCCTTCGTTTGCACCCTGCAAATTACCACCATGAACTTAAGTGCCTCGAGAAACGGCACGAGGTAAAAGGCACCGCTCAGAGTTCTGCTGCGGAAAAGAAAGGATCCAGCTCATAAACGACCCGCTTCTCCATCTTACGTTCATTTCCCAGGCCGTGGAAAAACTCCAGGTTCTGAGATCTGGTCCCAAACCAAAGTACATTGAAGCTAATTGCAGTTCATTGTTGTTGTAACAGAACCTTGTGCAGAACAAAGCGATAGAACCACAGTTCCATGCAGTACAGAGCCTATTTTACCATGTACCGTAAACACAGTATGATCCAAATAATCTACACTCTTAGAACGATGGTACTTTACAGGTTCTAAAGCTTTTAGAGCATTGTAGACCTCTGCTGGGTTCTTAAGACCTCCACACTCTTACAAATAAAGGGTTCTCTGTGCACTGCCATAGAAGACTTCCATTAAAATGTTCCGCAGGGAACCAATAAGATATGTGAGGAAACTTTATGATGTATGAAGAACTTGTGTTTACTATAAAGGTTCTATAAGGATGGTTTAGTAAATTGAATAGTTCTGTTTAGAACCATACATTCTATGTAAAACCATTTAAGGGTTCTGCGTAGCATCAAAAAGGGCTCGGCTATTGTTACTACAGTAAACTTCCCAATAAGGTTCTTCAGTAAAGGCAACAGTTCTAACTGGAACCAGGAACCACTTGCTTGCTTCTTTCTTTGCAATGGTGAAGTGGTTCTCCAGACTGATGGGTAACGTGTTATATATGGTTCTGCGAAGAACCTTCTATGTCGAAGCTTCTTAGGAATACTTCCATTAAGTCAGTCTGAATTTTAGACCTCAAAGAGATGGTCCTTCAAGGGTTCTTTAGTAAATTAAAGGGTTCTATTTAGACCCATGGGTTTTACATAGAACCGTTTATGCCTAAATGGGTCCTTAAAGAATGTGTTGGGTTTGAAATATGGTTCTACATGGCACAGAACGTGGTTGATCGGTATTACAGGCTTAACATTATAGCAACAGAAGAAACTTTTTTGGTGCTAGATAGAACCATACACAATATACTTCCCATCAATCTAAAGAACCGTTTTACCATGTACCATGGTTCTAAACAGAACATTTTCCCTTTACTAAAGAACCATCAGAGAATCTTTCTTTTTAAGGGTGTACAACTTTGTAGGAAGTTGTTGGGAAACGTTAGACGAGTCTAGAACAGTAAAGAGGGCTGCAGATCCGCAATGACTGCGAAAGCTTTAGAACCCTAAAGAACATTGGGAATGAATTTATAATAACATTAACATGCACAGTGCCTCATACATGGAAAGTTTAGGAGCAGCTTGGTATCTCCCGATGCCCAGCACAAGGTATAACTCCACTGTTGAGGCATTACTGGATTCATTCCATACACATAATAGTATTCCAGGAGATTCCCAACTTTTCAGCTGTAGTGCACTGATAATGGAATACCCTTTGACTCTAGTGCTGCTCACATGAACCCGTAAGAACCCGGTTTTGCTTGAACTGATGTGCTGATTAACTAGAACTCGGCTGGTCAGATAGCTAACATGCTAACAATTAGCAACAATGCTATATAACTCCATCACTAATAACCCAGGGATGAATAAGAGTACGTCCCATAAGATTCACTGCTGTATAAATGTCTAAAGAACGTTACCTAAACATCTCACCTGCTTCAAACTTCGGTGTTTCAGCTAGACACAACATCAATCCCAAGCCGAACCTCGAACACCTCCATGCTCTTCCTAACGAGTGCACTAAGTCAGTTTTGAAATTTTGGTTTCTACAGCAGCGTTAATTTCTTTCTAAGATTGAAATATTCATTGACAAAATATTTCTCATGATGCAAATGAGACAAGCAGTATATTAAACATTACATATGTAGTATAATTTTAACAAATAAGTAAAAATAGAACTATGACAAAATGTATTACAGTTTTCGTCAACTTAAAACAGCATCTATGTCTCCAAAAAATGGTCATAAATCTAGTTGATATATCTTCAGATTCTCATTTTAAGATGGTGACATGGTTACTCAAATTTTAGGATTACTTCATTTGATCGCAGACATTTTGACTTGTTTTAATAACATCAGTAAGCCAAATCTTCGTACGATCTTGTCCGATAATGTAGCTTCTTTTAAGAGGCACGCTGGAAACAAGGCAAACTATCTGCCCATATACTACAGTGAGATCATTCGGCATATAAAAATCACCTGAAACAATGAAAAAATATAATTAATAATATAATATTTATGTATTTTATCATATTTCAAGTTTGTCTGCTGTTTTATAAAAACAATAAGCCACTGGGGGCTGTGTATTACTGCAGTTTATCATTGGGAAGGGGGTTGTACTCTTCTTCATATTGTGCCTAACAACATCCTTACCCATGATGAAATCAGATTAACACACAGCCTCTGGTTTTTCTGGATAACTGAGTCACTGAAATGTAAACAAAGTCATTCAGGGTGGCTTGGAAGGGTTCAGTTCCCAGGAAGGAAAAGTACATGGAAGTATATTTAATTTAAATGTATTGAGTATACTTACTTCCACTCATGAGTATAGTACAGTGAGTGTGTTATGTTCAAATACTAACTGTGTACTTACTATGCTAAATCTGTTTTATTAATACTATTTAAAATATACATAAATAGAACTTACTGTAGAATTGCAGACACTAAGGTTTACTTAAGTACTTAGATATACTTAAAGTACATATATATATATACTTATATTAGGTACACTGGAGTACTAATAAGTGTATACTATGTATATATATATATATATTATATACATTTCTTTCTTTCTTGGCTGTCCAATGAAGCAGTAGCTCCCAATGGCAAGTCAGTGGAGCCAGACTTTTGGGCCAGGTGCTATAGAACCGAACCTTGAGTTGTGCTCCTAAAAGCATCCATAATACACTCACCATCAAAAGAACAGAAGGAATTAACCCACTTGGTGCGTAGGTTTGATATCGTGAGACATGCCAATGATTCAAGTTTCACGTAAGCATGGACGGGCCTTATCACTGTACCTGACTGACCCTGCATGACTGCATGAGAGAGAGAGAGAGAGAGACCCATAGGTAGTTATTATATATTTATTACACATATATACACGTGTAATAAATATGTAATAACTGTGTATTGGGAGCTTTTACTGTATAACAACTGCCTTAAAGTCTGGTTCCTATCACTCTACATCCGTGTACGCCTTTGATTGGGTAAGTTCACGTTTGGGTAAGAGTCTTTTGAGCCAGATCACTCTGAATGACTTTGTTTACATCTTAACTGTTTAATTAAGCTGAAGTTTTGGTAGAATTCCCATTTAATAATAACAGAATTCCCATTTTAATTAAGTCCTTTTATGGAAGTATGTGGCATAATTCCAGTGAGTGCACATCATTTTCCCGGCGCTCCGTTTAGCTCGGAACAACTTCAAGAGTATGTAAACAAATCAGAATCATGTTCCTTATTTAAGAAAGAGTTTTTTGATCCTTCCTACTCGGCTTTGCAGTTTCATCTTCCTTTAACTACATCTCCTGGATTCATCCATCCTTCTTCTCTCCCCCCCCAACCACCCTTCAGTTTTTCCTCTGCTTTGTATGACAGTCTCTAAAACAGCAGATCCTCCCTCTCTCCTTTGAATGAAGCTTGTAGTCGTGTGCTTTAACGCATTTCTAATGAGGTTGCTGTTGTTCGTGGCGAAGCCATGCTAGATCAGTCATCGTTCCATTGCGAGCGGGATCACATTTAGACCAGCGCTCCATGCATCATCCCGACACGCCAGACACCTTCGCTCGCAAAAATAAAGAAGCGACCTGTTATAATTCACAAAGAAAGATTAACATACTTCTGCTGATGGCATAAAAGCACGCTATGGAAAAAAAAGATCAAATTTACCCAAAGATCGGATGCGTTTTCACTCAGAGCGCTAGTATGAAGCAATACAGATTGCATTGTCTTTAAAATCTTCATGTGTAAGCAATCATATCAAACGGGAAGAGGGGAATAAATAAAAGCGTTAGCAGAATTGCAGTGGAGAAGCCGAGGAGCTGAATTTACATGAAATGCATGTGTAATTACTGCACTCCTATGCCAGACGCTGAAGCCACAGCCACTTTTGAGTCCCTGAATGTTTGTGTGCTTATAAAGGTGTGTATGAGGATAAATGGTCCCCTAATGAATCAGTTCATTTGAAAGGTTCTTCATGGAATCAAAAGTGGTTCTTTCATGGCATTGCTCCAAAGAACCCCCTTCGGTTCCAGTAGGGGATGGGAGTAAAATATATTAACATACGTTTTTAACATAAATATTAGCAAATATAAGTTTAACAACATGGAATAACATTTAAACCTGTTCTACAGCCAGGTGCGTACGTGACCCAGAGTAGAGTAGGTAACTGACATATCAGATAATCCATCAGGGTTTACTGCATCTGTCTGTCTGTCTGTCTGTCTGTCCATCTGTCCGTCCGTCCGTCCATCTATCTACCCATGTCTCTCTCTCTCTCTCTTTATCTATCTATCTATCTATCTATCTATCTATCTATCTATCTATCTATCTATCTATCTATCTATCTGTTTGTCTGTCTGTCTGTATGTCAAACATACCTAATAGCGTGTAATAGCACATCATATTAGTAACTGTATACTGTAACATACTGTAACATAGCTCTGACAGAGCACATCACTATATATATATATATATATATACATTGCCACTGTCCAAAGAAATGCAAGTATCTTCAAAATGGCAACTTCACATGAGAGGCCAATAACCTCTTTCTATTTTAATGGGAGTCTATGAAACCAGTCACTTTTCCAATGGGCCATTTCTGTTGGTCCATTCATCATACGTATCTCACACAGTGTAAACACCAGCTGCTATTTACAAAAAATCAAAATGGACAAAAATGGAGATACATGTTTTTCATTGGACAGCAACAAAGTTAGAATCTCTGGTTGACTCTGAATGAGTTTCAAGGTAAACGCTTATACGCTTATATGTTATATCTGTTTATTATAAATGCATATATATATATGTGTGTATATATATATATAAATGTGTATATATATGTGTATAAATACATATATACACATTTTAATCTTGTACTTTTGTAAGAATGAGCGTTTTGATGGTGTGGCGGTAATTGTGTGTAAGTTAGAAACACAGATAGACCCTGTAACAGTATGAGTAATATTCTGACTTCTCTATCAGACGTGTAGGTGCACAAACACACTCACAGACACACTCAGCCCACATTACCGCATCACACGCACACTGCCGGTGAGGCTCTATAGGGGAATATGAAACACCTCAGACAAACAGCACCTCAGTTAAACAAGACTGAGCTGCTAAAATCTGCACACGTTTACTATGGGTCTATCTATCCATCAGTCTCTCTGTCTGTCATCTGTTTCACTGGTTAACATACAGTGTGCTAGAACATATCTAGCACATCATGTTGGTCACGTTGTAGCTGTGTCACAGATTAGGATGAAAGCTTCACACAGAGTATAATGTCATTGCGCCCGTGTTCTTTAGGGTTAGGTAGAGTTAGGTAGAGATACTCAGACTGAGCATGGTTCTCTAGACTGACCTCCATGCAGGTGGAGTTCCGGTGAATCTTTTTGGTGGGTGTAGTTCCAGCATATGGCTTGTTGCTATAGTGTTCTAGTATCTAATACATCTGATAGAACTCTAGTATATACAGACAGCAACATCTAGAGAGTTGAGACTAATATTCTGATAGCGGCTGATATGAGAACGTTCAACTAGTGTAGGCCTACTGTTCTTCAGTCTGTCGATCTTCTCTCTGTTACAAGTGAGGTGCTCGTTACAGGGTAAGTACAGTAGCCAAGCTGAGCCAGCCTACATGAATATAAATCAACACGGCTTTCCCGAGTGCATCACTGTTCGTGGAATAATCCAGGAAGATAAACAAATAAATAAATAAATATGTTGTTCTCATTGGGATTCAAAACTTGTATCCCTGTAGCTATTATACACAAACAAGGCCAGCGACCTATAAAATGAGCTATTATTGATATGCCCAGTTTTCTCCAGCGGAGAAAGGCTTCCCGGCACTGTCCAACCCGACACACACGGGCACACACACACACACGCCTAATTTGATTGGCATATTCTATTTATTATCATGCAACTGGATCTCGGCTCCTATTTGTTTCCAGGTTACCCAATAAACATCCAGTTTGGGGAAGGCTACGGTGATGTCACGGCGCCGGTTGAATATACACAAAGTCGTTTACCGCGCTCAAATGAGTCGTCGGCTCACACGGAACACCGTCGGGAAGCAATCCAAGGGCTGGGAAATTTCAATTTTGGACCTTCCCTCTTCTCCTGTCAGCTAATTTGGTTGATCTAAGTGGCAAACGTTGGGCGGCGTAATGCGGCACGCCTCTTTAAGTGTCGGCAGGTTAAAGAGCGGATAGGCGGCACCCGCTTCCCTCGGATCTCCTTAAAACCGCCTCAGCCTCTCTGCTCGGCTGTCTGGGGATCATTAAAGACGTTTATGCCTCCGCAGAAGGCTCCAATTCTCTTTGATTCAAACTGATCTCCAAGCTGACTTCATGTGTCAGTGCATGACAAATGTTTAAATAAAAACAAATCATGGGGTAGCGGAGCACAGCGGCGGCGGCGGCGGGGCCCGGGAACGTTCGCCATGAGGGGGAACCCTCTATCTCTCCTCCTCATCCATAATTAAAGCATCCAACCTTATTGGGGAGGAGTTCACTTGACTCCTTTCACGTTCCGCTTAAACGCGGTGAGCATTAAAGACACAAAGGGGAGTTTTAAGGGCCTTCTATACGCCACGGTGATTGAAGCTCGCATGGTTAGAGTCTTCGGTCTCATCTACATGCCCTTGGTGTATATTTTAATCTGACTGATTGGAATTATTGCCTGTTACGGCGGTGTACCCTTTAGGAAAAAAAGAAGTGGAACAACTGTGCTGTGGTATCAGCGGCACCATCGAGAGAGCCTTTCCCCCTGCATTTTAATCAACTTTGCTGGCTTGAATTTTAGAAATGTAATTCTGCCCTCCACTGGCACAACATAGGTGCATACAGGAACGGAGGCACTTCCTGCCTCACAGCGCGCAAGTGTGTGTGCGGTGTGCGCGCTCTGTGATGAGATGTGTTCGGCGGGGTAATAGACACTATGCATGACACAGATGTAACTCATTATGTGCATTATGTCTCTGATTAAAAAGGCTGTACGTCCATTATAATGGAATGTAATAATAATAATAATAATAATAATTATAATAATAACAATAATGCAAAACAATAAAGCAGTTTTACAGGACAGGCAACCTTTACTATCAGGAACCCAGATTACAGGTAGTGATTTGGGTTGGTCATTGGGGCAGGTTGGCAGTATTGGTCATTCGGGCAGGTTGGCAGTGTGGGTCACTGGGGCATGCTGGGTTGGGCTGGAGACAATGTCAGATAGACAAAGTTTGCAGGGATTGTCATTTGACCAGTTTGGCAGGGTTTGTCACTGGGGCAGATGGGCAGGGTTGGTCATTGGAGCAGGTGGGCAGGATTTGTGGCATTGGTTTTAAGAGTAAGTTGGCAAGTCCAGTTACTGGGACAGGTTGGATGGGTTGGTTATTGGGACAGGTTGGATGGGTTGGTTATTGGGACAGGTTGGATGGGTTGGTTATTGGGACAGGTTGGCAAGGTTGGCCATTGGGGCAGGTTGGCCGGATTGGTAATTGGGGGAGCGTTGGCATTATTTGTAGGGTAGGTCTTGAGGGCAGGTTGGCAGGGTTGGTTTTGGAGGCAGGTTGGCAGGGTTGGTACTGGAGGAAATGTCAGATAGACAGTTTTTGTAAGGATTGTCATTTGACTAGGTTGGCAAGGTTGATCTTGGGAGCAGGTTGGAAGGGGTGGTATTGGACACTTGTTTGGTTTTCAGAGTCAGACACACAATATTTGCAAGGATGGTCATTTGGGCAAGTTGGCAGAACTTTTAGGGTTGTTCTTGAGAGTAAGTTGGCAGTGTTGCTTTTGGGGGCAGGGTTGGCAGGATTGGTTACTGGGGCAGATTGCCAAGATTTGGAGGTTGGTCACTGAGGCTGGTTGGCAGGGTTTGTAGGGTTGGTTCTTGGGGCAGGTTTGCAGGGTTAGTCTTGAGGGCAGGTTGGCAAGGTTTTGAAAGTTTGGCCTTTGGGGCAGGATGGCAGGGTTAGCTTAAGGGCAGCTATGCGAGGTTTGTACTATGAGCATGTTTGTAGAGTTGGTCTTGAGGGCCTTCTAGCAGAGTTGTTCTTGGAGCAGGTTGGCAGGGTTGCTTTTGGGGCAGGTTGGCAAGGTTGGTCTTGGCAGATTGGCAGACATTATTTTGATGACTGGATGATATTGTTTACATGTATTGCTAGGCAGGACTTCTTTAGCATGACATTCATATTTGTGACATCTGTAGCAACAGAAATATCACCAATATTGCATAATTTGAAAAGACAGGAACAATATATAATATATAAGTTGAAATTTCATGATAAGCGGGACTAAAATGGACCAAAATTTGAACCAAAATAATGGTTTCAAAAACTTTCATTCCAAATAATAATTCATCAGTAATCCATTGTGAAGTCAATCAGTTATTGTTTAGGAAATGAACATTTATTTTAATTGTGAGCAGGCAGGATAGGTGGGTCCTATAAGAAATAAAAACCAAACTGCAAATCAGTTCGCTGGACAAATGCATAAAATTCATATTTTGGTTATTGTTGCAAAAGCATACTGCCACATTGCATGAACATTATTAATCGCTTGTTAACAAAGAGCTTAAAATAAAATCCCAACATTCATTTTCATCATAACGTTTGCTGAATTTAAAGTTCATTGTAAAGTCACATGACTCAGTGCTCTTTTATGGCTAGGTTATGAATTCAGGTTAGATCAGATTATAATTTTTCTAGGAAGTTTAAAAACAAACACAATAAAAATAAAACGTAGAACACATTTTTTGTCTTATTGGGGTTCCGTTACTTTCAGAGGGAATCTAGGACCCGAAGCTGCCAACCAATTTACATCCTGTTACTACCACACACAAACTACAGCTGATACTGTCCCCTGAAAACAGAGGTCCATGTTTCAGCACAACCCCTAAAACTACAGGCCTATTACTCTACATCAGCTATTATAAAAAAAAAAATCTGTGAGGTATGTACTTACAAGAGATTCTCCAGTATACCTGTATTTTTTTGGGGGGCGGGGGATCTTAGATTAGTGCAGAATCTACACACACTTAAGAACACAAGGTACAAACAATCCTGTTGTTTGAGAAAAATTAATTCTTTGTTTTTTTTTTTTATTCTTAGAACATTTGAGGAAAAAAGTATTGGAGATTGAGGTCCAGTGTTTAAATTTAAAAAAAAAAAAATTGAAAAAATTGTTTATTAAATTTAACTTTTAATGTTAATTTTGTTGGGATGCCTTCAAGTGCCTCACAAAACAGGCAAATAATGAGAGTTTATACACTTCTGTATTTTGGAAAAGCAAAAGGAGGATCAGGATTTTGTCTAATTCTGTTTAAGGCATTAGAGGTTAATACGGAAAAGTACAAAGTAATTCCACTAATAGCTGATTAATTTGATCACCGTTTTACTGCAGTAGCTTTTGCATCCAAAAAAAACTAAATAACAGACCGTTTTTCTGTTTACTGTGACTATGGTGAAACGGTGATCACGTTCATGAACACCTCTAACTCAGTTTGATCTGATTTTACAGATTCAGCAGGACACCTGACAAAACACGTACGAGCTAACCATTCTGACGTTGGTCATAAAGTTCTTGGGACACAGCCGGTCTTCCGTCTTGGTCATCTTGAGTGAACTTGTTGCCTGAAACAACTGAGCAGAGGGAGAGCGGACTGCTCTCTAATGCTTGGACCTCCACAGCAGGCAAATAGGTGAACATGTGCTCTGTAGAGCTCACACTTCTATACGTGTTAGCAGACCATCACTGCTTACTTACTGAATCTCACATACCGGGAAAACAGATAGCTGTTAGTGGGGTGGTCAAACTTCTGCACACAACCCTAACAGTGTCTCCCTGTGAGGTCATGTTAGATCTGCAGGAGCTCATCAGTTTTGTAACGGATTAGTGGAATTACTTTGTACTGTGTTGACTATGATGTGCATAAGGCATACGTTAAGCTGAAGGCCATTACCAGCTGAATCTGATTATCATACTAACCATACTGGTCCAGGTGTACAGCGCAGAGGGTTACTGGATGTACGTCAGAAGATAATGGTTATTGATGCCTAATATCAATAACTGAAGCAGAGGTAACACGTTACATGGTAACACGTCACAGCGTGTTGAGTAACTAGCATGAAGTACACAGTTAACTAATGTTAGGTAAACACAAAACAACTCTTACATGCTTACTCAACATTCATTAACCATCGTTATATATTAGTTCATGTTAGTTGGTCCACACATGTAAATAATAATAATAATTAATAATAATAATAATAATAATTAATAATAATAATAATAATAATGAAGAGTTTAAAGGGTTAAATTGGGAGTTGAAAGTTTGGTGAGATGTTTAAATTGCAGCTGATTGTAAATCTGAGTGAACTGCATCTCAAACTGAGACAAAAGCAAGTTACCTGCACGGTGTGTGTGTGTGTGAGGAGACTGTGGGTGTCCCAGGAGTGTCAGCGGTGCCCATGTCACCCGGGGTGTTGCCAGGAGCGACGGGGCAGGTGCTCAGTAAAATCTAGCACAAACAATCACACAACACACACACACACAAACACACACACATACACTCCTCCACCTCCATCCTCCGCCCTCTTCTCACCCCTCTCTCTCTCTCTGAGCTCCTTCAAATGCATGCTCCTCCTTGAAGACGCTCACTGCTCCAGGTGCCAAAAAGCCACATGTTAATTCCCGCCCTGTCTGATAGGCCATACGGTTCTTTGAGCCGTCAAATGAATATTTACTAAAAATCTATGGAGACGTGCCTACCACCGTCCTAGCGGTGCTCCAGTTTGCAACAAACATGAAACAGCCTTTTCAAAACTTTCGTTTCTTTAGTGCTATTAGAAAACAGCAGATGTCCTTGAGATCGCGTGAAAGTTTCATAGAGAGCAGGCCAGCGGAAGTGGAGCAGACATATCGTCGAATATGAAGCAACAGAAAGGGTCTGAAATAACAACTGGACCAATAGAGTGGTCAAAAAGTAACGAACTAACCAATTAAGAGGGTACAAAATTTAGAATTGATTAATCATAAAGGTCTGATATTTTAAATGGGATGATAAAAAACTACAACAGGACCAAGAGACATCGTCCCAAGTTTTGAATGAACCAACAGAATTGCTAGGAAATTTCAAATAAACCGAAAACCAGGTCTAAAGTATCAACTAGACCAAAAAAAATGTAAACAGTTTTTGGAGTAATCAATAGAAATGATCCAAAAATATGATTTAATATTTAATTGACAAGGGGTTTTTAAAGTGATCAATCAAAATGGTTTAAAAATGTTGGTTTAAATTGTCTAGCAGTCTAATTTGAAATTTAGATTGAAATTTAGAAATTAAATTAAAGGGGTTTATTTATTTATCCATTTATATATGTTTTTTTTGTTCCTGTTGTGGACCAATGGAAAATGCTAGAACATTAAATATAAATCAAAATACATTTTTATATTTTTTGAAACAGAATGAATAGAATTAGAAACAAATTTGATTTGACTAATAGAAATGATCCAAACATACTGACAGAAAATTCCCTAAAATGTTAAGGCACCAAAAAAAAAAGTTCCAAATTTAGAATGGACCAATTAAAGTGGACATAAGGAAATAGAACAAAATGGCAATGGACCAATAGAAATGGCAAAAAAAATTAAATGGACCAATAGAAATGCTAGAAAATTACAAGCAATCAAAAAATTGTCTAAACATTTCAAATACACTGATAGAAAAAGAACATAATTTTGAATGGACCAATACAAATTCCAATCTGATTTATTAAAATGATCTGATATATGATTACTAATGAACAGTGATGAGAAAGGTTACGCTGAAACTTTTGTGACTTCTCCTAAAAGTCAGTCGTTCTATGAGGGTGATGATAACGATAATAAAACAATAAAAATAAACAAAAACAAGCGCGGCGGCGGCTCGGGTGGGGAACGTAACACACTGCTTATGAAACTTCTCGGATGCGCTCTACCAAATGTATAATTTTACCCCTCCTACTGTGTGGAAACGACAAATCAGTTGTTGGGAACTCCTGCTGTAAAAAAAAAACTCATTTGGTGCGTGTGCCAAAAAAAGAAAGAAAAAAGAAAAGAAGAAAAAAGCTGCATGTAATTACCTGCAGAAGAACACCTTTCCTGACCCTCGGTGCATTTCTAACAAACACACCTGCATTTCCAGCTGAAAGAGCAGCACTGAAAGCATTTGTCATTTCGAATCTAATGCTCCTACTGTGAGGACCCAACACATAGCTGTGCACCAGACGAGTCCACCAAACACCAGCCGCAATAAGACACCTACAATACTCCCTCTCTCTCCCTCTCCCCCTTTCTCCCTCTCTACCTCTCTCTCTCTTTCTCTCTCTCCCTCTCTCCCTCTCTCCCTTTCTCCCTCTCTGCCTCTCTCTCTCTTTCTCTCTCTCTCTCCCTCTCTCTCCTTCTCTCTCTCCCTCTCTCTCTCTCTCTCTCTCTCTCTCTTCTCTCTCTCTCTCTCTCTACCTCTCTCTCTCTTTACCTCTCTCTCTTTCTCTCCCTCTCTCTCTCCCTCTCTCTCTCCCTCTCTCTTTACCTCTCTCTTTACCTCTCTCCCTCTCTCTCTCTCTCTCTCTCTCTCTCTCTACCTCTCTCTCTCTTTACCTCTCTCTCTCTCTCTCTCTCTCTCCCTCTCTCTCTCTCTCTCTCTCTCTCTCCCTCTCTCTCTCTCTCTTTCTCTCCCTCTCTCTGTCTCCCTCTCTTTCCTTCTCTCTCTCTCTATTTCTCTCTCTCTCTCTCTCCCTCTCTCTCTCTCTCTCTCTCTCTCTTTCTCTCCCCCTCTCTGTCTCCCTCTCTTTCCTTCTCTCTCTCTCTCTCTCTCTCCCTCTCTCTCTCTCCCACTCTCCCTCTCTCCTTCCCTCTCTCTCTCTCTCTCTCTCCCTCTCTCTCTCCCACTCTCCCTCTCTCCTTCCCTCTCTCTCCCTCTCTCTCTCCCTCTCTCTCTCTCCCTCTCTTCTTATCGTGCTCCAGAGTGCGGCTTTGGCTCAAATCAGGGCACGGCTCGTTTGGAGAGAGAGACGTAATCTGCCGCTGAAACCCCAGCAGGACGTGCTCATTAATTTGGCCAATGCACTCCGTGTCACACTTCCTGTCGTGCCAAGATGTAAAAAAAAAGGGGGAAAAAGGAGGAGGAAAAAAAATCACTTTTGGAGAGCTTTAATTTACCTTCTCAATTGAAAAAAAAGGAGGAAAAAAACTCCTCCTCCATCGGAGGCCGAGAACTCAGCGTAGTCAAACCCTTTTTAATGAGAATTGTCACCAACATGGCACCTCTGTGCTGCTCCCTGCCAGACTCTCTGTATGATGACGAGACTGCAGAAACAGCACACACTGCTCGGCTAGAGGACACACACGCACACACCTCACGACCAGCGTCCACACACTTACATCACACTAACACCAACTTCTCCACAGCGTAACAGGGAGAAGGGTTACGCAATGTCTGTAACAGTGGACTAGACTGGAAATCATATATACCATATAATAAATATCCAGCTCAGTGTTTAATCTGTAACTGTGTGAAGGACCATGTTCATGTCCAGTGGTGGACAAAAGTACAGTATGTAGTTGAGTTAAAGTAGAGTCCTCAATGTAAACTCCTCCTCCTCCGGTGTCAGGAGGAGAAGTTCCTCCCTTTAGACCTCCACTGGAGTTACAGTACTAAAGTATGTACCTTCAGATGCACTTAAGTATGGAGAGTAACAGTACTAAAGTATGTACCTTCAGATGTACTGAAGTATGGAGAGTAAAAGTACTAAAGTAAGTACCTTCAGATGTACTGAAGTATGGAGAGTACCAGTACTAAAGTATGTACCTTCAGATGTACTGAAGTATGGAGAGTACCAGTACTAAAGTATGTACCTTCAGATGTACTGAAGTATGGAGAGTACCAGTACTAAAGTATGTACCTTCAGATGTACTGAAGTATGGAGAGTACCAGTACTAAAGTATGTACCTTCAGATATACTGAAGTATGGAGAGTACCAGTACTAAAGTATGTACCTTCAGATGCACTTAAGTATGGAGAGTAACAGTACTAAAGTATGTACCTTCAGATGTACTTAAGTATGGAAAGTACCAGTACTAAAGTATGTACCTTCAGATGTACTTAAGTATGGAGAGTACCAGTAATAAAGTATGTACCTTCAGATGCACTTAAGTATGGAGAGTAACAGTACTAAAGTATGTACCTTCAGATGTACTTAAGTATGGAGAGAACCAGTACTAAAGTATGTACCTTCAGATGCACTTAAGTATGGAGAGTAACAGTACTAAAGTATCTACCTTCAGATGTCACCATCAGCACAGAACACTGAAGGAGAACAGGGTCCATTAGCTAGAACCAAGCTCTGTCCAACAAGTCAAAACAAGTTCTAAACAAAGTGAGCGCTGTGCCCTGATTGGTGGACTCGCTTCACCCGTCTTTCGGTTGGACATGTTATGGTTTTATGAACACATAAGCCTAAAGGCAGAACAGAAGTAAACACTCGTATGACATAAATGTTCACCAGGTTCACTAGGGGACAAAAAGTGGTTCCTCTCTGGCTGTGCAGGACGAGTTTCAGACATGATGCTGAGACTGAGAAATAGAGAAGGGAGAGAGTTCCATAAGGAGAAGGTAACAAAGTTTGTAAATGAATGTGAGTAAATTCTAATTCTAAAAAAAGTAATTCTTTCTTTGTTTCTGTCTTTCTTTCTTCCTTTATTTATTTATTAGCTTATTTATAGAAAATAGAAAATTTATAGAAAATCAAGAAACAGAAAAAAGGAAAGAAAGTAAGTATACATATCACTAACAATTTTAGCAACAAAAAGCTTGCAAACCTATGATTGATTGAATGAACGAGAGTGAATGAATGAATGAATGAATGCATGTATGAATGAATGAATGAATATACAGAGCTTTTATTCATAGAACAAAGAACAATTAGTATACTTATCACTATTAAAGTAATATAAGATTTCAGTTACAAAAAATGTTGGTGATTAAATAAATGAATTTATGTATTTATTATTTATTTAGTGAATAAAATATTTTCAAGACACCAAGAAAAAAGCGGTACACATAGCACTAACAATTAGAAAGTTTTAAAAGTGAATTAAGATTCCAGTAACAAAGAAAGTTTGCAAATGAATGAATGAATAAGTTAAATAACTATTAATGAACATATGAATATAAAATAACATTAATTCAAAGCAGCAAGAACATACATATAACTATCAAAGCGGTGAAATGAGTGAATGAATGAATGAATGAATAAGTGGATGAATTAATGAATATGAATACAATATGCTTAAGTAATCAAGAAAGGGGGATGTAAATTAACTTCACTAATATGAAATTTCAGTAACAAAATTTGTGAATGATAAAATGAATGAATGAATGAATGAATGAATATGAAAAAAATTGAAACAACAAGAACATTAAATATGCTTAGCACTATCAAAGCAATTAATCTAAAATTTGTTAAAACAAAAAAGTCAGTGGATTAATTAATAAATTAATATAAACAAAACAATTACCAAGAAAGAACACATATATTTGTAAGTCTATTAATATAGTATTACTACAATATGAGATTTCAGTAAAAAAAGAAAGTTTGTGAATGAATGAATGAATTGGTGAATGGATGGGTGAATGGGTGAATTTGTGACTGTTATGGCGTTTTCAGAAATCTGCTGTTCTGCAAACTTGAGGTCAAGGTGGCTGTTTGGAGACATCGCATCTGCCCCAGAAGTGCAGAGGTCTGAACCGACCTCGGCATGAATCTGTAAATCAGCGGAGCGGCAGCGAGGGAGGCGTTTTTGCAGAGGCAAGCACTCGCAGCACTCGTCTGCCTCCGCACACTTATCTTCTGTTTGTTCTGAAGTTACACATATAGGCGGCGTTGCTATCAGAAGCCTGCGAGAGACGAGGACGGAGAAGAAAAGGGGAAGAGAAGAGAGAAAGAACAGAGCTACAAGCGATTCAAGCTATTGCTGAAACAATCCAATTACAATGCCTATCAAACTTAGCTTCACAGGTTATAGCTTCTAATTGCCTGACAAAAATTGACACTTCAGTCGCAACACTGTAATATAATAGAAGGCCAAATTAAATTTGATCGAGGGGCAGAAAACGACGCTATCATTCAGCCGCGCGGAAAAGAGATCAACTGGCATGATATAATGGATCAAAAATGAAAATTATTCATTAATCGTGTTGGGTTTTCCAATAATGGAAATGACACAGTTCAGGCGCTGGCGTAAAAACACTATTAATTAAAGGGATGATAGATCTAACAAGGCAGAGAGAGAGACCACAGAGCCCTTCTGCAGCACAGGAGAAGATTGAGATCAGGCCTGATTGGCAGACCACTGGTGAGAGAGAGAGAGAGAGAGAGAGAGAGAGAGAGAGAGAGAGAGAGAGAGAGAGAGAGAGAGAGAGAGAGAGAGAGAGAGAGAGAGAGAGAGAGAGAGAGAGAGAGAGAGAGAGGGAAAGTGAGAAAGAGAGAGAGAGAGAGAGAGAGAGAGAGAGAGAGAGGGAGAGTAACAGCAATTATAAGACAGTATGAAAGTGATAAATAAAGGAAAGACAGAAAGAGAGCGGGAGAGTGATAGAGAGAGAACGAGAGAAAGAAAGGGAGAAAGAGAAAGAAAGAGAGAGGGAGAGTGATAGAGAGAGAACAATAGAAAGAGAGAGAGAAAGAGAAAGAAAGAGAGAGAAAGAGATTTTTTTGAGATTTTGGCATAGCTGAGCTGAGTTGAGTTGAGTTGAGTTGAGTTGAGTTGAGTTGAGTTGAGTTGAGTTGAGCTAAGTGGAGTTGAGTTGAGTTGAGTTGAGTTGAGCCAAGTGGAGTTGAGTTGAGTTGAGTTATATTAACTCAACTATATATATATATATATATATATATATATATATATATATATATATATATATATACATATATATATTAATTCATTAATTAACTTTTATTATATTAATTATATATTACTGTATATAAATTTCTAGTACTCTGACCGGTATTGCTGGTGGTGGAAAATAATATGTTTACAATATAAAGAAAAATGAGTAGCCAAATTAATTAATAATTGAATTATGTATACTGATTCTCATATTTTCGGCCTTATATGACAAGGCTTGGGAGTTTTTGCACGCTCTCACGCTCTGTGAAAGTCGGACCAAACACATTTGGCATCATGATGGTTTGAACTATGCGGGTTCAAACCTACGTGGTTCAGACTACTGAGGTACCAACAACGGTTTCAGGAAACGGTCACATGTTAGTTCAGTGATGCATCATACCGTGTTAGTTCAGTACTAACCTCCGTCGCTGTACAGGTAATGCACCCCTGAACTCGCTGAATTTTATGCAACTGATTTGTTTTAATTACTGAATTCATCTGAAATCAGATCAAGTCAACTTGACTGTAACTTTATTGAGCTTTGTGGGATTAACTTGAATAAAACTGAACTAAACTGAACAGAACTGAACTAACTCAACTGAACAAAAATGAACTAAAGAAAATGTAACTGAACTGAATTCATTTCAACTCAACTGCATAGAACTTAGCTCAGCTGATTTAAACTCAGACACATTCAATGTAAGTGAACTGAACTGAACTGAATTGAACAACACTAATATAATATAATATAATATAATATAATATAATATAATATAATATAATAGAATAGAATAGAATAGAATAGAATAGAATAGAATAGAATGCAGTAAAATTAAATTGAACTGAAATATTATTGAGTGTTATGTTGTCCAGTATCTGCCAGGTGTCATGACTATATGTCTGGCTATGTGAAGTTGAGCGCTATGTGTGTGTGTGTGTGTGTGTGTGTGTGTGTTGATACCAGCCAAAGGCGTCTGTCTCTCTCTCTCTCTCTCTCTCTCTCTCTCCCCCTCTCTGTCTCTGTGTCTCTCTCTGTCTCTCTCGCTCCTTCTCTCTCTCTCTCTCTCTCTCTCTCTCTCTCTCTCTCTCCTGACCACTCACTGACCCTCAGTTTGGAGAGCGGAGCTGAAGCAGTGACTGGACTGTGTGACCCTGCCAGGCACACTCGCTGTGCCCCCCCACCCAACACCCGTCTCCTCCACCCCCAGCCGCTCTCAGTCATCTCCAGCTCTGTAATTGGGTCAAAGCTCTGAGTTGCCTTATTGATGTGCAAATGCTAACTGTCAAAGGCATGTCACTTTCAGCCATATTAAGGAACACCTAGAGGATGAGCGCAGGAGATCAGTGAGACTTCCACTCCATATGATTTCAGGCTACAAACATCAAAACGGATCTTCCTGATACAGAACCTGATCCAAAGTCCCATTTTTCCACAAATGTAACTATGTGTGACTGTGCATAATGTCCTGTCGGCTAGTACACCAATCAAATAATTAACTGGTGCAGATGTTTATACATGTCACAGTATTATAATGACGATGGTGAGAGATGTTTTAAGTGTTTATTAAAATGCCAGCGTCTGCCGGATCTGGATTTACCATCTTTGTTTAACATACAAGGAACAAGAGTGTGGAAAGCTGCAGTCCCCGCTGATCAGAAACAAACAGCTGCTGTGTTCAGCCCTCCAAACTTTCTCTTTAGAGAACGTGTGGCCCTCCACTACAGCCATTTCTCATGTGTGGCCCTCCACTACAGATTCTCTAGCCATTAAAAGTGGTCAGACTGCAAAGCTGCTGCACATAGTGTGTGGTCAGTGGCCAGTGTGTGGAAGCACAGGGTAGGTGTTTCCAATAAGGTGGACAGTAAGAGGAAGCACAAGTAAGGAGTTTCCAATAAAGTGGACAGGAAATGGAAATACAAGGTAGGTGCTTCTAATAAAGTGGCCAGTGAGTGGAAGCACAAGGTAGGTGTTTCTAATAAAGTGGCCAGTGAGTGGAAGCACAAGATGGGTGTTTCCAATAAAGTGGCCAGTGAGTGGAGGCACAAGGTAGGTGTTTCCAATAAAGTGGCCAGTGAGTGGAAGCACAAGGTAGGTGTTTCTAATAAAGTGGCCAGTGAGTGGAAGTGCAAGGTTGGTGTTTCTAATAAAGTGGCCAGTGAGTGGAAGCACAAGGTAGGTGTTTCTAATAAAGTGGCCAGTGAGTGGAAGCACAAGGTAGGTGTTTCTAATAAAGTGGCCAGTGAGTGGAAGCACAAGGAAGGTGTTTCTAATAAAGTGGCCAGTGAGTGGAAGCACAAGGTGGGTGTTTCTAATAAAGTGGCCAGTGAGTGGAAGCACAAGGAAGGTGTTTCTAATAAAGTGGCCAGTGAGTGGAAGCACAAAGTAGGAGTATCTCATGAAGTGACTGGAAAAGTGCATCTGCAACTAGTTCGCCAAACAGCAAAGTTACTGAAGATATCAAATGGACTGATTCTCCTCTGATATATTTCCTGTATTGATCACACTCGTCCAAGCAATTTGTCGTAGACCAGAACATGATTCTTAGACCACAAGTGAGAATTTATAAGTATCTGTGTTCCACAACTATAATTGGATATTGATGGCAAACAGTTCTCTCAGTTTCACCTTTTTTCCACTTGGACAAGCCTGTGGAACTCCAAGACAACCTAATTATAACCCCTGCTGAGGAGGCCGGGCCCAAGCAGAATTCCAACTCCATTTCAACTCCTTATTCTCTCCCAACTTCACAGGAACATGATGGAGGTACTAATAAAGCTGGGTCTGTCATAAATACATCAACTAAAAACTCAAAGCAGCTCCGTAAAAGTGTGCTTTCCTTATCCAGTCTGTCCAAGTCTACGTCTGTAGCTATGAGGTCTGGACTTCTATAGAACATTGGCAGAGGTGCTGTTCATAAACCATAGCACATGAAAAGATCACACTGGTAAAACGCACTCCCTCACTCACTCATACACTCACTCACTCACTCACTCCCTCACTCACTCATACACTCACTCACTCACTCACTCACTCACTCATTCACTCATTCACACACTCACTCACACACTCACTCACACACTCACTCATTCACACACTCACTCACTAACTCAATCACTCATTCACACACTCACTCACTCACTCATTCACACACTCACTCACTCACTCACACACTCATTCACTCACTCACTCACACACTCACTCACTCACTCACTCACTCATTCACACACTCACTCACACATTCACTCCCTCCCTCACTTACACACTCACTTACACACTCACTCACTCACTCAATCACTCACTCACTTACACACTCACTCCCACACTCACTCACTCACTAACTCAATCACTCATTCACACACTCACTCACTCACTCACTCATTCAGCATCAACAATCACTCACTTTCTCTCCTACACTCACTCAACTCATCATACACTCACTCAACTCACTTAATCATACACTCACACTCACTCTACACTCACTCACTTATACACTCAAAACACTGCACTCACACAACTCACTCATGTCACCCACTCACGTCACTACCTCAATCAATCATTCACACACTCACTCACTCACTCAATCATTCACTCACTCAATCATTCACTCACTTGCTCCTACACTCACTCATTCACTCATTCACTCACTTACTTACTCACTCACTCACTCACACACTCACACACTCACTCACACACTCACTCACTCACACACACTCACTCACTCACTCACTCACTCACTCACTCACTCACTCACTCACACACTCACTCACTCACTCACTCACTCACTCACTCACTCACTCACTCACACACTCACTCACTCACTCACTCACTCACTCACACTCACTCACTCACACACTCACTCACACACTCACTCACACACTCACTCACTCACTCACTCATTCACTCACTTACTCACTCACTCACTCACTCACTCGCTCACTCACTCACACACTCACTAACTCACTCACTCACTCACTCACTCATTCACTCACACACTCACTCACTCACTCACACACTCACACACTCACACACTCGCTCACTCACTCCCTCACTCCCTCCCACACTCACTCACTCACTCACTCACTCACTCACACACTCACTCACTCACTCAATCACTCACTCACTTACACACTCACTCACACACTCACTCACTCACTCACTCACTCGCTCACTCACACACTTACTAACTCACTCACTCACTCATTCACTCACTCACTCACTCACTCACACACTCACTCATTCACTCATTCACTCATTCACACACTCACTCACACACTCACTCATTCACACACTCACTCACTAACTCAATCACTCATTCACACACTCACTCACTCACTCACTCACTCATTCACACACTCACTCACTCACACACTCACTCACTCATTCACTCACTCACTCACACACTCACTCACTCACTCATTCACACACTCACTCACACATTCACTCCCTCCCTCACTTACACACTCACTCACTCACTCAATCACTCACTCACTTACACACTCACTCCCACACTCACTCACTCACTAACTCAATCACTCATTCACACACTCACTCACTCACTCACTCACTCACTCATTCACTCACTCACTCACTCACTCACTTGCTCCTACACTCACTCACTCACTCATACACTCACTCACTTAATCATACACTCACCACTCACTCATACACCCACTCACTTATACACTCACACACTCACTCACACACTCACTCATTCACACACTCACTCACTAACTCAATCACTCATTCACACACTCACTCACTCACTCACTCACTCATTCACTCACTCACTCAATCATTCACTCACTTGCTCCTACACTCACTCACTTAATCATACACTCACTCACTCACACTCACTTACTCACTCATACACTCACTCACACACTCACTCACTCACACACTCACTCACTCATACACTCACTCATACACTCACTCATACACTCACTCACACACTCACTTACTCACTCACTTACTCATTCACTCACTTACTCACTAACGTTCCTAATTCCTAATGGAAACCTAATAGTAATTTATAGCACATGAAAAGATCACACTGTTCAAACGCACTCACTCATTCACTCGCTCTCTCACATATTCACTCACTCACCTACTCATTCACTCACTCACTCATGTTGGTATGACAGGACACTATTAAGAAGCTCTACAACTCCATGCTGAGACGTCTGGCATGTTGTGTTAGCCATACTGAGGGACAGACTTCTGTATGTGTCAGTTATTGATCCTGGTAACCTTTAACCTTTAAGCTTGTTTACCCTTGTTTTGAGTCACATGCCATAATTTCTTATTAGCCTGAAAGGCATTTCTGCCAACATTCTTGAAAGTCCTTTCTTGAAATCGCATCCTTATCTCCTCATAATGATGAATAGCATTCGTCTATCTTTTCCCTAACACTGCCTATTCTTGCTCTCCACAATTGGGACTACACTAAGATCTATATTATGTTATGTAGTGCTCCTAGGGCCTTCAGGGGTCATGAAAACAAGCACTTGTGCCAGTTAAAGCATGACAGTCTGTCTATTTCCTGTGGCAGAATCCTCTCCTTCCCTCCTCTGAGTAGTGATCAGTGACCCCGGCTCCGCTGGCACTGCCCCGGCTCATCCTGTGCCCAGTGCTATGAAGGATATTTCTGACCAGAGAACAGGTGGACACCAGCCAGGGGAGACAGTTCAGCCAGCTTGCCCACAAACAGGGGTCAGGCTGGGCCACACGTCACATAAATCAATCCGACATGTTCACCCAGGCCTGTACGGGGCCCAGGCCCTAGCCCCATGCCCACTGAGCTACTGGCTGTGGTGCTATTTTGATGCATGGTTCAGGGGTGCATTTAGAATGGGTCAGCTGACTTCGTTCCAGGGCCTGGCTGGAAAGTCTTCAGGTGCCTTCTGGTTCCACACGCCCCGTGCCAGTGGTTCGGCTCTACTGCGGAGAACTCAGACACTCCGAAGGGTCCTGGTGGGGAACAGAATGAGTGTGCAATGGTATGTGCAAATGCGGCCAGCTTGTCGCCTGATGTCCTTATCTCACTGTGACACTTTATTTGTTTATTTTTGTGGAGTTTTTTTTAAATGTGTGCATCTCACATAAGTCTGAAGTGATGACTCGCTTCTATCAAAGCAAAGACAGCTTATCCCAGTGTATTTGGAAGACAGCCGTTGATTTGTTTACAAATGAAATGTCTAAAGAAACAAGGCCTTCTTTAAAAGTTATGTAAAAAATGTAAAGCCTAGTTGCACAAGTAGCTGCATCCGGAAAGAATTAACTGACAGGAATGAAACTTGGTGTGTAGGTTTGACATTGTGAGACACGTTTAGCCACACATGTGTCATCCTGTCAGTGCCAGCACCATTGACAGACGACTGGACAATGCAGGACCGCATGCACACAGACTGTTAAGACGACTGTCCTGAACACTATATCAACATCACCAAAGACTGGGCCAAGTGGTACCGCACCATCTGCAGGAACTATGTGAGGATATTCAAGCTGCATGGGATGGATTATCACAGGACACCATTAGGAACCTCTACAGCTCCATACCGAGACGTCTGGCATGTTGGGTTATCAAACTTGGCGGCCTGATGCCATACTGAGAGACAGACTTCTGTATGTGTAGCTCATCAAATATTGATCATATCAGTCTAAATTTATCATCAGTTATTGATCCTGGTCACCTTTATCTTCCTTCCCAACAGCACCGCACTCCCACACCTCCTTCTGGGTGCAGCTGTTCAACTGACAATGAGTGTATATGTGTGTATAAGGCAATAGAGAAAATGTGACTCCACCAAAACTGTTCCCATTGCATAAGTATCAATTCTCTTATCTTTGAGAGAGAGGAGAACAAACTCCACTCTTGCTCCCAATCTGTAAACATCCACAGGTGTTTCTGTCCATCCTCGGATTGTGAAAAGACTCCGCAGTGCTAGGGAGGTGTTCGAGGAGCTCCTCACTGAGAAAAAGGAAATAGATCAATTGAAGACAATGGTGGGGGGTGGGGGGGGAAGTGGGTACAAGCCCCCCTTGAGCAAGCCAGAGGCAACATTAGCGAGGAAAAACTCCCTTGAGTGAGGAAGAAACCTCGAGAGGAACCGGGCTCAAGGGCGGAACCTAACCTTCTCAGGTTGATCCCGGCTGAAGAAAAAAAGAGACAGAACTAACAGGAGGAGGAGTCAGAACATCTATTAGATCCAGTCTGATTAGTCCAGGACGGAGTAACTGCACAGATGGAGCCGACCCATAGATAGAGTTCATGATCAGAGCCAGACACTGGTCAGTGTAAAGGTTGTGGTCATGCCGGGTGATGAAACTGGGCAGGAGACCCACAGTGGCGCTGATGCTCAGGTGCCTCTAGCTGCTCTGGGGGTTCTGATGTGATCACCCCAGAGAAATGTCACTCCAGTGCCTAACACAGAGGAGAAAGGAAAAAGAGAAAGAAAGTTAGAGAGAGAGAGAAAGAGAAAGAGAGAGAGACAGATAAGGAGGACTAAGAGGTAGATATTGTAACTTGCTTATGTCACATGCACAGTCTAGCGTGAATCATTCGCATGTCTCCCAATGTCAAACCTAGCCACCAAGTTTCTGTGTGCAGCTACTCGTGCAACTATTCTTCTGATGATGAGTGTATAACAAAAAATGCATTTGTATCTCCAAAGAAGGAAATTAATTGTGAGAAATTAGAAAGTCTGCATGTCAAGATAATGTCACATTTGGTCAAAATTCCTATGGGCGTCCAACGACTCTCTTTGGTAATCTTATTCAAGTTTCCATTAAAGCTTTTTCATAGTTTCTTTTTTTCTGTTCTCAAACAATTCACTTATGCTTTGCTAATCTTGAGTGTGGATGAAAGGACTTAATTCCCTCCAAATGATTTAACCACGTGCTTCTGAAATGCACCCTCGCTAAATTAATACTTCTTGCCAATAAACCATGGATAGGATATCTTACTCATGCAAAGTTGATTCGACACCTGGGAAACGGAAATAATTCCTTAAAAAGCAAATTGCCAGTTGAACTTTTGGTGCGGAATTAGAAGTTGACATAATTTCCCCAACCTTAGTCGTGGCAGCCCGGTTGTGTGTTGGAAGATGATAGAATCCTCAGCGCCCCAGTGGCTCTTAACTGCAACAATAGACAATCACACTGTGAAAAAGAAACAACTTTAACTTTTCCTTTCTCAGAGGTTCCTATAGACCACGTGCACCATTATCACCAGCGTGTGGTTTTTGTAGAGTCAAGTCACAACAGATGTTGTCACAAAGCAGCTTTACAAAGAATCTGGTGTTCGAGCCCCCAATAAGCAAACAAGGGTAACAGTGGCAAGGAGAAACTCCCTTATTTAGGAAGGAAGAAACCTCAAGAGGAACCAGGACTCAAAGGGGGAACCCGTCCTCCTCGGGTCAACACCAGATAACAAGACCAGCACAAGAAAGGAGAGTATAATGTCTGATTAGTCTGGAATTATGTTGGTGGGTCATAAGATGGGTCAGCAGGACGCAGGCCAAGCCTCCACAGTGCCGGACAGCCAGGAGCTCCGTGGTGGTTAAAGGCTCCCAGTGGCTCCCAGTCAGAGCAGATGTAGCAACAGCATCAGCCCGCACAGGATGGGCAGCAGTTCAGCTCAGACAGAGAGATCAGACAGACTGTTAGCTCTGACAGAAGACCTGAACACACTATATGGTGTTAACAGAGAGATCAGACAGACTGTTAGCTCTGACAGAAGACCTGAACACACTATATGGTGTTAACAGAGAGATCAGACAGACTGTTAGCTCTGACAGAAGACCTGAACACACTGTATGGTGTTAACAGAGTGCAGCGGTGACTCCGGCAGGCCTGGCTCTTACAGCAGTACTAACAGGGAGAGCCAGAAGGTCACACAGACATGAGGGCTCCCTGAGGAGTCAGTGCCCCTCTGCTCCACCGTCAACAAACCTGACTGAACATGAAAAGCAGCGGGACCACAGCACCAACACTCCCAGTTTACCCAACACTCTCTGTCAGTGGACCCCTAGACCTGCACCTCTTATCTATCAGAAAGAGAAAAAGAGCAGTGAAGAAACTGGATTTACTCCACTGTTGTGTTCCAAGTGTTTGCCAGGGCAAGTCAGAGGACACTTCCTTTATCTTCAAGGTGAGCTCAGGCGCACCGGCCTGGATTTTTTTCCAGTCGACCTGGACAGAGGCCAAGAAAAGCCGGAAGAGTGGATATTTTGGAATCAGATCAGCGGCGGCCATTATAAGAGGATCGATTTGGAACGCTGAGAAAATCCACAGGACCTGAGTCACTTTAAATATTTCAGTGAACCTTTTCTTACGTCCACCAAACCCACAATCATGAAAAAATGCTGCACATAAAACAGGGACTGCATGCACACTCCAAACAACAAAACTTCCTAGATGATTCCTGGTCTTTGGCCACAAAGCTCAAGAAAATAATATTAATTGCACAACCTTTTAAACCGTTTCAAATGGGTTCTTCATATTTGCAGAATGAAAAACCTGATGAGTTGCATAAAGAGGAAACCGAGCTCCTTAAACCACTTAAGTAGCTTAAATCGTTTGACCATAAATAATTCCCTGAATTGAGTATAAATAAAACATATGCTTATTATTGCATATTATTAAGCAGACTGAGCAAAGCATACTCCATTCGTTTGGTGACTGATTTTAAAATAACACTGATATATATGTATATACATATACACACCCGCCGGCCACTTCATTAGGTACACCTTCTTGGTTCCACACTTATTGTCTATGTGCTCCACTGACCATATAGGAGCACTCTGTAGTTTCTCTGTATACTGTATTACCCTGTTCTTTAATGATCAGGACCCCCACAGGACCACCACAGAGCAGGTATTAGGTAGGTGGTGGATCATTCTCAGCCCTGCAGTGACACTGATGTGGTGGTGGTGTGTTAGTGTGTGTTGAGCTGGTGTAAGTAGATCAGACACAGCAGTGCGCTTGGACACCTCAGTCACTGAGGGACTGAGAATCATTCACCAACCAAAACTGTCCAGCCAGCAGCGTCCTGTGGGCAGCGTCCTGTGGGCAGCGTCCTGTGGGCAGCCTCCTGTGGGCAGCCTCCTGTGGGCAGCGTCCTGTGAGCACTGATGAAGGACTAGAGGATGACCAACACTGCACTGTGCAGCAGCAGGTGAGCTATCGTCTTTACAAGGTGGAACAGCTAGGTAGGAGTGGACAGTGATTGGACACAGTGTTTGAAAACTTCAGCAGCAACTTTTCTTTCCAAATTTGGAATGAATAATTTGAAAAAAAACAAACATACATAAAATGTTCAATCAAAATAATCAATCAAATATTGATGTATTGTACACATGTATTATTATTGGGGTTGTATCAGATTTTTGTATTTGCTGGGATAAATATCAGATTATAAATAGATCAACTGAAATGGACCCACTAAAACATTGGACTGACCACTAGAACTGGTCCAAAATTATGAATGGACCAACTGAAATGGCCCGATATAATTAATGGAAATTAATTATAATATATATAATATATGTAGAAATTTAACAACATGGTAAATGGACAAAAAAGGTAGGTCTGATTTTTTATGTAATCTAAAACGGATGGATCAAAATATAGAACTGACCAGTAGAAACGGTCTCAAACCATGAATGGACAAATAAAAAATGTAATAACATGGTAAAAGGCCCAAAAAAAAAAGTCCAAAGTTTTAATGTTTGTAATTGATTGATGAAAATATGGAACTTACCAGTAGACATTATCTCAAATCATGAATGGTCCAACTGGAATGGTCTAATATTATGAATGGACCAATGGAAATTATCCAAACATATTACTAAATAAATAGAAATGTGACAGCATGGTGAAAAGACCAAATGAAGGGGTCTTAAATTTTAATGTGTTTGTAATTGATGAACTAAGATTTTGGGCTAACCACTAGAACTGGTCTGAATTGTATTATGAATGGACCAATAGAAATTTAACAACATAGTAAATGCACCAAACGAGTAGGTCTGATTATTTTTATTGTAATCTATAACTGATGGATCAAAATATGAAACTGACCTGTAGAAATGGTCTCAAACCATGAATGGACAAGTAGAAATGTAATAACATGGTAAATGGACCCAAGAAAGGTTCCAGAGTTCCAATGTTTTTCAAACTGATCAAAACATGAAACTGACCAGTGGAAACTGACTAAAATCATGAATGGACCAATAAATAGTTCAATATTGTAAAAGAATAAACAGAATTCATAAAGGTTTCACTGAGATCAGACCAGTAGCTTGGTGTCTGCTATGCCAAATCCAAATACAATGGCGACTGTATGAATTCATGTCCTATGTCAAAGTAATATGTATTTTTACCAAATCAAACCAAATAAAAATAAAACCGTAACCATAAAATCACGTTTAGCGTACAATAGATTACATATGCATTCAAATTTGTTTACTGATGTCCGAATAAACAGCACTAATAAACCAGGCTTGGTGTGTAAAAGTCCTGAAGGTTCTTTAGGGAAGCAAAAATGGCAAATAAAATTTCCCATTAAAACTATTCATATGTGCCCCCCCCTCGAATAATTCACTCACGCTTCTCAAGTGTGGATGAAAGGACTTAATTCCCTCTGAAGGATTAAACCACATGTCTCTGAAATACACCCTCGTTAAATTAACACTTCTTGCCAATAAACTTTGAATGAGATATCTTACTCAAGCAACGCTCAGCCGACGCTAAGTTGTCCTTGGTGTGAACGGGTCCGTGAAGGATTGTCCAATGAAGGAGCGCCAAAAATGGTCTCACTCCAAAGAAGCCTTTTCAGCAATGGTTATTTTTAAAGGTTTCAGGCAAAGTACCTGCGAAAAGAAATTCTGTGACTGCAGGTAACGCCACGTTAATCTGTATGTACTAACAAAATGTTGCTTTGTCTGCTGATACAGTGTTACGGGCTGGAACAGCCCCCTTTCTGAAAGCACACGAGTTTACCTTGCGGTAGGCAGATTTCAATATGTATGCACAGCGCTGCCAATTTAAAGCCTGTGCCACTTCCCCGGGATGTGAGATCCAAGATTATCCTGGGGGCATTCAATTCCATGTCACTGACCTTACTCTGGCCCGAGAACGAGAGAGGCCTCATGCCATTAGCGCGGAGGAAAGGCTTTTAAACGAAATCTAATCTCGTCTGCATCTGATCTGTCCACTTCAGAGCGGGGGAACCTGGCCTGGATGTAACAGCAAACATCCTCTACCGCTGTATCCTTTTCTTCATCGTTCAATATCCTCCCCCAATGAAAGAGCCATTTCTGTAACAAACTCCCTGCAACAGGTATGACTGGCGGCTGTAATTTCACTCAGAGCAGTTGCCCTCCTAACCCAATGTACAGCATCACTCCACTGTACCCTTACGCATGCCAGCGCTTTACACCAGCGCCAATGTTTTAGAGCCCATCTGTGTACTACCAGCACTCCAGGCTCTGTATTTTGGGTAATTGTGGGTATAACGCTGTATCTCCATGACAGCCTGTGGGTACTTTCTTTCGTTTGTGGCCATTTCTCATTAGAGCGGTGCAGCAGGGCCGTCCCTGTATATTACTTGCTCCTCAATCATTGGACAAGAAAATGCCAGTAGCCCTTTGCAGTACGTGAACATTTCATAATAAAGGTAAACAATAGAATCACTCCTATTTTAAAAATTTGGAATGTACAAATTCAACTGATGGACCAAAACTTCAAACTGACCAGTAGGAGTGGTCTGGAATTATGAATGGACCAAAAGAAAAGTCTATAATCGTGATGAATTTGTAATTGATTGTCAGGAACAAAGAACCAGGACCGGCACGCGCAGAGCTAAAAGTCAAATGGGCTTTATTAGGCACACGAGTACACAAGCACAGCATGGAAAGACAAAGGGAGAGACAAGGTCAAAGTCAGAGAACATGCAGGGGTCAAAACCAGAGCAAGCAAGCAGCGAGGCAACCAAGGCGGAAGGGCTAGGCAAGAGGTTGGTCAAGGTAATAAACAAAGGTCGATAGCCAGAGAGTAGAACAAGAGAGGAAACCAAGGGATAAGCAAAAAGAAGAGGTCAAAGGTAAAGGGAGTCAAAAAGCCAGAGCCAGGATAAACAGAGGAGAACTGCTCAGAAATGCTAACCAGGTTTGGCAAAACTTCGCAATGAGGAAGTGTTTGTGGTTGGTGTGGCCCAACGGATAACACCACTACTCACCAGGAAGCTACCGTCCCATGTGGGAGGACTGGGGTTCGATTCCTGTTCTGGGTGGCTATGCTGTGCTACACCAATAAGAGTCCTTGGGCAACACTCCTAACACTACACTGGCCTACCTGTAATATGATTAACCTTGTAAGCCGCTCTGGATAAGAGCGTCAGCTAAATGCTGTAGATGTTTGAGAGGAGTATATATACTGAGGCTAAGTGGATGCAGCTGGCTAAAACTCAGGTGATTCAGAGCGGTGCTGATTGGAATGCTGGGGACATGTGGGTGTGATGTCATTGGATGATGCACTCTGGGAAATGGAGTCCAGAGGAGCTGGGGAAACCCGGAAGCGTGAGACTGATGGATCAAAACATCAGTGTAAAATTATAAATAGACCAACAGAAATGGTCCGATATCATAAATGGACTTACGGAAATGGTCTAAAATTATTAATGGGCATTTAGAAATGTACCAATGAGGTAAATGGACCAAAGAAAGGGGCTACATTTTTATGTGTTATGTATTATTTGTAATTGATGGGTTAAAATGGATCAAATGTCTGATTATATGAATGGACTCATAGAAATGGTCCAAAAGTATTAATGGACAAATTAAAATGGAGTGAATAGAAAAGAAAGGGTCAATATTTGTACTGATGGATCAAAACTTTAAACTGACCAGTAAAAACTTTCAAGCCATGAATGGACCAGGTGAAATGTTCTGATATCATGAATGGAGTCAATGGAATGATCCAAACATTAAAAAAAAAATAGAAATTTAACAACACAGTAAATGAGAAGGATCTACATTGGAATGTAAATGGGAATTAATGGATCTAAACATTGAACTGATCAGTAGACATGGTCTAAATTCCTAAATGGACCAATAGAAATGTAAAACCAAGTGAAAAGGTTAAAAGAAATGGTTCATATTTTTAAATATGTTTGTAATTGATGGATCAAAACCTCGGACTGACCCACCAAATCTGGTTATCCTGAATGGACCCACTGAAGTGGTCCGATATTATGACAGAGACAGAGACAAAGAGAGAGATGGGAAAGAGAGAGTGAAGAAGAAGAAAAAGGAGAGGTGACGAAAAGAGAAAAATAGGTGAAGTGAATAACAGAGTGAGAGATAGAGATGGAGAGAAAGAGAGAGAGGGAACCAGAAAGACAGGCTAAGTGAAGGACAGACAGAGAGAGAGTAAAAAAAGAACAGAAAGAGGGTGAAAAAGAAGAAGAGAGAACAAGCAAAGGGAAGAGGGAGAGGAAGAGTGAGGAGGAAAGAGAGGTAGGGGAAGGAAGACGGAGAGGAAGAAAGAGTGAAGAAGATAGAGAGAGAGAGTGAGAACGAGAATAAAGAAGAGAGGGAGAGAAAGAGTCACACATCATCGGGAGATGGGTGATGTGAGAGATGAGATCTTTTCTAAGAACGTGATTCATTTTCCCTCTCTCTCATCCTTTTCATGTCTCTCCGCTCTTCTCTCTCTCTGTCCTCTCTCACTTCTCTCTCTGGGACTCTCTGTCTGCTATCTCTTTCTCTCTCTCTCTCTCACTCTCTCTCTCTCTCTCTTTCACTCTCTCTCTTTCTGTCACTCTCTCTCTTTCACTCTCTCTCTCTTCTCTGTCACTCTCTGAACTCACACCTCTTCTTCTCACTCTCCTCTCATCTCTCTCTCTCCCTCTGATTCTCTCTCTCTCTCTCCTCACTCTCATCAGTCTCTCTTCTCACTCTCTCTGACTCTCTCTCTCACCTCT
>JAMWET010003253.1:45000-92500 GCA_024036415.1 Prochilodus magdalenae
TGCTCGCGCTGGAGACTGGAGTTCAGCCGAGCGCTCCGTCTGTGTACTCTGTATGTGTAATATTCCTAAGAATACAAAGGAGGAATTCCACAGATGCCTTTTCCCCAAATTCCTGCTTCATTTAATCCGCAGGATGCAAAGGAAGTCATTTAGCGTGGTTTGGTGTGAACTGCTGAGCCTCTGGAAAATGAAGGTGCTACGAAGGGTTCTCTGAGCCATGCACTCTCAGAAAAGACACAGGGGAAGGTTCTATTTAGAAGCATGTGTTCAACGTGAAGAACCATTTCATGCTAATGAGGTTCTTTGCTGGCTGATGGAGTGGAATGTGTTGCATACGGTTCTATGTAGAACCTTTTCTTGGACTTTTGGAAATAATGGAAGAACCCTTGGTGGTTCTATATAGAACCACATACAACACATTCTTTACGGGCATAGGGGCTCGCTTTTGAATTGGTGGGGACGAAATGTTGACGCCGTGTTAGGAGCACTCGTCGTAACGTTCTACATGCATGTAGTCATGCGTCGCGCAGCCGTCTGCCAATGGTGCTGGCACGGTGCCTCCATATATGGAATCTTGTGTCTGTCTCCACCAAGACAAAAGGGGGACTCGTGACTGAAGATGACCCGCTGCCGTTCTGATTCACTCCATGACAGTCTGGCGAGACACCATTGCAGTCTTTGGTGACGGTGACGTGGTGTTAAGGACAGTCAGCCTTGTAGTCCTATGTGGTGCAGCCGTCTGCCTAATGTGATGGCACCAACAGGATGACTCTTGGAGGACACCACTGCTCTCTGAATGTCCACAGTCGTGGCTGTTGGCTCAGTCAGGTACAACCAAAAGGCCCATCCTTGCTTACGTCATCATCTCACCAAGACAAATCTACCCACCAAGTTTCAGTCCTGTTGGTGGAGTTCTGTCGGTAGTCCTGCGGCGTGCAGCCGTGAGCCATTGGATGCACAGATGCCAATGTCTCACAAATGACTGGAGGGCATCACTGCTCTCTGAATGTCCGAAGTCGTGGCTGTTGGGTCACTGTTGTTGGGCTGTTGGGTTCGTCAGTTCTCCCTCTCCATGGTTCGTGTAGGTGTCACTGGTGCATGCCTTTTTTTATTCACTGCCACAAACAACACGCTATGGTGGTCTGCACGGTATGGCACGCAATACATCAATCAAGACCATCCCACTTCCTGGAGCCCTGTGGTGCAAACCCAGACCAACTCCTCCAACAGTTCAAAATGCTTTCCAACTTTTCCACGAGACCACAATACTTCACTTGCAAAGAAGCTACCAACTCAGGACGTCCTTATATAGACAGTCAGGTACAAAGACGAGATCTATCCATGCTCACGCCACATGTGAGGCCGAGCCTGAATCCTTTACATCTCCCAATGTCAATCCTACCCACCAAGTTTACATCCTTTACATCTCCCAATGTCAATCCTCGCTCCACGCATGTTGGGAAATCCGTCGGTCCTCCCTCTCTGTGGGCAGTGTAGGTCTACCAGATCTTCCATGTTATCCATTGCCAACAATAGCACGCTATGGTAACATGCGTATGATCCGTATGGCACGCAATGCGTCGATAAGACCATCTTGCTTCCCAGTGCCCTGTGATTTCCAGCTCTTCTCCGAGGCATCTTCTCTTACAAAGGAAGCTACCAACACCACAGCACAAGGCAGAATGGAAATAATGCCCAACAGGACGACCTTATATACCTCAGCCAGGTACGTCACATGCACGGCCTAACCTGAAAGTTGAATCGTTCACATGTCTATCAATGTCAATCCTACCCACCAAGTTTCATTCTTGTAAGCTGATTTCTATTGGTAGTCCTGGGTCGTGCTGCCGTGAGCTATTGGCAGCATGGATGCCATGGCTCACAAATGGAAGTTGGACTATCTTGCTTCCCAGAGCCCTGTGATGCAACCCCTCTCCCAGCTCTTCCAACTGCTTTTAAATTCTTCTCCAAGGCATCCTCCTTGTCACTGGTGGTAGCTACTTCTATCCATTGCCAGCACAATAGGCACGCTATGGAATTATGCAGTATGAGCCCATGGCACGCAATAGACCTTCATAAGACATCTTGCTTCCCAGCCCTGTGATACGTCCCAATGCATGGCCAAGCTCTTCCGGAAAGTTGCAAACTCTTTCTCCGAGCATCGTCTCTGCAAAATGTCAAACACCACAGCACCAAGCAGAAATGGAAATAAAGTCCGACAGGTTGACCTTACGTCGAAAAGGACGCATGAATAAGCACTGTTACTGTCTGCAGGACGCATGTAACTACGGTTTACTGTCTCAATCTCAACTATGATAGTGGCTTAGTGCAAGCCCAGTCGGTTCTATTGAGGACATTAATACCCTTCTTCTTACACCCACAACCCAAATTGCGGCGTCAACTGAAAGTTTTGAACTGAACCGATAGCAGTTTAGTAGTACAGTAATAGAGCTGGATAAATTCCCAGCTCTATCAGACCATGTGATTATAGCTTCCCAATGATCCAACTGATGCTCAGGGCCGTAAAAGCTAATCCGAGCTCAACATCTCTGAGCAAGTCGGCGCAGGCAAACACGGCCCGAATATGCGTGCATACGATGTGGTATACGAGTGCGGGGTAAACGCGCATGCGCCGGGGTTAGCGTGGGATTTTCGAGAACCTACAGGCCGTCTGCTTGCTTATTTCCTTCGGTGGCCGTGCAGCTGAACAAACAATAGCACATTTTAATGTGGTACCTTGCCTTCCTGGCATGCATATTCATGATGCGGCGACGGCTGGCAGTGACACGCGGGCGCGGCGGGGATGAGGCGTGCCTGTCGGAGTGTGTCACGTTTCCAGACCAGCGAATTTTTTTGATTAAAGTCCCTTATCCGTTTTATCATGCATATCCTCTCCCTGATTAAAGTGATCTGAGGCTGACACTCACAATGTCAGAGTGAACGGAGGAGCTCTCCTCCACAAACATGCCTGGAATCTCTAATCCCCCCAACACACGCACACACACAGCCCGCCCAGCCACAGCACAGCGTTCTCACCTTTCTGTAGCTATATGTGCACCTATTTCACACACATGCACTTGTTTTAGTACCTTTTTAGGAAGTGCATATGTCCCGTCTGCATGTCCCAGTGTCCCAACATGTCCGATACGTATAGTACCAAAAGTTTAGACACAGCTACTCATAGTAGGTTCGGCTGTTTTCAAAAGAAAGGTGAGGAAAGCAAACTATAAAATGACACTCATGGAATTATCCAGTCCACCTTAACAAGCGCCAAAATGGAACTTTACAGGAGGTGTAAAAAAAGCTGCACCCAGAAGGAATGAAGTGAGAGGAATGAAACTTTGGTGGGTAGCTCTGACATCGTGAGACATGCGAATGATTCCGGCTAAGCATGTGACATAAGCAAGGATGGCCCTATCGCTGTACCTGACTGGCTAGGTAAGGTCATCCTGTTGCCTGAACCTTCCATTGACTCATGCTGTTGAGTTGGTGGCATCCTTTGCCAGCGGAATATACCTCAGAGAAGAGTTCGAAAGCAATTCAAGCTGTTGGATAAGCCAGAGAGGGGTCACATGACGTAACGCGTGCCATACTGGCTGTGTGAATACTACCATAACTCACAGTTGGCGGCTGTGGGTAGAAGAAGGCACGCACCAGTGACGTGAAGGATCTGGGAAATTTACGCGAACCATGGAGAGAGAGAACTGATGAATTGTCCATACATGACCCAACAGCCACGATTGGGAGCATTCCGTGAGCAGCGATGCCCTCTATGGGTCATCCTGTTAGTGCCAGCACCATTGCCAGATGACTCCACGATGCTACATGAACACGACTTTTACGATGACCCTTAACACCATGTCAGTGTCGCCAGTAACTGCACTGGTGTTGTACCAGACAGTCATGGAGTGACTCAGAACGGCAACGGGTCATCTTCAGTGACGAGTCCCGCTTTAGTCTTGGTGGAGACGCCCAACAAATCCGTGTGTGGAGGCACCGTGGTCAGCACCAAGATGAGCGGTTTGTTGTCACACGTCCAGAAGGCCTGGCGTCTCTCCACCTCCATCCCTACCGCACCATCAGTTGGACCTGTGTGAGGATGTTCAAGCTGCATGGGATGGATTATCACAGGACTCCATTAGGAACCTCTACAGCTCCATACCGAGACGTCTGGCAGGTTGGGTTAGCAAACATGGTGGCCTAACGGCATACTGAGAGACAGACTTCTGTATGTGTAGTTATTGATCCTGGTCACCTTTATCTTCCTTTCCGCTTGCTTCCCTCTGGCTGCATCTGTTCCTTTGATGATGAGTGTACCGGGACGGTACATGTCAGGCTACGAGGTATAGCGTAGGGTATATGGCTAGGTAGTACCTACACAATGCTTACAGTGTAGATTCAGGATGGGAGTATAAACTGGTCTTCACAAGTGTGTTTTGTAACTTTCTCCATACAGATAAAAGCGTTGACCTGACCTGTGATAATCGGTGGTGTGGTACAGATGTGAGACGTTAGGTTCCCGTGTCAATCTTTAGAAATCCACACAGTTCATACCGCTCATAACGTTCTGAAGTTTATCCCAGTGAAGTCTGAAACCAAAACCAGCCTCCTTAGGTGGAGTCTGAGTGTGTGCGTGGAGCTCAGGACTGAGGCGGCAGTGTGTGTGGATAAGAGATGCTCCGATAGTCACAGAGAGAGCGAGGGTGTCCCACTGAAACACTGGCCTAATGAAACAGCTGGGGAAGACACAGTTGAAACTATCCAATCGGAAATGATAATTAATGACATTAGGGCAGCACAGGGTTTGGAGCCAGCGAGGAGCAGATTACTTTACAGCCACTAAATCCAGACTTATCGGCCTTGTGTGGCTCTTTTCCGTGTTCAGCTGCCTGATCTTATTAACACTGCAGTTTTGGTGTTAAGGAACTTTTAAGTCTAACTGTAGTGCCAATGGAGCGGGATTAGATTTACCAGAGGAGGTCCGGGAATGAAATGGGGAGATAGTCTGACTGGCCCATTTGTACGGGATGAAGAAACTCCATCAGCAGGAGCCGCACTTTACGACAATAACCGCACGCCGTATGGAGAACCAGCATACAGTGATTTTCCGTCTCCCAGTAACTCGGCTAGCACCAGGAATGCTGTGGACCTCTTGTTGTGGACTTGAGGATTAAGGGTTCTACCTTCAAATCAGGTTCTACCCCAGGTGGTTGCTCAGGGGCTTGTAAGTAGTTGCTGTGACTGTGATGTTATGCCAGAAGGTTGCTAAGAGATTGCGAGGCGGTTGCTATAGTATCCTGGGTGGTTACTTGGCTTTTGTTTACTGGTTGCTGTCGTGTTCTAGATGGTTGCTAAGATGTTGCTACATGGTTGCCAAAATATGCCAGATGATTTCTAGAGGGTTGCTAGGCAGTTACCATTTTCTCCCAGGCGCTTGCTTCGATATCCTGCTATGAGCTTCTTTGGTATTTGCTATGTTTTCCCAAGTGGTTGCTAGGAGGTTTTTAGGGAGTTGCTATTTTTTCCCAGGTGATTGCTAGGGGTTGCTAGGCAGTTGCTCTGTTTTCCCAGGTGGTTGCTATGGGGGTTGCTAGGCAGTTGCTGTATTCCCAGGTGGATGCTTTAATATCCCAGTGGGTTGCTGAAGAATCCCAGACTGATGTCCCAGATGGTTGCTAAATGGTTGCTAGTCAGTTGCTATGTTTTCCCAGATGGTTGCTTTGATATCAAGGATGTTTGCTAGTAGGTTGTTAGGCAGTTGCTCTGTTCTCCCAGGGGGTTGCTATGGGGGTTGCTAGTCAGTTGCTCGGTTTTCCCAGGTGGTTGTTTTGACATCCCGGATGGTTACTAGGGGGCTGTTAGTGAGTTGCTATGTTTTCCTAGGTGTTCACTTTGACATGCTGGATGGTTGTTAGGGTGCTGTCAGGGAGTTGCTATGTTTTCCCAGATGGTTGCTTTGATATCAAGTATAGTTGCTAGTAGGTTGTTAGGATGTTGCTCTGTTCTCCCAGGTGGTTGCTTTGATATCCCAGATGGGTAGCACGGTGTAGTTATGGACATGCCTCATTGTGATATCAGTTGGATGCCCATTCAGTCCTACAGGAAAACACATCATCAGTCAACAACAGCTGTACAAAACCCATACGTCTGATCAGCCCTAATCAGACTGAACATTCTGGAGTTGGAACAGTGTTGATGAACTCAGGGATGAATTAGAGTACAAAAGCCTGGTAGAAGAAGAAGAAGAAATAGAGGAAAATACTGTTGGATAACAATAACGCAATCACTAACAATAACTTTATAGAATATAAAACACCAGCTACTGTTACTATTAGATACTTAGCAGGTCAGATTTTAAACCAACCAGGTTGTGTACCTTTCCACGCTTTAGTAGAACACATGTTCACCTTGTATGTTTTGCACTGGAGGGTGGACGCTAATGAATGAAACCTGTTATAACTTCACTGCGTTCAGAGATCCATTTTGATCTCCAACAAACGACGCGTCCCAAAGACATCTGGAAAGGGGAAGAGGTAGAGCCGGGCGTAGAGCTCACAGGGTTAGTGTAAGTTGTCAACCAATGATCAAATAGCACAGACACGAGGCAACTACAGAGTGCCTCGCTGGCGAAGAAATATAAAGTCCAGATTTAATTCTGATACCAAGAAATAGAATTTCAAAGCTGGATGTCTTATCGTTGGCGTGTCCCTTTGCCGGACTGATTTCCCTAGCAAAAGCCTGTCACTGCTATTATGTTGAACATGGAACCAATTTACTGCAGCAGCTAAACAGGGTTACTGGTGCTCTTGTAGCCCCCTAAATGTTTGAAGTTATCACAGAACGGGGAACAGGGGGTGTGGGAAGGTTGCGGGAGGGGGGGCTGGAAAGAAATAACGTTTTTGAATGTTTGGTGTGGAGGGGGGGTGGAGGAGAAGGAGTGGCGGGGTGGACTGGAGAGACTGTAATTGAAAAGTATCAATCAAAAACAAGGCAAGGGGGCAGAGGGGGAAGCTATTATGTTAACCCACTCCATGGAGCAGAGGAAACCAAATGCATTTCCTTTGTATGGGTAATTCGCTCGCTCTCCGTAGACCTTAAGCTGCGGACCCCAGACCTGGGGAAGAGGGGGGGGGACAGGGAGAAATAAATAAATAAATAAGGAAATAAACAGGGGACTATCTCCGGACAGGCCTCCAGGATTATCAAATTGAGCATGTGGCCATTACAGGCCTTTCTTCCCCCCCCTTTCGATGATACTATCTGGCCACAGAGATAAGCGGCAGGCCGGTCAGACGTTTTTGCACTTTCAATACATGAGAAATGAAGACCGCGTTGTGCCGGTGCCTCTCTTTTCCTCCTTGCCTTTCACGTTCGCCTTTCGAGCGCGGCCGCGGCTGTATATTACAATCGTCCCTTTCATAAACTCTATATGGGCTTTGACCTCCAGCAGCCGGCGCCGCTTTGAGCACCCTTTGTGCGCCGCAGGTGCGCGCACGTACATCCTCACCTTCGAGCTGGAGCAAAAGGCACAAGGCTACTTGTAAAAATGTTTCGCTCTTAACCCTCAGTGACTTATCATACCGAGCCCAGACACATTCGCATGACATACGGTTGCGGGATTGCCATTGTTGCTTTGTGCTATCTTTCGGAGGAGCCATTATTACTGCGGTTAAGGACACACGGGTGGGGAAAAAAAGGCACCTCAACAGGCCGAAGAAAACCACCATTCTTCCTCTCAATGCCGCCACGGACGGCCAACCCCAGGCCGCAGTTAATTTTCCGAGCATCCACTTAAGGGTCAGCCTGCTGTTGCGTTTCTTCCATTCACCGACCAGAAGCATTCGGGGAAAAGTCTCCCCCGTGTCACGCTCAGCCATTTCTCTCTGAATAAATTCTGCCGGTATTAACATAAAAGCAGATGCCACCGTACATGCACTGGTCTTCGCCAAACAGCCTTTAGTCTGCAGGCATCAAGGTCAAATCCGGCGGCCTCCAAATTATGCAGGCCCTCGGCCCTTCTAGCGGAGGGCCGGCGCTTTCCATACATTAAAATAAAGTGTCGGAAGTTTTATTCAGCTGGAAATGGGCCACGACAGAGGAGTTGTTAAGCAGTTCTCCTTGATATACAGTAGTGATTAGACACCATATGGAAAATCAATGGGGTTTTTCAGGATCCCATTAGGAAACAAAAGCTCACAACGAAAAACGTGCACACAGTAAAACCCGCCCAGACGTATATACCGCTGGAGTTTAATGAGTAATCTGAGCCTGGCGTTTTGTAGCGGTGATGACACGACCTTATCCTCATGCCTGTGTGGAAGTGATGGGAAAACAAACACAGGAAAATGAACTAACCTTCCCAAAAAATGATCCTTAATGGAAATACTACAGTTATAATTCCTACCACATGTGTTCCTCATGTTGCATTTTCTTTATTTACCTGGGTGTTAAACAAGAACTTATAATAGCACACTGACATACACAGCACAATATATAAAACAATAGCTGTACATGAGGTTTTATTCATTTTGGCCTGCTTTAGACCATACACTCATCATCGGAAAATAATAGGACCAAGAAGGAAGCAACCGAAAGGAATGAAACTTGGTGGGGAGGTTTGACATTGTGAGACATGCAAATGATTCAAGCTTCATGCTTGGCCATACAAAAGCATTAGCAAGGATTATCGCTGTATCTGGCTGACCCAACAGTCCCTACAGGAGTCATCCTGTTAGTGCCAGCACCATTGGCAGAAGGTTGTATGACACAGGACTACATGCATGTAGACCATGACGATGACTGTTCTTACCACCACGTCAAAGTCACCATAGACTGCAGTGGTGTCGTACCAGACTGTCATGGAGTGACTCAGAATGGCAGCGGGTCATCTTCAGTCCCGCTTTAGTCTTGGTGGAGACGACCAACGAATCCGTGTGTGGAGCCACCATGGTCAGCACCAAGACAAACGGTATGTTGTTGCTCCACCTCCACTCCTACCGCACCATCTGCAGGAACTGTGTGAGGATATTTTAGGTGCATTGGATGAATTATTACAGGACACCATTAGGAACCTCTACAGCTCCACCATGCTGAGATGACAATATATACTGTATATAATATATATATATTATTAGCCTGTTCTTCAATGGTCAGGACCTCCACAGGCAGGACCACCACAGAGCAGGCATTATGTGGGTGGTGGATCATTCTCAGCACTGCAGCAACACTGACGTGGTGGTGGTGTGTTAGTGTGTGTGGTGCGAGTGGATCAGATGCAGTAGTGTTGCTGGGCAACTCAGTGTCACTGCTGGACTGAGAATCATCCACCAACCAACACTATGCAGCACAACAGTGTCTTGTGGGCAGGGTCCTGTGACCACTGATGAAGGACTAGAGGATGACCAACACTGCACTGTGCAGCAGCAGACGAGCTATCGTCTCTCACTGTCCATCTACAAGGTGGACCAGCAAGGTAGGAGTGTCTAATAGAGTGGACAGTGAGTGGACACAGTGTTTATATATACACAGTGAATATATATATATATATATTCTAATCTCCAACCTGTCAATACAGCATGTAAATGTAATTATGTCAGTAACTACACTGTAATTACATTGTAATAGAACAGCTATAGACCAGTAATAACTCCAGATTTGAGACTATATATCTTCCCTCGACATAATGAAGACATGAGCCCCTGAAAAGGCCTGAATGGAGTAAACAGCTCATCCAAACTCTGTCCACGTTAAGAACCTGCCTGAGAAAAAAACAAAAGTGCTGTGGCTTTGCACGAGAACGCAGGAGTCCATCACTTCCCTATGTCCACTCATTCATCTCTCTCTCTCTCCCTGCGGCCCTGCTATCTGTCTCTCGCCCGGTGCGTGTCCCCCCCGCTCCCCAGCCCCATTTCCCCCCTTTTGCACAGGAGAAAAACAGCACGGGCAAGGTTTTTAATTCAAATTTCATCTGCAGCTCCGCGGCCCGTAAGCTCACTCAGCAGTCACTGGAGTCTAAAGTGGCTCTGGGGAGCCCTCTCACAGTTCTATATGCAAATAGGGGCTGCACCTGGGCAGTGGAGCAGGCCTGCTGAGAGCTTACTTATGCAAATCTGATTGAGTGAGAGCATATTGCCACAGCGCGCACACACACAGGCCGCACAGCACACAAACCACAAGTTCTATATTTCACCCCAGCCACTGCCACCATGTTCAAGAGAAAGAGGAGGGGGGGAGAAAGAGAGAAGAGAGAGAGAGAGAGAGAAAAAAAAACAAAGCAAGAAATAGGAAGAGAGAGGGAGAAGGGAACAAGAAATGGAAGGAGAGAGGTCGGGACAGACAGAGGAGATGAGAGAGAGTGAGAGAGAGAAAAGAAAGGGATGGGAAGGGGGGTAGAAAAAAGTGGGGAAGACAGTGGTGGGAAGAAAGATGGACCGGTAGGGCGAGAGAAAAAGGAAGAGGGATAGAGAGAGAAAGAGACAGACAGCGTGAGAGAGAGAAGGAGAGAAAAAAGAGAAAAAAGAAAGAGAGACAGGGGACAAGAGAGAAATCACAAAACGGAGAGGTAGGGAGAGATATATGTGTGAGAGAAAGTGGGAGCAATAGAGAGAGAAAAAAGTAAAAAGGAGATCAGAGAGAGAGAAAAGAGTGAGAGATGTGGGATGAGAGAAAATTTTTAAAGTAAAGAGTGAGAGAGAAAGGAGAGAGAGAAGAGAGAAAAAGCAAGAAATGGGAAGAGAGAGATGGAGAAATGGGAAACAGTTGGGGAGATATAAGGGCTAGAGAAATAGGGAGAGGGAGAGAACAAAAGACCAGGAAATGGAAAAAAGAGGGATAGAGAGAAAAGAGAGAGAGAGAGAGAGAGAGAGAGACCTGGGGTGAGAGAGCATATAAAGTGAGTAAGTAAGTAAAGAGTGAGAGAAACCGCAAGAGAGAAAGACAGAGAGAGAAACAAAAAGGTGTGGGAGTGAGGAGACAGGATGGAATAAATGAGAGAGAGAGAGAGGGAGAGAAAGAAAAGGAAAGGCGAGAATGGAAGAAAAGGGTAATATGCTAATCATTTTCAGAATGCTCTCGGACCACCTCTCTTTTCTCTCCCTCTCTCTCTTTCTCTCCCTCTCTCCCTCTCTCTCTTTCTCTCTGTCCCAGCACCTCTACTGCCTTCTTCTCCTCTCTCTCTCTCTCTCCACATATCACGTCTTACTCTCTCTCTCTCCTCTCTCTCTCTCTCTCTCTCTCTCTCTCTCTCTCTCTCTCTCTCTCTCTCTCTCTCTCTCTCTCTCTCTCCCTCTCCGTATTCCCGCTCGAATTCCCCCACAGCCTGCTTGATTTTATAGCATCGGGGCAGATGGAGTATAAATGACACAGGACCTCTGTAATTTCCTATGCACACTCGGCAAATGGGCTGAAATCTCAATATGTCCAACATACCACTTTCTCTCTGAGTGTGGCATTAACCCTGTGATTAAGTGGTGAAGGTTGGCTGCGGTTCAGTCTCCAAACCCAGGCGAAACCTAGATGTAGACAAACGAAAGGGACCAAGTCAAACAAATGCCGTATGACGGCGTGAAGGTAATTGAATAAAAGCTGCTGATTTAATGCAGCAGTGTGATTAAGACTATTACCCCGGACTCCAGTCGTACCTTCACAGTCCGTCTGTCTAATAACCACAGGGCTTTAATACGGCCAGAACCAAGAGGCATCCGCACACGCCGCACCGAGACACTGCTATCTCCCATCTAGGACCCCCCGGAACCTTCACAGCAGTCAGCACAACAGCCTGATCATGATAGTTCACCTTCATCAACGAAATCACGTTCCCCCAAACACGCCAGCGGCTCAGTAAAATGCACCAGAGTGGAGAGAAATCCCACCAGTGTACTCGCCGCAACACTAAATACTCCAACGGACACGGTTTCATTCCAAAAAGTCTATGTTGTGTGAATATGAATATGGCTCCATGTTCTCATGCTGATTTATGAGCCAATCTAATATCTCAATAACTACAGCTAACATGCAGCGCCCCTCCACCAGTCTTATCACCATTTCCGTAATGTCATCATAAATACAGCCCAGAACGTATCGCACAGCGTCCGCCGACTTCGGAGGATCGGGGGGTTTACCCAGCCTGAACACACCATCAGCCTCATTCACAGTGTTATGGGCTCATATACAGTAATGTGCAGCTTATATAGTAATATATGACCAGATAAATAACAGACAGTGCTGAGCAGAACTTTCATATACTCAGAGACTCGGAGTTAAAAAGCCGTCCATGTGGGCAGCGAGCGCTCACTCACTCTGAACAGGCTAACGAGAGTAGATACAAGCAGCATTAACACAGTGAGCAGTGCTCGTATGAATGTCAGGGTCACTGTTGTTTACCCATTTCCAGACCTCGCCGTGCCAGTCTTAATGTGTTCAGAATGACCAGACTGTCTAAAGATGGCTATCGGTGATGCCGCTAAACGAGCCACACACTCCTCTGCCTCCTTACTTAACACAGGGGCCAATATACACCAATCAGCCATAGCATTATAACCACCTCGACCTATCAGCTCCACTGTCCATATAGGAGCACTCTGTAGTCCATCTGTTTCTCTGTATACTGTATTACCCTGTTCTTCAATGATCAGGACCCCCAGAGGACCACCACAGAGCAGGTATGATGTGGGTGGTGGATCATTCTCAGCACTGCAGTGACACTGACGTGGTGGTGGTGTGTTAGTGTGTGTGGTGCTGGTGTGAGTGGATCAGACACAGCAGTGCTGCTGGAGTGTTTAGACACTGTGTCCACTCACTGTCCACTCTATTAGACACTCCTACCTTGCTGCTCCAACTTGTAGATGGACAGTCAGAGACGATAGCTCATCTGCTGCACAGTGCACTGTTGGTCCTCTTCTAGTCCTTTATCAGTGGTCGCAGGACGCTGCCCACAGGACGCTGCCCACAAGATGCTGCCCATGGGAAGCTGCCCACGGGACGCTGCTCACAGGATGATGCTCACAGGACGCTGCCAACGGGACGCTGCCCACGAGATGCTGCTCACAGGACGCTGCTCACAGGATGCTGCCCACAGGACACTGCCCATGGGATGCTGCCCATGGGATGCTGCCCACAGGACGCTGTCCACAGGACGCTGCCCACATGACGCTGCCCACGGGACGCTGCCCACAAGACACTGTCCACAGGATGCTGTCCACAGGATGCTGCCCACAGGATCCTGCCCACAGGACGCTGCCTGATTTTTGTTACTGGGGTTCTGTAAGTAAATTAACACTTACTGCCCAGACAAATAAGTTTATACATCTAATGACTTTTGGATTTTGCTCATTTAGTGGAGCATTCCTATTGGTCCATTATTTATGAACTTGCACTTGCACTACTCTTACAGTTAAAACATTCATTTGTAAATGCTGCTCTTATACATCCATATATATGCATATAGATATGCTTATATTATATGTATATATTTATTATTACGGCTCTTTATGTAAATAATACTGTACTTGAACTTCTGGTTAGATGCTAACTGTATTTCATTGGCTCTGTACCTGTACTCTGCACAACGACAATAAAGTTGAATCTAATCTAATCTAATCTAATCTAATATGAAATTTCAAATCAGATGTAATAACACTAGACGAGTGCATGTCTAGGTGTAACCCATGGCCATACCAATGTACTTTGGCATGCAACAGTTCGACATCCTCCTGTCACATGTTGTCAACACGTGATCAAATATAGATATACTGGCATTCCCTCCTGCAAATTTTAGTGCGTGATCCAAGCCATCATCTGGAGGTATTAAATTCCATCACCAGCTAAATATTTGCCCAGATAAATATATGATAATCTAATCTTTTCTCATTTTCTCATCATCAAAATGACAGCTACACCCAGAAGGAGGTGTGGGAGTGCGGTGCTGTTGGGAAGGAAGATAAAGGTTACCAGTATCAATAACTGATGATGAATTTAGACTGATATGATCAATATTTATTGAGCTACACATACAGAAGTCTCTCTTTCAGTATGGCGTGTGCCGCCATGTTTGCTAACCCAACATGCCCGACGTCTCGGTATGGAGCTGTAGAGGTTCCTAATGGTGTCCTGTGATAATCCATCCCATGCAGCTTGAATATTCTCACACAGTTTCTGTGGGGATTAAGGTGGAGTGATACCAGGCCTTCTGGACATTTGACAACAAACTTGGGTGACTCCGTGCCTGTCAGACAAGCCATCAGTTTTCCTTCCCCATGGTTTGTGTAATTTCTCAGATCCTTCATATCACTGGTGGGGCCACCTTCTATCCACTGCCACAAAAACAGAGCTATGGAAGCATCTGCAAGACAACTATGCCACGCAATCCACCGATAAGACCATCCCACTTCCTGGAGGCCTACCATGCAACCCATCTTCAACTCTTCCAACTCAGGTAAGATCTCAAATTGCTTCCGAGCCCTTCTCTGAGGCTTCATGAGTCAGAATGGCGAGCATGCGCACCTTGTATAGTCAATCAGGTACAGCAGTAAAGACCATTCTTGCTTACGTCACATGTGCGGCCGAGCGTGAATCATTCGCATGCCTCCCAGTGTCAAGCCTACCCACCAAGGTTCATTCTAGTCGACTGACTCTTTCTGATGGGTGTATTTCAAAGTCTATACTCTTTACCCCGTTTATGTTGTTGCTGTTGCTCACTGTGAAACATGTTCTGCTCTGTGTCATTTTAGAGCTTTCCTATTGGTCTATTGGTCCTGAAGTTTCAAATCAGCCGTAAACACATTAGAGAAATCTGTGTGTGCCTCATGACCACACAAATGTACAGTTCACATGGTATCCATAGCAGTATATTCCTGAAGCCAGCGGCGGGCGAATCAGTGGCATGGAGAGAAGCGCCCTGCCGTGGTGAATTTGTCTGCATGCTAATATAACGTTGTCACATGGCTGCTCGGGCTCACTTGTGCTTGAGTTAATTCGAGTAGCGCATGTCATTATGTATGGCATCAGACTGTAATTGCACAAAAACGTAGTGGTGTGAAGCTGTCTGCTAAATAAACATGTGTGCTAACATGTCACTCCGGTCTTTAGAACCGCACGTCATGTCGGATCAAATCTGGAATTTTGACGAATTAATTTCATTCGCCATATCGTAATTATTTGAGATTACACTCAAGGGCGGTTGTTCTAGGAAGCACGTATCACGGCTCCGACATAATAAATCGAGTTAGTGCTCGCAGGTAGTCCAGCCTCTGGAGTGAGGACCGGTATACGAGTGCACGAGAGTAAGGGGATCCATTAGGTGGAGGCTGATGCTGTTTACTAATCCGTGGCCCACTTACAGGAACGTTCCTGGTGAGTTGCGCTCTTCTATTGAAGTAGAAAAGTCAGAGGAACGGAAGAGGAGAGGAACCTCGCACTCGTCTCTCAAAATAAAACACCCCAATCATTTATCTCTGCCTCATGCGCTTCTAATAGGCCAATTAAGGCAGGGGAAAGGCTTGTTTTCGTTAGGTGTGTCAGAAATTGATTATCTCACCATGAGCAGCCACCCCAATGCTCAAAGATTACCGGCGTTCAGCCCAAATCAGAGCATTCCTTCACAGCGCCGAGGACTCTCGAGCCCAAACGACTCTAATAAGTGATCGTTTTCACACTTGTTTAGTTTTGAAAGTGCTCATGCAAAATACAATAAAAGGCTAGATGTAACGTAGTGGGGGGGCTGCGGGAGGTGGGGGTTGACTTCTAGAGAGTATGCAGCCGTTCTTTTTAATAAGGCCATGCGTGTCAACCATGGCAGTCATTTCTCTGATGGTGTTTCGGCTCAGACGTGCCCATACAGCCCAGCCTGAGCTTTAATAATATCAGTTAAAGAGATTAGCAGATTTGTCTCTCAGCGTCGTCTGACGATGCAAGAGCCTTTAACGACGAGCTATGGGGAGCCCAAAAACATACCCCGTACCCGCCCTTCCCCAAAAAGCCCAAATGAAAGGGAACAAGGGGCGGGACGGCGAACAAAACAGAGGCCAAAAAAGAGAGAGTAGCCGAAGGGGTCGCATATGCGGACCCTGGGAAAGGTCACGTCTAATCCCACCCTACCCGCGTGGCGGCCTCCGACAGCTGAGCGACAAAAGCCTCCGTGGTTCCCTGACTGACAGCTTTTCTAATTGTATCCACTCATTCATGACAATTTGATTAAAATATTACGCCAAAGTCGCGCCCCCTGTTTGTTCCGTTCCTCCAAATCTAATTCTGATTTCAAAAAGAGAGATTACCTTCACAAGCATGACTGAGGATGCCATTAACTTCTACTTAATCTTTATTACCGCTCTGATTTTAACATATGTATGGCTTTCGTTTCGCTCCCTTTGTTTTTTGCAATGACCCCCCCATCACCCACCTCCCTCCCCGGCCCAAACCCATACCTCCCAGCTCCTTGTTTCTCCACCAATGGAGGGTTAACTAAGATTTGGGCTAAACAAAACCATAGGAACAATAACTACTACACAGACCCCAGGTCCAAGGTTCCACTCCTGAGGGAACGCGGCCTCCTAAATCCGGGGCTCTATATACACACGTTTGATCATCATCTCCGGGGACTCGTGTGAACCGAGGTGTGACTGAATTAAGGACACCTCAGTAATCTCCTATTGAAGAAACCTGAGTAATCAAACCCGAACTCTCCGTAATCCTCCTCATCCACATTACAGCTAATTATATATACAGATGATGTAGTAATAATGAAATATAGCATGTGCGCCCGCCGGCAGAAAGCCTGTGGGATTACTGGTTCAACATATCCGGTGCGTGATCCGACGGAGGTGGGATGAAATACGCCGCTCCCGTCTTGGTGAAGCGATCTCACTAAAATCGCCGATTGTCCGTCCTTGTTTTAGGTCATCAATTCAATTAGTTCACCCACCTCTAAGACTGCAATAAATCTGAACGGTTCAACCTTCCCCTCTCTCTGAAACACCTCCACCTCCTCCTCCTCCTCCCACCGTCGCCATACCCCCACCAACCCTCCCGGCTCCTGGCCTTCCCCTGAAAGAAAAAAATAAACCCATTGTAATATGATAGCGGTGAGCAAGGGGTGAGGAAGAAGGCGGTGGGGGGTGTAGGAAGGGGGGTGTAGGCAGGGTGGGGGTGCACAGCTCAGAGGATCTGAAAAAAATACATGTATCATTCACCTGATTTGAATTGTAGCTCCCTTTTTTTGAACCTCTGCCAATTCATTTTGTACATTAAAAATTGGTCAGGGTTGATAAGATTCCATTTTCACGGTTGGCAATGCAGAACTGGCGAAAGAATACAATTACAGACCCCAGAGTAAACTCTCCGAATGTCAACTTGATGTAAATGATCGAGAGCGGGAGCACAAAAGAACAGGCTTCAACTTCAACATCTCTCTCTCTCTCTCCCTCTCTCTCTCCTTCTCTCTCTCCTTTGAGGGACCTTTTCACCTCCTGTTCATACCGAAGGGTCTGTTACGTAAAACCAGAACCACACATCTCTCTAATACGCAAAGGCTGCACAGGATGGCTCTAAGCAAGCACATGCGTATACTGCCACTTCGGCATCAACTCTTCCCTTGACGGCTAAGATGGTGGGGTATTAGTTATGAAGGCCGTAGACAATAATCAATCAATCAATCAATCAATCAATCAATCAGTCAATCAATCAATCAAAAGATACTTTGGTTTCCCTGCAAACGAGCAATACTGGTGACCATGGTGCCTGCTCAAGAACGGTGCCAACAGGGCCTAATGGTGTTCTACTTTGCTAACACCTACGGCCACAGCGATTTGGCAAGCTGGTTCCACTTCAGGGTGAGGATAAAGTTAGTTAAGCACTAATAAGGCTGCCGTGCCATCCCGGGAACGCTGCATGCTAGAGACTTCCCTTTATTTATTTCGGGAAGGGTGGTCCGTTGTGTCATTCCAGGGATTATATATCTATTTATTGATAGTCATAAAATCGATTCACGCTGTTAGTCAACTTGGTTAAGCTAACTGTCTCCTTGGGTTGAGTCTGTTGACCAGTCACACAGCATTCCCAATATACAGTATCTATTATTTTATGTATGATATGTAGGATTGTCTTTTAATGCCACATGCCGCATCCACCTGACTGCAACCTGCACCATAATGTAACCAGAACAGCATGTTGATGTGTGAAAATCAAATCCTAGAATCATCACTTGGTAAATAAATAGTAAGAGAGTTATTTAAAGATAGAAATCTCATCGTATGAGTATGAAATGTCATATCGTCACTGTCTAAAGAAAAACATGTTTCTCCATTTGTGTTGATTTTTACTTTTATGTCTCATTTGATCACATGAGCTGCTATTTAATCTGTGTGGAGATTTCATGAAGAACGAACCAACAGAACTGGCCCAAAACCAATTGGAAGGACGTCTGGTTCCATTGACTTCCATTCAAATAAAAAGAGGTTTTTGGTCTCTCCTGTAAAGTTGCCATTTTGGAGATACCTGTTTTTCTTTGGACAGAGACGATATACAAAGTATGAAGTGTGATATATGTTGTGTGGCTACAATGACAGTCTATAGCTTAACACAGTCCTATAAAAAAGAGCATAGATAGATCTACACTTCCCTCCTATTACAATTGAGACTGGAAATTCAAATTTAAACTAAAATTTAAAATTCAACCAGTGATTGAGGTTTGAGGTGAATCATAAGTCCAAATTTTAATTAATATTAAAATTATTTGTGTATCTTATTGGTCATTAATCTTAAGTATGCACTCAGGGAGGTGGAATCTACGGAGAAGCCCTACAGATACAACTACCAAATTTGGTAGTTTGGTAATTTGGTAGTGTCTGGCATAGCACAACTCAATTTACGGTAATGATACTATAGATGCTGATTATTATGCTAATATATACCTTGTTGGATCTAACATATGCATCATATCAATAATAATGAATAAATAAACTGAGCTCAATTCTGAAAAATAGAAAAGCTCATTAATAACAACTATAATAGCATAAGATCATTTTGAAATATAAGTAATGGATATATATAGAATTGTATACGTCCATTACTTCAGTGGTATCAACAACTCAACTTGACCCAGTCAACATTCACGCAGATCCGTGATTAACCAGGACGTCATTAGTCACTGGAAACTCTTGTAGCAAGTAAAAGCCTCATAAGCACATTTGCATCAGGACATCAGACGTACTTCGACTCTGTGGGTGTCAGTGAAGTCCTGTGAGCGTTTGGCCTGTCTGGTGTCGGGCGTCTGGTGTCGTGTCCTCGGCTCAGGCAGGATGCAAACAGCTGCGTGGATCCACACCTCATAATCAGCAGGCCGTGATGGCGCCCCATGATCAGGCAATATTAGCTGCTCTCTTCCCTTTACCTCTGCCTCCACCGTCTGTCCTCCTTGTTACCGAACTCTGTTTTCCTTCCTTTGCGTCTTGGTGTGTCTCCTACCCAGAGACCCTGTTAGAGGACAATATGCACGCATCCATTGTACATCTTTAAAAAGCCCGGTGTTAAAGAGGGACAAGCGCTGAGACCGCGCTGAGCAGGGCTGGGTGCGTGGCTACCATTACTGAGGGTGACAGGTCGCTCTGAATATATGCAAGGACAGAGGAACATCGCATAAAGGCCACCGTATGCATCGCCTCTCGGTCATAAGGTTAATAACGCGTGTTCTTGTTCATTGGAACACATTATAATATGGCTTTTTAACGATCCAGTCCAGAGCTGTCATTTTTACTACGGTTTAAATGCAACTTAAAGATAACAATCAATTAAACATGTAAATAAAACTGTTTAATTTCCCTTTAAGTCCTAAAATTCATAGTCTAATTTAATATCTCCTCTTACACAAACACAAGTGTGGCATGGACTTTAACAGAATTAACTTCTGTTTGTCAACCAATCAGAGGTTGTGTTCCTGACTTGTTGACCAATCAAACGCTGGGTTCCTGACTTGTTGATCAATCAGAGACTATGTTTTTGATTTGTCAACTAATCAGAAGCTCAGTTGCGGACATGTTCAATCACTGACTGTGTTCCTGACTTGTCAACCACTCAGAAACTGTGCTCCCAACTTGTCAACCACCCAGAGACTATGTTCTTGATTTGTCAACAAATCAGAAGCTGTGTTCCTGACTTGTTGACCAATCAGAGACTATGTTCTTGATTTGTCAACCAATCAGAGGCTGTGTTCCGGATTTGTCTTGCAATCAGAGGCTAAGTGTTCAATCAGTGAGTATGTTTCAAATTTGTCAACCTATGAGAAACTGTGCAACTGACTTGGCGACCAATCCGAGACTGTGTTCCTGACTCATCAACTAATCAGAGACTCTGTTCCCGACTAGTGGATAAATCAGAGACTGTGTTTAAGGTTATTGACCAATAGGAGGCTTTTTCCCTGAGTTTTTGACCAATAAGAGACTGTGTTCCTAACTCATCAACTAATCAGAGACTCTGTTCCTGAATAGTGGATATATCAGAGACTGTGTTTAAGGTTGTTGACCAATAGGAGGCTGTTTTCCTGAGTTGTTGACCAATGGAAAGCTGTGTTCTCAACTTGTTGACCAATCAGAGGTGGTATTCCTGACCTGTAGACCAATCATAGGTTGTGTTCCTGAGTAGCAGAGATTCTATACACCAATATAACATTTATCTTTCAATAACCTGTTCATTATGTGGCAGGTCTTCAATCTTTGCAAAGGATTATTTATATGATCAGATGCTCAACTACATTTACCTAAACAGATTTTTAAAGAACCACCCAGTAAAAGGTTCTTTAGGGAACCAAACATGGTTTTTCATTTAAAAACCATTGACATTTAACATCTTTTAGTGGAACTGGAACCCAATGCCAGAATTATTTGCAGTGCGGTCACACTTGTGCATATACTGAGTATTGGGCCAAGGATTTGAATACAGCACAGCTAATCAGATCCTGAAAAAAATCAGCACCATGTAAGAAGAGGGCTTTCTAGGCGCGCATGCCGTGGGGGACTTAAGAGGGTAAACACAGGTATAATGGATATACAAGGAGCATTCAGCTTCAATCGCACTTATTTTCACTTATTTGTATTGCAATTAGCTATTTACCCTTTAAGAGCTATCTAATTAACCAGCCAGGGCTACACAACACAAGCAGCGAGACGCTTTTCCTTTTTTTTTCCTTCTCCAATTTGCATTTAGCAAAGCTATGTGGACACAAACAGTACATTACAGTGAAAACAGGGCTGAGTATCCCCCCGTGGACAGACTATCAAAGGCGCGGGGAGACTAGATTAGAGGGAGTAGATTCTGTATCTGTTTGAGTGCAACGCACACAGCGGAGGGGGAGATACACGGGCAGAAAATGGGAATATGTGGAGGGCAGAGAGAGACGAGGAGCAGAGAGTAAACACCAGCGGCACTCTGAGGACCCGCTTTTCCCCTTCTTCTCCTTCTCCTTCTCCTTCTTCTTCTTCTTCGCCTTCCTCTTGCGGTATCATCGCATCACAGCGGTTCAGCCGCCTCGCACATCTGTTGCCTCGCAGCCAAAACGGAAAACACTGCAATGGAAGATAAATCTTGCTGCCTGACAGGAGGGCTGACAGAGTGAAAAGTGCTGGGACATTTCTGCTCATGTAGAGGACAGCCGGAGAGCGCTCCAGCCGGCTAACGGTCAAGCTCCCTACGAGCATGAGCGTTTGCGTTAAGGATCCAGGGCTCAGAGATGGGCTCCCGTGGTTGATTTACACTCCTGCGGACATGCACGTGAACGTACCTGAGATGAAGGTAAGATTGGCTCGTAGAGGCCACAACGTGCACTCCATCAAAATCTCAACTGGGTCACCTGCGAATCTCCAGAGCTGTCCATCAAGCAAATGCTGATTGGCTATCTGGTAAGATCATGGGTGGGAGGAGAGCCAAACAATACTCAGCTATGTTCATGTTTACCAAGACCGTGAAGCAGTTTCCAACACGTGTGCACCACTTAGTGATATATATGTACAACAGCTATATAGCCCCCGCCCAATTCGTTGGGTACACCTCCTTGTATCTCCAGTACACTGTATCAGCTCCACTGACCATATAGGACACCCTGTAGTTCTACAGGTCCAGACTGTAGTCCATCTGTTTCTCTGTATACTGTATTACCCTGTTCTTCAATGGTCAGGACCCCCACAGGACCACCACAGAGCAGGTATGATGTGGGTGGTGGATCATTCAGTGCTGCTGTGTCCACTCACTGTCCACTCTATTAGACACTCCTACCTGAGGTGTCCTATATGATCAGAGGTGCTGATAAAAAGGACAATGAGTGTAGGTATGAGGAGGTGTACCTAATAAAGTGGCCAGTGACGATATTCCTTTGCAGGCTGGTTATGTACATATTTCCTACAACCACTCCCCAATGCCTAACAGCCGTCACAATACACTATTCTTTTATATTTTCATTTACAGTTGTGCCAGCCTCATTAAAAAAAAGGTCTGAAATCACACGATCGCAGGTTCAGACTCACCTCAGGCTGGTGACAGCGCACCTCTCTCCCGCTACTGAAACAGTCCTCCACTGTGAGAGGCTAATGCTCAGCGACAGGCCAGCCGTGTTTGCAGCCAAAGATGTTGGCAAATTATCAGTGTGGATGTAGCTGAGGGCCTCACATGGACCATCTAAACGTGCTAAATGCACTCAAATGGACTCGCTCTGCATCTAATGACGGAACCTGCGGGGACAGAGGCCTAACTGCGTGAAGCCCAGTCCATAAGAAAAGAGACAACAAAGCTTTAAAGCGATAATTATCAAAAATATTACACACATACATACCCTCCTGCCTTTTAACCCAGAAAAGTGTATCTACACTCGTCACCAAAAGAACAGCTGCACCCAGAAGGAGGTGTGGGATTGCGGTGCTGTTGGGAAGGAAGGTAAAGGTGATCAGGATCAATAACTGATGATAAATTTAGACTGATATGATCAATATTTATTGAGCTACACATACAGAAGTCTGTCTCTCAGTATGGCATCAGTCCACCATGTTTGCTAACCCAACACGCCAGGCGTCTCGGTATGGAGGTTCCTAATTGTTGGGCGTCTCCACCAAGACTAAAGCGGGACTCGTCACTGAAGATGACCCGCTGCCATTCTGAGTCACTCCATGACAGTCTGGTACGACACCACTGCAGTCTTTGGTGACGGTGACGTGGTGTTAAGGACGTGGTGTCGTCGTTACGGTCTACGTGTATGTGGCCCTTGTCGTGCAGCCGCCTGGCAATGGTGCTGATGAGTCATGGAGGACATCACTGCTTGCATCCTTGGTTACATCGCAGCCGAGCATGAAACTTGAGTCATTAGCATATCTCATGATGTCAAACCTACCCACCAAGTTTCATTCCTGTTGGTTGAACTATTTGTGCAATGATTCATTTGACCATATACATCATATATCATCATATATATACAGTATATATAGATAACTGTATGTCAGTGTCACGTGTGTGAAACCACATATGCAGGTCTAATTGTGGCTAGCTTGTGGGCATACAATTAGCCTAATGCTAACAGGTGAAGTATAGGTTTACTTAGCCTCTTTACATTAGCCTCCTGTCCTACACTAAAGAAGGGACCCTCAGTCTTTATAGATAATGGACCACAAATTGGATTTGGGGTCAAGCTGTTGGCTGTAAAGCACAACATCCCACTTCCATGATGTTACAGTTCATCAATATTTATTCCTGGGGTGTAACACCACGTTTTACCCACTGCAGCGCACAATTAGGAGGACGTCCGTGTGTTTGTGGGATGTTTTCAGCGACTCTGCATATGTAAATGGCCAGTGCCGGACACGGAGCCTCCGCCTGGACAATGCATCGGGGAGGCATCATGTAAATGTGAGCTGACACCATTTACGGAGTGGAAATGAGGTTGGGAGAGGCGCACGGGCTGGAGCGAGCGAATGCCAGTCTCACCCCAACACCCGCCTGGCATCGTCATCCCTAATGACCGTGCGGCCGTTTCTAAAGAAACACGCTCCGACAGCCATCTGACGCGGGGGCTCGGGCTGCGGCGCAAGCTGAAGGAGAGGAAATGGATCGGAAGGGGTTACTTCATTATGCAGCAAATTAGAAAAATTCATAATTTATCATTACACCCAGCCGAAATGCCACCCAACTGAGCCTCACCCTGTGAAAAACATCATGCAGGAAAAAAAAAAGAGAAAAGAAGAAGTACTGTCAGAGGCCTGCAGCAGCCAACGGGCAAAATTAATATGCAAATGTATGCAAGAAATTAAAAAGCAGAATTACACAGGCAAATGAGGTAGCTACACTTGAATTGTTAGGATTATGAATAATTACTGCGAATTTCCTGCTCCTAATATAACTTGTTTTTTGATAAACAAAGACTTAATTATCGAGATGCGCTGGAGAATTTCCGCGGCACTCATTAATCTTGCAGAAAAAACAAGTCCCCGGTGGCCGGCGGTAATGAAGAGAGCGTGCCCTGAATCGGCAGAAAGATCAGAGGCACCAGGGTGCCAGGGTAGCAGGAATGAAACGACAGTGCCACTGTCCCTCACGCGTACCCAAGAGTGTCATAACTTCTTCCGCTAACTATCAAAGGGACTTATTTATGCTGGCAACCAAGCCATAAGTCCAATTTTACGAGGGCCTGGAGCGCTGGAGGGATGATGTGTTGATGCGCTCTGGAAATGCCACTTTCGTCGACTCCCCCAGCTTTGGTCCCCGCAGATAGCGACGCGGTAATGGACCCGAAGGTGGCTGGCACAGCGCAGGGGGGCTTTGGCACACGATGCCGGCAACTTACAGGGGGCCAAGCACTTTAGGGACCCGAGCCATAGGTCCTGGGAAGGAGTTGGAGTCCAGTGATGCTGTGGGGCTTGGGGTGGTAGGGGCGGGAGGAGGTGGTCCCGATGGAGCAGAGAGCAGATAAACAAGGACACATGCTACAGATGGCTTTAATGGGGCCTGCAGGTACCGTTAGTTCTACAGGGAAATCACTAATCTTCCAACCTTTCCAAGCAGCCGGAGACAGACAGGACGTCCACACTGAGAGGGAGCCTGGAGATGATAAACAATAATAGAGAGAGAGAGAGAGAGAGAGAGGGAGGAAAAGGAGGCGGAGCATGAACAAACACAATGGCACGCTCCCTTTTGGCTCAGAAGGTGTCGTCTGATGAGCCGTAGCATTCCCAAAAGTGAAAGCCGAGCCCTAGAAGGTACTGAATCCTAAACTGGTCAGTATCCGTTGACATATATACTGATGTTTTGTTATTTACAGGCTGCCTACACATGCATGCGTGTTGCATAACAAATTCAGCAAAAAATAAAAAAGTAAAAATGCTATTAATTGCATCATGATATAAAATTATAAAATTATAAAGTATATAACACTGTATTAAAATGAAGATGTCGAGCTTGTGTAACTAACTCCCTTCAGCATTAAACCCTGCTTGATACTGCCATTGAGTGGGTGATTAATAATAAATAATAATAACATTATTAATAATAAATGAGCATCCTCAAAGTAAACATATGTAATAAGTGTTGACCTTTCATATAGTTCCATCAACTGATCAATATTTCTTCACAATGGTAGTTACACGAGCACACGACCTCTTGTACTGTGCATTTATAAATATAAATATAATATAAATATAAATGCCTGTGTATTGTATATGTAAGCAGTTACTGACTTCGAGTCATTTAATTAGCCCTTCATTTAGACTTCCTACCACATGCACAAGCTGTGAATAATACATATGCCATTAATCCTCAGATGATGTCAGGAACAAAGAACCTGGCTCAAGGCGCGCATGGCTAAAAGTCAGATCGGGTCAGATCATAAACGGAGAGACAGGCAAGGGTCGGAAACCAGGAAATCAGATAGACCAGCGAACAGGTACACAGGAGAATCGAAAACCAGAGGGGGAAACAATCAGGCAACCAAAACAAGAGGAGGATCAAAGAGGGTAAGTCATTTACGTTTATGGTATTTAGCTGACGCTCTTATCCAGAGCAACTTACAAGGTAGGCCAATGTAGTGTTAGGAGTCTTGCCCACGGACTCTTATTGGTGTAGCACAGCACAGTCACTCAGCCCGGGATTCAAACCCCAGTCTCCCACATGTGGTGGTGGCTACTTGGCGGGTAGTGATGTTATCCGCTGAGCTACACCAACCAAAGTCAAAGTCAAAGGGAGCCAGAACCAGAGTATCAAAGAGATAGATAGATAGATAGATAGATAGATAGATAGATAGATAGATAGATAGATAGATAGATAGATAGATAGATACTTTATTGATCCCAGAGGGAAATTCAAGGCATCCAGTAGCAGGTATACAAACTATACAGAAGTAACAACAGAAGCAAGATAGATTTGTACAAATAGAGACAATACTATATAAAGTATGAAGGTATAAAAATAGAGTCCTTAGTGTCTGTGTAAAGTGTAAAGTATAGATGGAGGTAATGGTATACCGTTTGCTAAGCAAATTAAGAAGATGGCTGTTCTCAGCCATCCAGACAGTGCAAATACGCAGTAATATAAATAATTATCAGATGGGCAGGAGAAGACGCTCAGAACCGCAAAGTAGGTCTGGCAAAACTGGCACTGGGTGTTTGGTGTAGCTCAGCGGATAACACCACTACCCGCCAGGGAGCCACCACCACATGTGGGAGACTGGGGGTCGAATCCCGGTCTGGGTGACTATACTGTGCTACACCAATAAGAGTCCTTGGGTAAGACTCCTAACACTATACTGGCCTACCTGTAATATGATTAACCCTGTAAGTCTCTCTGGATAAGAGTGTCAGCTAAATGCCGTGTAATGTAAATGCTTGTGTCTGAGGGCTTTATAATCAGACAGTTTGAGAAGCAGGTGTGTGTAGACAGTACTTAGGAGATCTGGGACGGGAGAAGTGATGTGAGGTGTGATTGGATGACTGGGAACATGTGAGGGTGATGTCATCGGGTACTGCGCTCTGGGAAATGGAGTTTCCGAGATGGGTGATGTCAGGAAAACCAGGCTTGACGGATGACAAGATCCCTTATGACGTAAACCACACTGTATTGACGTTTAAGAGCCCTTAAAATAAAATCATATTGTCGCCCCTTATGAAACGATAATATATGGCAATGTATTGGAAAATATAGTGCAATATATTAAATAATATAATGTCATATATGGGAAACAAGTGCATATATTTTGCGTATATTTATATAGTGATAAATATATTACAATATAATACAATAATACATAAGGAATTGCCACTTTTCATATATTTTATGTATGGTAGTGTAATATATTTACTTATACAGTGAGTCCAAGAAGTATTTGATCCCTTGCTGATTTTCTTCGTTGGCCCACTAACAAAGACATGATCATTCTATACTTTTAATGGTAGATGTATTCTTACATGGAGAGACAGAATATTAAAAAGAAAATCCAGAAAATAAATCTAAGGAATATATATTAATTGATTTGTATTTCATGGAGTGAAATAAGTATTTGATCCCTTAGTATTCATTAGCAGTTCTGGCTTTTACAGACCAGTTAGACACTCCCAATCAACTTGTTACCTGACCTGAAGCCACCTGTTCTCACTAATCACTTGTGTGAAAAACACCTGTCCACAGAATCAGACAGATCACACAGATTTCAAGTCTCCAACATGGGTAAAACCAAAGAGCTGTCACAGGACCTCAGAGTCAGAATTGTTGACCTTCACAAAGCTGGAATGGGCTACAAAAAGATTAGTAAGGTGTTGGATGTGAAAGTAACAACTATTGGTGCAATTATCAGAAAGTTTAAAGAGTATAACATGACAATCAACAGACCTCGGCCCGGTGCTCCAAAGAAGATTTCGCCTCGTGGGGTGGCAATGATGCTGAGAACGGTCAGAAATCGTCCTGCAACCACTCGGCAGGAGTTAGCAAATGACCTGAAGGCAGCTGGGACCACAGTTTGCAAGGAAACAATTGGCAACACTTTGCGCAACAATGGATTCACATCCTGCAGTGCCCGAAAGGTACCCCTGCTGAAGAGAGCACATGTGGAGGCGCGCCTCAAGTATGCCAATGATCATTTGAAAGATGAACCAAGTTATTGGGAGAAGGTTTTGTGGTCAGACGAGACCAAAATTGAACTTTTTGGCCTCAACTCCACCCGCCATGTGTGGAGGAAGAAAAATGCTGCCTATGACCCCAAGAAAACTGTGCCCACCGTCAAGCATGGAGGTGGAAGCATAATGTTTTGGGGGTGTTTCTCTGCCAAGGGTACAGGGCTACTTCACCGCATCACTGGGAAGATGGATGGAGCCATGTACCGCACAATCCTGAGGGGGGACAACCTCCTCCCCTCTGCCAGGGATCTGAAAATGGGCCGTGGTTGGGTCTTCCAACATGATAACGACCCTAAACATACAGCAAAGGCAACAAAGGATTGGCTCAAGAAGAATCACATTAAGGTCATGGAGTGGCCCAGCCAGTCGCCAGACCTCAATCCGATCGAAAATCTATGGAGGGAGCTGAAGGTCAGAGTTGCCAAGCGACAGCCCACCAACCTTCATGATTTAGAGAGGATCTGCAAAGAAGAGTGGGCCAAAATTCCCCCTGGTGTGTGTGCTAAACTTGTGGTTAACTACAACAAACGTCTCACCGCTGTGCTTGCAAACAAAGGCTTTGCCACTAAGTATTGAGTGTGTTTGGCAAGAGGGATCAAATACTTATTTCACTCCATGAAATACAAATCAATTAATATATATTCCTTAGATTTATTTTCTGGATTTTCTTTTTAATATTCTGTCTCTCCATGTAAGAATACATCTACCATTAAAAGTATAGAATGATCATGTCTTTATTAGTGGGCCAACGAAGAAAATCAGCAAGGGATCAAATACTTCTTGGACTCACTGTATACTGTAATATATTTCAGACATATAGTCATAAATACATCATATGTATTTCTCCATATATGTTTGCATATATGATAATATATATAGTTTTATATATATGAGAATATATACATACTGTATATTGCCACATGTATGTATGAAAATATTCTCACATATATAAAACTATATATTTTATCATATATGCAAACACATATGGAGAAATACATATGACGTCTATTACATATAAAATGAAATATACTACAGTATATAAGTAAATATATACTACCATACATACAATATATGAAAAGCGACAATTCCTTACGTTTTATACAATATATTGTAATATATTTATCACTATATAAATATATGCAAAATATATGCACTTGTTTCCCATATATGACATTATATTATTTAATATATTGCACTATATTTTCCAATACATTGCCATATATTATCGTTTCATAAGGGGCCGTCCAGTAAAAACATATATCTCTATTTTTGATTATTACTTTTAGGCACCATTTGAACACAGCAGCTTCTCTTTACACTGGATCAACAGAAATGGTGCAAAACTGCTTGTGAAGAAATCTGGTTTCATGGACTTTATAATTTAAATTAGTTTTTTTTTTCTCTTCTATGAAGTTGACACTTTGGAAATACCTGGACACATGAAAATCCCTTGGAGAGAATGATGACCGATTACAGTATTATAAACAGAACAAACATTCAACATTTAATGTTGCATTGTGGTCATTTTTGCTGATTAAAATTCAGGTACTGTTTAATAAACATGTTATTAAACGCTTATGCATGTGTTATTAAGCTCCTGGATTGTAAGTAGCCTTCAGATAAAGTGTTACTGGTATTTCTCTGAGTGATATGTAAATGAAGGCCTTAAATAAACTCATATTACCCATATTTACTTTAAGTATGGTCATTAAATATTCAAAAGGTGATCATCTTCTCTGTACAGCATGGAATATATGGTGTGTTATGCCGAAAGAAGTTAGTCACGGCGAGGTCAAGGCGTGTTTTTTCCCCTTCATATAGTACAAAAGAGAACAAAAGGACTGGTTCTGTTATTATGTGATATGTTGATGTAAAATTTTGGGTCAAGAACATGAACTCCTCTATTAATTAGACAAGCTGCCAGCTCCTGTCTGTCGTCTCCAGACAAAAACCCTATCGCCGTCTACCTTTAAGCTGACAGGTGGCTTTGATGCTGCGATCAACTCTCTCTCAGCCGCGCTCTCCTTCGCTCCACGCTGTCTGAAGAGGGCCTGATCAACATGAAACGCAAAGACAAAAAAAGAGAGAAGTCTTTAAGGGAGCCCCTGCCACGCCACGTAAATTACGGCTCCGGAAATATGAAAACAGCCGCCGGAACGCTATTGCTTTATGTGAGCGGTGTGGAAATTAACTGAACCGGTGTCAGTTTTGTACAGGTGATCGAGAGTGAGCGAAAGAGAGCGTTAGAGATGGACTGACTGATCTTCAAAGCCCGTTCCAGACGTGTTGAGGAGGTGCTTAATATGCACAACAATCAGAGCAGTGGACGATACTGCTGGGTTCTCGTGTATATGATGCTTTTCTCTGAACGTTTTATTAATGAGGTCTTTCATATGTGATCTTAGATCAGATACATATCTGATTCTATCGATATCTATCTATCTGTATGTCTGTCTATCTATCTATCTGTCTATCTATGTACCCATTCATCCATTCAACCATCCATCCATCCATCCATCCACCCATCCATCTACCTATCCATCTACTCATTCATCTACATACATATTTATCTGTCTTTTTATCTATCCATTCCTCTGGCCATCCATCTATTCATCTATATATCTATCTGTCTGTCTGTCTGTCTGTCTGTCTATCTGTCTATCTATCTATCTATCTATCTATCTATCTATCTATCTATCTATCTATCTACTCATTCATCTACATATATATTTATCTGTCTTTTTATCTATCCATTCCTCTGGCCATCCATCTATCCATCCATCTATCTATCTATCTGTCTGTCTATCTATCTATCTATCTATCTATCTGTCTATCTATCTATGTACCCATCCATCCATTCAACCATCCATCCATCCATCCATCCACCCATCCATCTACCTATCCATCTACTCATTCATCTACATACATATTTATCTGTCTTTTTATCTATCCATTCCTCTGGCCATCCATCTATCCATCTATCCATCTATATATCTATCTGTCTGTCTGTCTGTCTGTCTGTCTGTCTATCTATCTATCTATCCATCCATCCAACCATCCATCCATCCATCCATCCATCCATTTACCCAACCATCTATCTGCCCATCCATCTACCTATCCATCTACTCATTCATCTACATATATATTTATCTGTCTTTTTATCTATCCATTCCTCTGCCCATCTATCTATCTATCTATCTATCTATCTATCTATCTATCTATCTATCTATCTATCTATCTATCTATCTATCTATCTATCTATCTATCTATCTATCTATCTATCTGTCTATCTATCTATCTATCTATCTATCTATCTATCTATCTATCTATCTATCTATCTATCTATCTATCTATCTATCTATCTGTGTTACGTTAGCAAACATGGTGGCTCTTTACATGGTGGTTTTGTTCTGACATCAGAGATCTTCTAAAACCCCTTTCTGATCATGCATCTTGAAGGTGAGATGATGAACTGATTTCAGGGGGAAACTGTTTTGCTTTTCTTCTTTGCTCCCAGCTGGCAGATGTAGAAGGAAGCTGGATAGCAGGTACTACTGCCAAGAAGATGAACATCACCTGTAATTACTAGCTGGTGCAACTGCATAATGCATGCTGGGTACTCTGGTGGACAAAACCACAAAATGATACAAAACCTTAAATTTGGTGAAGTTAATGAGGTTACAGGATGCAGTGTGGCACTAAAGATTATATTATTATATTATTGATATAGAAAGTAATGTACTGCTGCCTATTACAGTCTAATCCCACACAAAAGCAATGGCCATCACACCAACGAAGACCCTAATGCATGCTGCACAGAGGTTAAAAAGGTCCCTCTTGTTTTGGGCAGGCCAATGCGCAATACCAGTTTAGTGCCTGCAAAGTGACTGTAAAGTGGCCACAGGAGGTCATGGAGGCTCCAACATTAATAGGCTACTAAGGCCCAATTAAAGGTGGGTGACCCAAAGGAGCCAGGTCCGCTCCCTCCATCTGCCCTCTATGGGGCTTCATTAAAGAGAAGATGCAGGAGACGGATCTCCAAGGACATCATGGACACATCGGCAACCCCCCCTCAACGGTGTACACATGCTCACACAAACACAACAATTACCACACCAACAACACAAACACAGACAAAAGGCCAGGCCGGAGAAACGATGAGCATGCATGCAATTAAGCCCAGGCTGGGGAAAAACAATGCCTGGTTCGCTAAATATGATGTGACCTGGTTACGTTCAGCCACAGCACGGCATATGGTTGCATCAGCATTGCCCAACAGAATTGCGTCAGGGCTCCTTAATGAACGCGTGACTTGCAGTAACTGATTGTCTCTTACCTGCTTTTCGATTCGGTTTAGATGTTATTTTAAAACACCTTTTAAATTCAGAAAAAAAAGTTGTTGCCAGCAGCTTTCCAGAAATGCAGGTGCAGACATCTAATGAGCTTCAGCGAGGGGAACAGTGTCAGGAACGAGGGATTACGAGTAAAATAACACTGAGAGAAACAAGACTCTAAATGAAAACCTCAAAGAATTTAAAGGAGAAACTTCAAAAGAGCACAACAAAGAATCAGAGAGAGGAACCAAGACTCAACAGGAGGAACTCAAAGGGCACAACACAGTACCAATAAGACAAACCACAAGAACATGAGTAAGAACCGTGGCGAGGAACCAATACGTAAAATTAAAAACCTCACTATGAATATAGGGAAGACCCTATTAACAATGAGCCACTGAGAAGAACCAAGATTCAAAAGGAACACCTCCACAAGAACTTGAGGAATAGCCACTGAGTGGAACCAAGGATGAACTAAAAGAGCACAACACAGGACCACTAAGAGACCACTAAGAGAAAACAATAAAAGCTATCCCAGTAAGAATCCCTGAGAGGAACCTATACGTAAAATGAAACCCCCTTACCATGAATATAGGGAAAACCCTATTAACAATGAACCACTGAGAAGAATATAGAGAAGACCTCCACAAGAACTTGAGGAAGAGCCACTGAGAGGAACCAAGACTCAAAATAAAAGCCTCTCCAAGAACATGAGTAGGAACCACTGAGAGGAACCAATATCTCACTATAAATATAGAGAAGACCTACTAAGAGAAACCAAGACTCAATAGGAGAAAATCAAAGAGCACAACACGGTACCAATTAGACAAAACAATAAAAGCCTCCCCAAGAACATGAGTAAGAATCCCTGAGAGGAACCTATACGTAAAATGAAACCCTCACCATGAATATAGGGAAGACCCTATTAACAATGAACCACTGAGAAGAACCCAGGACGAACTAAAAGAGCACAACACAGGACCACTAAGAGACCACTAAGAGAAAACAATAAAAGCCTCCCAAAGAACATGAGTAAGAACCACTGAGGGGAACCATTATGTAAAATGAAACCCTCACCATGAATATAGAGAAGACCGACTAAGAGGAACCAAGACTCAAAAGGAGGAACTCAAAGAGCACAACACGGTACCAATTAGACAAAACAATAAAAGCATCCCCAAGAACATGAGTAAGAATCCCTGAGATTAATCAATACGTAAAATGAAAACCTCACTATGAATATAGGGAAGACTGACTGAGAGGAACCAGGAATCAAAGGAGAAACTTCTAAAGAGCACAACAATGAACCACTGAGAGGAACCAAGACTCAAAATAATAGCCTCTCCAAGAACATGAGTAAGAACCACTGAGAGGAACCAACACGTAAAATGAAACCCTCACAATGAATATAGAGAGGACCCTATTAACAATGAACCACTGAGAGGAACCAAGATTCAAAAGGAACACCTCCACAAGAATTTGGGGAAGAGGTACTGAGAGGAACCAATACTCAGAAGAAGAAACTCCTAAACAGCACCACAAAGAACCACTGAGAAAAACAAGACTCGAAAATTCTCTAGAAACAAGAGAACCTTCTACTGTGGAGAACCACTGAGAACGAACGAAGAAGAAACCAAGACGCCAAAGGAACCCCCCCCACAAAGTCTGGACACACACACAACTTCACATGGAGGATGTTTCTTTTTATACAACTCTCAGAAACACTGCTCTTAATCTTCTAATCTCAATGAGAAACTTTAAGACAGTTACACTGTATATCATCTCAGAAGCCCAAACAGAGACAATCACATTTAAAGACTCCAGTGCATTCCAACTAGAACTATATATAACTATAACTATAGTATATAACAATAACTATATTTCAACATCTGTATATGTACAGTACAACATCTGGGGAAAATTTCTAAAACTGGCACTGGACAAATGTGGTGGGGATGGAGTGGGCTGGATTTAGAAAATAATCCATATAAGAACTTGGAACATTTGGATCAGTGGAGTTTTTGGGTCACTGCATATTATTATACTGTATATTATATAGTGTTATTTCATAGTTTTGACTTTTTATAAATCTTCTGATAAACTAATAAATGGTACAATACTCTCTTATTTTGTCTACTGTCTGTTTAGAAAATACAGTTTTTATAGTCATTTATTATATATGAATATTTTTTTAGGCCATGTGTAAATATGTATATTATAGTTTAATTTTAATTTTAATTTTATTTTTATTTTTTCCTTCTGTCTCTCTCTCTCAATTTTGCACTTTATATATTTTAGCCACATGTTTAATTCTTTTGTGTGTAAAGTGCCGTTGGATTGCTGCTCAATTTGATTGTACACTGTGCAATGACAATAAAGGCATCTTATCTATGATCAGGCATGTCAAGGGAAACCAGATTCCAGATGATCTAGATTTGACTGCTGATGTTGCATCCCATTCTGTCAAACGGTGGGTGTTCACTCTATTACAAATTGGGTAGCTGTCCTGAGGACAGACATGTCATTAGGACAACATATCAAACCTAATAAGCATAATTCAGAAGTATCACGTCTACGAACAGGAGCTCAGACCGGAGCTCATCCATTAAGGAAGCACAAAGGTCTGGAATAAAGGCACGCAGGTAGGCCAGTTACTGGAAACCTGACTGAACAGTGGCCAAGTGTGGAGCTCTTGGAGAAAATTCAAGGCTAAGTGAGGGTGTTAGTGACCCCTTTGCCTGTTTGTCCATTATTCCCTCGACACTCACGCGGAAGAGTCTGCTTAGATGCCCTAAAGACATGCCTCCGGGTATCCTGGCAGTGGCGGCCCCTGGCAGTTAATGGGTTTGACCAAGGCGACGAGACCCACAAGCCGGGGTAATGGGGTTTTAATTGAGGCCCGGGCCGCTACCAAGGCACCAGGTTTTCTAACACATGGTCCGGGTTTGTGAGAGATGCTCGTGAGTTATAAAGGAGATTTATGGTGGGCATGTATCCCCCCTGATGTTTATAGGGGATGATCTAAAGCCACGGTGCAGAGGTGAGCATTCGGCTTCCATTCGTCGTGCTCCGAATCAGACGACAAGTGGTGGTAAAAATCAATATGACGGATATATCACCGTTTCACAGACTTATATGATCATATAAGATCATAACATGCAAACATGTCGTTAAACGCGTCGCCGTGTCTGTTTCTTTTACCCGGCAGGAGTGGATTCTGCTGGTTGCAAGCCAGGCGAGTTGCGCCTGGAGAGACGAGCGTGGCTGTTACAGCGGATGTGATTGCGCTGCCAGTCGAGCCGTGCATGTATGTGTGCGTGTGTGAAGAGGTGATTAACAGACGTGGGAGATCACACGTATACGTGTCATCACGCAGAGCTGTTGATGTCGGCCTGGGGACCAAAGGGAGTGGTTTCCGCGCTCGCGGATCGCGTGCACACGTGTGCGTTCACATGTTCACAGCGGGCCTAACAAACATAAAGAAAAAACAGTGAGAATTAATTCTCGGGCTGAACTTCTCCAGCAGTAGGAAAAGTGTAAAGCAGTGCAGTGGTATAATTACTTCTCCCTGGAACAATGCTACTGACTTAAGAATCAAATCTGAAGGCGATCTGCATCCGGAACCTATTACATCCCTATGAGCTTTTAATAACATAGTAATAAAGCAACACTTACACATTTATAAACAGCCTATATCAGCAATCACAAGATGACCTATACCAGAGCCTAGTTCCAGCCACAATTTGCCATACCTGCTTTAGCTCATCAGCGTCTTCCCATGTTCTGATTGATTGGGTCAGGTGTATTAGGTGGGTCTGCTTACTGGATCCCGGTTGGAAATAAACTGTGCATGGAAAGAAACTCTCCAGGGGTGGAGACCTCTGGCATAAGATATTATATGAAGTTCATGACATTGATATAATCTAAAGTGACATACACCTAAACCATTTAGAACACAGTTATAAAGAACAGTTATAAGGCAGGACTTACAGCGGTGCGTTATTCCTGTTTCCATCCCAGTAATAAGCTCACCGGACCAAAACTGAGTCACCTGTGATGAAAATGTACCTAGTAGTGTGTAACACCTCCATGAGCACCAATAACAGCTGTGGTTGGATATGGCATAGACTGGACAAGTTTCTGGATGTAGCCACACCAATGTTCAGACACTCTTACACCAAAGAATTGATCAGTTGGTTCCAGATTTGGTGGATGCCTTCCCTGGCACAATTCCGAGGAGAATTCCCTGTAGACTGGGATTTTAGCTGCCGCTGGTAGACCCGTATGACCGTACGCTTCCATACACCTGCAGATTCAGCTACTTCCTCACACGATGGTCTTCGGCCACGCCCACATGCAGTCCCTCCTTTTAGCCAATCATTAACATCTGCTCTGGAGCGTTTTCCACATGGAACGAGACATTCCCTGCACTGTAGCACCTCTTCCCAATCTATGGATCCCGGCCTTCACACCCCGCAGGGATTTATAGCCCCATCGTCCTCATGCAGTGCCATCTGCAGAGACCTGAAGTTACTCCCACCTTAAACACTCAAGGTGACTCATTTTATTGTCTGGTAGACTTAGAATATAGAACCATGAACACATTTTCTATCCATCTAAAGAACCTTTCAGGCAAGCAAATGGCTCTATGAATGCATGTTTCCATACAGATCCATGGCAAAAACATTGTTGAGTAACACCTTCTATGAATCAGTCATCTATAATGCACTATAAGTGCACTCATAAAGAAGTATAAAGCCTTTATAATGCTTTATAAAACTAGACATAAGTCTTTGTAACTGTGCATAAATGTTCTTAACCACACACAGAAACTGTTATAACATGACCATATAGCACAAAGTGACATAATGCGTTATAATGGACATATTTTTATGTTATTAACTGTTGTTAACACTAGCAGATCTGTATCATTAAGCTTATTAGCTACTGTTGTGTTCATTCACATAATGGCTTATAAAGATCCACAGTGAGGCCGCCACTCACTTACTGTCCAGTGTTCCTCAAAATATTTCAAATTAAATGACTTTGTATGTCCACATAACATCTAATGAATGCTTATAAGCTCTCTTTACTTACTGGCAATAATGTTATTGATGGGATTTATGATTGATTTGAAGCATTATGTACATTAATGTATTAAGCCTTATGATTCAGGTCTCAATGCTAATGTCAAGAACAAGAACAGTCTATATATTTTAGCATATCAGGTCAATATGCTGTGCTATGAAGCCTTATAGTGCAGAGTCATACCATTTGGACATTTATGTATGTGTAGATGCACATATAATGCATTATGGACACCAGATTCATAGAACGTGTTACCAGTTTATGTCTGTGATTATGGACATTCATGTATACTCACATAAGCTTATGTCAAGCATTATAAAATGTTATGAATGGCTTATAGATCTTTATAGACGCACATATAACGCATTATGGACACCAGACTCATAGAACGTGTTACCAGTTTGTGTCTGTGATTATGGACATTGATATATACTGTAGTCACATAGGCTTATGTCAAGCATTATAAAATGTAATGAATGACTTATAAATCTTTATAAATGCACTTATAATGCATTATGGACACCAGACTCATAGAACGTGTTACCAGTTTCAGTGTGTGATTATGGACATTCGTGTATAGTCACATAAGCTTATGTCAAGCATTATAAAATGTTATGAATGGCTTATAGATGTTTATAAATGCACTTATAATGCATTATGGACACCAGACTCATAGAACGTGTTACCAGTTTCAGTGTGTGATTATGGACATTCATGTATAGTCATATAGGCTTATGTCAAGCATTATAAAATGTTATGAATGACTTATAGATGTTTATAAACACACTTATAATGCATTATGGACACTAGATTCATAATTCAAAGCATTCCCAGTTGTTTTTATAGTATCTGAACTACTTTACGTTATGTGCACAATTAATAATGAACAGACCAATGGGAATCACAAATGATCTCTGCACATTAATCTGCATAACTTAATAAATTTATAACATCTTTTCCATCCTCGCTGCACATACCATTTCAGAGATTTGAAAACAAAACACATCTGCACCCTAAACAAAGTGGGACAAGACAGACTAAAGTAGCGGCAAGCAGACAGCCATGTGTTGAGTGACGCTGAGAGCTGATTGGCTGGCGTACAAAGAGAAGAGGGTCAGGTTCGTGGTCTCCAGCGAGCCAGCTTCCCTGAGGGCAGTCTGGAGGCAAGCTTCAGGACAACATCATCACGCTATCACCGCCACGCAGATAAACAGGCTGCACAGGACCCCGCTATCTCCAGTTAAGAGCCCATCTAATTGTGAATTTATAGCAGCATTAAAAGTTAACGTTAGCCTGATAACTATTTCCAGCCCGTTCCATTTCAGTCCTGCGCTCGAAACAGAATTAAACACGCAGACCACGGCGTCCTGCCACTGTTTAACATCAGAGCGCCTTTTTAAAAACATCAAGAGGTCCCACAACAACGGCGACGGCGCATAGCCCGCCGCCGTCGTTTTCGTTCATCACGAGCACGGCTCATTGTCGAAATGAATAGCTAGTGATCGAGGGTTGGGGGGTGGGAGGGTGGTTGGGGCTGGGCCTGGGCGCCGTGATTAGACTGCCTTTTATCCTGCATGGCAGGAACATTAAAAAATCAACTTCATTACCAAATACAGCGTGCTGTTTTCACGGCGGTGTCCGTGTCCCACTATCAGCGAAACGAAAAGACGTACGACTGGCAAATTGTTACGTGCGGGCCTCGTGGCTGATGAATTTACGAGTAAACTACAGCCTCGTTCCTTGTTCTCTCGGCGGAGAGACAGGGGGCGAGAGACAAGCGGAGGCCACATTTCCATCCGCAGAGGGCAAATATAACATGCGTTTAATAGTCCGACACCCACCCTCCGCTCCGAATGTCATTTCATTTGAAATGCATATTGATTCTACTAATTAATTCCAAATATTTCGAGAGCGAGCGGCTAAAAAACAGACTCGCACCCACTGTGTGTAATTAACTTTTCTCTCCTTTAACTCTCCCCATGCCCTGCCTGAGCCCTGACGCTGGGCTATTGTGCGTCCCCACCACCCCCCTCCTCCTCCTCCCCCTCCCCGAGGAAGCTCAAGCACTAGCCTTGCCGCTTAATGAAGTCCCACAGAAGGGAACGAAACCTGTCTTGTTTTTTCCGAGCTCGCCTTTTGGGCCAGGAACGTAATTGGGGACTTGAGTATCCAATTAATGCTGAACGATCGAGGGGGCTCATGTGGAGAGCATAAGGTGACTCTGCTAATATTGTTTGGCCGGTGCCTCGTAATGGTGGGAGGGAACAGGAAGAGGAGGAGGACGACGATTTGAGGAGGAACCTAAATGGAACCATCCGTTAAGCCCCGGCGGCCGGAGGGACGCCGATCGTTTACTGTAAAGTGGCCTTCCCCCTTCTCCGAGCCTGTCCAGCTGCTCCTGAGGAAAACGCATTAGAGCGTTTATGAGCGAGGCAAGACACTCACTGGCTGAAATCAAAGCCGGACGCCGTCCTTTCTCCCCGAGACCGGCAGCAACTAGGTCACAAACGAATGTTTGGCGAGGCGGCGGCGTCTACGGAGAGCCGAAATCACATTAATGCCGCAGGGACAGGGGAGTCCCTCAATCCCTTCTTCATTAAAACTAAATAAAAAAAAAAGGCCGGGGTCATTTATCTCTTTCCCTCTAAAGCCATAAACACAAATAGGTTCACTCGCCTATTTTTCTTTCACTCAGCGCTGTAAGCATACATCATTGACAATAAACGTCTAGCCGCCATGATTCACTGTACTAAATTGGAATGTAAAGGAAGAGCGGATTAGCGGTGTAATTGGAAGAAATATGGTGTAAATAATGACACCGGGGTTACCATCCCCTACGTGCCCCCTCTGTGAAATAAAGACCCTCTCTATGAGCTTAAAATACGGCTTCTGAGATTGAGTTCTGGGCTAGGAAAGGGCAACGACACTTCCTATGAAACCTGCTTCCGCAATGCTGTATACAGGCCTCATATGCGTCATAATTATGCAATAACGCATTATAATGCACATATACAGGGGTTGGACAATGAAACTGAAACACCTGTCATTTTAGTGTGGGAGGTCTCATGGCTAAATTGGACCAGCCTGGTGGCCAGTCTTCATTAATTGCACATTGCACCAGTAAGAGCAGAGTGTGAAGGTTCAGTTAGCAGGTAAGAGCACAGTTCTGCTCAAAATACTGCAATGCACACAACATTATGGGTGACATACCAGAGTTCAAAAGAGGACAGATTGTTGGTGCACGTCTTGCTGGCACATCTGTGACCAAGACAGCAAGTCTTTGTGATGTATCAAGAGCCACGGTATCCAGGGTAGTGTCAGCATACCACCAAGAAGGACGAACCTCCACCAGCATCACGTAGTGACCTGGCCACTATCCTGCAAGAAGAATGGCTTAAACTCCCTCTGACCACTGTGCAGGACGCAGTATATGTCATTCCCAAGACCAACTGACGCTGTATTGGCCGCAAAAGGAGGCCCTACACCATACTAATAAATGATTGTGGTCTAAAACCAGGTGTTTCAGTTTCATTGTCCAACCCCTGTATTTAGATATAGATTTAATGCATGCATCATTGATTGATTGACTTCGTTTGAACATTGGCAAATCAACATTCTATACTAAGGACCAATTGTCCTGAAATCCTAGGTCCAAGTCTAGAAGCATTGAAAGGTATTGGATAGAACCAAAAACGGTTCTTTGGTTTCGTTGAGTACTTCTGAACTGAAGCATGCAGGGGAACCTTTAACCTCACAATGGATGCCTACACATAGCACAGCCAACTTCCAGAACTAATCTTTAAGGTCCCATCCAGTGGCAGCTTTCTCCATCACTTGTATCACCCCGAAGAACCCATATGGCAGAAAACAATGAGGCTTCAGGGGGCCCGGATGGATCAGCCGAAGCCTTTCTTCTGGATACCACCTACCAACGACACATACAGACGACTTAATGAAACAATGGAAGGGTGGGCGAGTGTGTTTGGGAAAGCCATGTGAGCCACGGAAGGGGTGGGTGGGTTGGTTGGGGGGCGGGGTGGTTTGCTGAGCTGCTTTACAGCTGGGCCCTCCAAAAAAAACAAGCAGGCGGTAGATCATTGTGTCTGTTATTAATTGGATTACAATTAGCCAGATTTAACCCTTATTAATGAAGTCCCTGTTAGGATGACGCTGCACTCTCGGCTACACGCCGTGGTGCAGTCTCACCCAAGCAGGGGAACCAGGAGGCTGACAGTGACAAATCATCACTAAATTACTGTAAGCTCATGCTAGGCCAGGTAGGAAATACCACAGAGGTGCACCACAGGTGTACCTCACCTTCAGTAAAAGGGGGAGGGGTTATTAACAGGTATATTGTATCAACTCTTGGGCCAGAGTTAGCACATACATGCTATAAGCCAGCTAGCATTTCTGTGCATCCCATTGAAGTCACATGACAGTAAATCTACAGCCTCTCCTGTTATATCTACTACCAAAGCAGCCTAGCTACCATATTTGATAAAGCTTACTGGTTTGTGTGGGCTATTCTGGTGAGGTTAGGCTTAGTCAGTCTCATGATGTTAATTCAGAGTGTAGCAGTGCAGCAGGTAATATTCATATTTACAGTAGACTCAGTAATCTCATATTTCTTTTTTAATATTTCATGGGCAAAGAAATATGTACTGAACTTGTTCTCCACCCTCATGCTTCTTTTTAACCTGTACACTCGTAAACAGGGGTTCATAAAATCTTGTCTAAAAAACATTTAACTAGTTTGGAACCTTTTACACTCATCGTCAAAAGAGCAGCTGCACCCAGAAGGAGGTGTGGGATTGCAGTGTGATTGGGAAGGAAGATAAAGGGTACCAGTAACCATAAATGATGATAGATTTAGACTGATATGATCAATATTTATTGAGCTACTACTCACACAGTTCCTGCAGAAGGTGCGGTGGGGTAGAGGTGTCATGACACCAGGCCTTCAACCGTTCAACTTGGCACCACGGTGCCTCCACACACGGATTTGTTGGTCGTCTCCACCAAGACTAAAGCGGGACTCGTCACTGAAGATGACCCGCTGCCATTCTGAGTCACTCCATGACAGTCTGGTACGACACCACTGCAGTCTATGGTGATGGTGACGTGGTGTTAAGGACAGTCGTGGTAACGGTCTGTGCGCATGTAGTCCTGCATGGTGCAGCCGTCTGCCAATGGTGCTGCACTAACAGGATGACTCATGGAGGACACCGCTGCTCACTGAATGTCTACAAACCTTTTGGGTCACTCCGTGCATGTCAGACAAATTGTCAGTTCTCTCTCTTCAAGGTTCGTGTATGTCTCCCAGATTCTTCATGTTGCTGGTGCTTGCAGCGTAGATACTACGTCTGATATGGCACGAGATACGTTGATAAGACAGAGGAGCTCCTAACCACAGACAGCAACAGTGAGCAGGGTACTAGATATGTACTGAGAAGTACATACATACTGTCAGCTATTAACCACAGGTTGTACAAGTGACTGACGTACATGTACAAGTGTGAAAGGTACTAGACGTCCGCAGGAGCAGCTCTTATAAAATAGAATAAGAGACATAAAAGAGAAATAAAAATAAGACAACAAGAGAGGGATGTCTATATGCATAAATGAGCATCTATAGGACATTAACCAGAGCAGCATATGAATCACTGCACTGGTAGAGATGTGAGGTAGTAAAGATTAGGGCTGCCCTCTAGAAGTCGACGAGTCGAATCGTCAGTCGGAGACCCTTTAAGTCGACTGAGAACAGTGATCTGTTTTTTCCCTGTAAAACAGACTAAAGCTTACAAAAATGCAAATGAACTTTAAGAATTAAAAAGACATTCTAATAATTATTAAAGGGAATAATAAATATATATTAAAGGTCCACGTGACACCGTGCGCTGGTGGTTCACCGCTGAAGGAAGCTGAAGCTATGAAGCTGAGAAACACGGGGGGAACGATGTCTCAGAGAAAGCCTGGAGGAGGTTTTGAAGAAGGGAATCCGAACACATGAAATCTAATTCTGCTCTTCATTCAGTCAGACATCCAACACTGCTCCAAACGAGGGAGCTGACTTTCAGTTTAGACATAACGGCTGTTTGCGGTGAAGGAAAAACGGACTGAAGACGATTGTGTTATTATAATTCTGTTATTTTAGAATCTAAATTACAGATATTTATATTTATTCATCTACAGCTGAGATTATCTTTATTTAAAAATAAATACAGTCACTTAATACGCCTGCTGATAAACGAGAGATAATTATTTCAGCACGGATGATATAATAATTAAACTGTTTCAGGTCTACCATTCCTTTTTTTATCTATAAATAATATCAATATGGACTAATCTGGTTTTATTTAGCAGTTCATTATTTATGAGAGATGAAAGACGAAGGGTCCTCCTACTGAAGAAGCTGTTAGGAGTGAAATTAAAAAGACTATAAGCTATAAGCGCTGCCCGACGATGTATCCTGTAATTAAATCAGGCTACAGATCAGATCAATCATCATAAGCCCCGCCTCTTTTAGTTCAGAAACATGTTCCTGTGACTCTGCTGACTTTCTAAATGAGGAGGATCAGATCTGAACCGTATGCAGACTGATTTACTGATTCCTAGATAATGTATATGTAGAAAAACCATGAACGAATAGTCGAATTGTCGGCCAGGTTGGACCAATCCGATTCCACTGACAAAATTCTAAGTAGGGTACAGCCCAGGTAAAGATGATCAATAAGATTTAATATTAGTAAAGTATCATTACTAGGAGTCACAGTAACAGGAGTGTAGTAACAGCAGCAGGTCAGGTAGAGACGTCTTGCGGAGCCGTCTGAGACTGCAAGCGTGCAGGCCATGTACTCTGTGTCCTAATTCTGGCCGTGCAGAAATAAGACGACTCCTTCGACAGAGTCTGCATAGCTACAGTGTTCCCTGCCTGTGTTTACTACAGCCTCCCGGAGCAGACTGATGACAATACGGGTGTATTTAAAGCTCTTTCAATGTGAATGTGTTTCCAAGGGGACAGTAACCAGCGCGGGGTCACGGGGGCTGCGGGAGAGGGAACATTATTACCATGGCTTCAGCTCGGTGCACCACAGGAGCCCTCCACACCACATGCAGACAGGCTTATCATCATAAGCGTTTCAAATGCCTCATTCATTACATGCGGTACAGTGTTAGTCGATCAAACAAAGCAGAGTGTCTCGCTTCTGACAGCCGCCCTGCTTCAGCCACTCTCCATCTCCGTAACGGTGCAGTGGTGCATACAGCACCTTCATATGGTTCTACTTTTTAAACCGGGGGTTCCTATATGGTTCTCGGCTTTAACATGCAGTAGCACAATCCACACGGTATGTTAAAGAGGCTTAAGGATGGTTAATACGATGATAGGGGTGCATACTATGACTTTATATGGGTTCTCCTTGGAACCTTCACATTATGCGGTAGTTTAAGTGGGTTCTTTAGATTCACACGTCTCATTTACAAAATTGGTTCTCCGAAGAATGGTCTATTGAAAGATTTACTTCTATGGGAGGTTCTCTGAAGAGTTTTTATATTGTGAGGATCTAAAAGGACTCTTCATACATTAACATCCCATTGACTGACATTCGTCGGTAAAGAACCATTGCAAGGTTCTTCTAGGATCCAAAAATGTTGTAACAAAGAACCCTTTCAGCATCTACCTTCTTGTTTGGAGTGCTGGAACATTTTACTGCAGTAGAACATTTTTCACATGGACCTAGGTGTTCTCCTTGGAACCTTTTACACTATGTGCTAGATTGTAAACTTTAAGATTGACTACTGAGTTTTATTGCACATAGTAGAAATAGAAATGGAATATTGAGTTTTTATTGCACGTAGTCGAAATGGACTTTTGTAGAAATAGACTACTGTAGAAATAGACTACTGTAGAAATAGACTACTGAGGACAGCGGCTGTTATACAGTCTGGCAGCGGCCAGAAGGAAGGGTGGTTGGTGTGGCACAACGGATAACACCACTACTCACCAGGAAGCTACCGTCCCATGTGGGAGACTGGGGTTCAGTTCCCGATCTGACTATGCTGTGCTACACCAATAAGAGTCCTTGGGCAAGACTACACTACACTGGCCTACCTGTAATACGATTACCCTTGCAGGTCGCTCTGGATAAGAGCATCAGCTAAATGCTATAGATGTAGATCTGCGGTATCTCTCCTACATCTCAGCACAAAAATACTTTTCAAGAACCCTCCATAAAAAAGTTCTTCATGTGGGAAAGCAGCACCATAGATGTACTAGGTTTGGTTCCCTAAAAATAGGCTCTCAATGGATGCCTCCTTCGAGACACATTTGTTCTAAGTGAGATTTGTAAATGTGAAGAACCTTCATGGTGTCCAAAGAACCTCCACACAATGTAACGGTTCAGAAAAGAGCCTTCAGATTACATAGTATAGATTCTTTGTGTTATTCGAAGGTTCTTTAAAAGGTTCTTAGTGTGCACCAACCAAACGGGAGAGGAAAATGACAACAGATGGAGGTTCTTCACACATAACGTTTCATTTACAAAAGTGCAGCCTTTGGAAGCCATCCCCTGAAAGGTCAGGTTCTTCAAGGAACCAAAGGTCTTTCTGTACACTCCTAAAAATAACGGTACCAAAAGGGGTTCTCAAAGTGATTTTTTTTAGAAATTTTTTAGAACCTTTTTTGTAAATGAGGTGAGAGTGTGAAGAACCTTTAAAAAGTTTGAAGAACCTTGTGAAGTACCTATAAAGTTCTAAAGAACATATACATAAGTAAAGGTTCAAGTAAGAACCTATAAATTGGTCCAAATTATTTACAATAAGTGGAGGTTCTTTAAAAACCTTAAAGGTTCTTTACCCTCACGTCTAGTACAGAAAAACGGTTCTCTAAAGAGACACCCAGTATAGGGTTTTCTGGGAATTGAAGCTAGTTCTTCCACGGTGTCACATTGAGAACAAGAGTCTAGAAAAAAATCTGGTTGGTTCCTTCAAGAACTTTTTAGTGTATGGTTCCATTCATTATGAAACATTCAACGGTTCTTCTACATCATTGTTCCAGTCTTCATTTTAAGAGGTTCTTAAACTTGGAAACGTTCACACACCTACATACCCAAACCCTGCTTTGCCAAACCCACCCACTGAAAGGTTCTTTAAGGAACCGAACCTGGTTCTTTCATAACCTACTCTCCAAAGGCTTTCTCTGAGGATCCGTGCACCAATGAGAGTCTTTGATACAGGAGCAGCTATTCAACGATACCGAGCACGTCCCATAAAAGCAAGACACCTCTGACCCCTCTCTCTAACCTAGAGCCCTTCCTACTGGGCCCACAGTACGCATAAACGAGTTACCGCTTCAACCTCACTCGACCAGAGTACGTGTAACTGCTTTTACCGGCATCGCCCCATCCCACGAAGATCCAGAAATGGTGGGGACGTCCTATTTGAATGACACCTCTGTTACTTCCACGGAGGGAGGGACGGCGCGGCCCTTTTGGACTTGAACTTCAACTTGACCTCCGAGCCCCGGATCGGATATCAAAACACAGTGCCATCTGGCCTTAGCCGTGCCCCAGTATGGGCTCAGGAGCACAAGGTTAATATCATACAGTTAGGGAGCGGAATAGAGACTGCAATTATCTTCAATTCCAGGACAGAAAATCCTATTATTTGATCCTCACTCTGACAGATGGAGAGGCAGCCACATCCTCTCCCATTCCTGAGCAAGCCAATCTGGTGGCTGGAGCCACAGCTATGGGGAAAGAGACACAATGGTGGGAGAGGGCAGAAGGGCGGCAAGGTTAGCTCTCTTTTTGAATCGGGGGAGCGGTGCTTGGTGAAACCTGAGCTGGGACGGGCAGCTCCTTCTCCTCCCCACAGTCCCGAGACCACAATAGAACCTGCATGGGCTGTTTGAAGCTCTCCAACAGTAACCGATGGGAGGTGAAGTGACAGATGAAGACA
>JAMWET010003253.1:95000-105000 GCA_024036415.1 Prochilodus magdalenae
AGCAAGAACCAGCCAGAGCTCATTTAAACTAAGTATATCAGATACATCAAATGTTCACTGCCGCTTTAAAAGAAAGTGGGACAAATTAAATTCTTGCAGAGGGGCAGAAAAATACATAAACATATAAAGCTAATGGCGGAACAAGTCTTCTCCTAAACGCTATTAATGGGGATAAAACTCTGTGGCTTTCATTATCTCCCTGTTCCAGGAACAAACACAAAAACACAACCAGAGGTAAAACTGCTTCGTTAGTAAAACAGGAAGCTTGAAATACATCAGCCACCATTCCTACATACTGCAAGTGTCAAATACATATCAGTGAGGGACCAGATCAACTGGCAAACATAAGGGTGGCACACAGGGTTTCGCTGGAGAGAGAGGCCACAGAAGAACCACATTTGTTTTTCTAAAGAACCTTTTAAATGAGTTCCTAATGAGCCAGCCTTAAAATGGGACGTTTGTGTGGGACCTATATGTAATGTATGTGTATGTGTATATATATATATATAAAATATAAAGAACCATTCTTTGGCTCTTCATCTATACATATATATATATATATATATATATACACACACACACACACACACACACACACACACACACATATATGTCCTACAAAGTGGTTCTTCTGTGACTTTTCTCTATATACTATGTATGTCTGTGCGTATATACAGTATACATACTACATATACAGACACACACATAGTATACTGAGAGAAGCTATAGAAGAACCGCATTTGTGACCCTAAAGAACCTTTCAAAGAAAAAATTATATTATTTTATTTTTATATATTTTTAATTATATAAAAAATTATTATTAAATTAAAATTAAATTATTATTATATTATTATAATTGTATATATATATATTTGACTGGTTCATGAAGAACCATTCTTTTGCTGTTCATCTATACATACAAATATATATATATATAATATTATAATAATAACTAATATAAAAATATATAAAAATATATTTTTTTTTCTGTGAAAGGTTCATGGACCAGCCTTATATAATACAAGACTGGTCCATGAAGAACCATTCTTTGGCTCTTCATCTACATATATATATATAAACAATGACTTAATTATTGTGCAGTATTTGCTGCTGCAAATATTTGTACTGACTGCCACCATCACTATGATTCATGCACTATGCATTACAGTACATGCAATATCTTCCAATAACCATGCAAAATTTATCTGTACAGTTACACCTGTAAATTTGTATAGTTTATTACTGTAATGTTATTTTTACGTAACAACAGAGATTTATCTCTATATATTGTTGCTCTTATATATTATCTTATCTTATCTAACTGTTATGTAATGTTGTACATCCAAAACCATCAAAAGCACTGACAGGTTCATTTGGGAGCCAGAAGGGTTCTACAGGGTTCTGTGTTTTTTCTTCTCCCTCTATTCTCGTGTTTAACATTTGTTTAATACATTTGTACTTCCTCCATAGGCCCCTCCTATCTCTGTGTATTCCATGAATATTAATATATTTCTGTTTATTTAGTTTATTTATATTTAGTATATATATTATATAGTATAGTATGTATAGCATGGTTTATACATAGGTGCTGCCTTGCTATAGTGCTATCGAGTAATTACCTGAGCCTCAGGATTAGCATTTCAACGCATTAAATGTCCTAACATGTTGAGCAAATAACAAACACACCTGAACTATGGTATCACTGTAATGATTCTTCAGCTGAAGGTTAACTGTTTTAAACTGCTACATCAACCTTTATATCTTAAGATGTGTGAGATCTGTGGCTTTGATCTTTAAGATCTCAAAGACCTTTATTTTTGAGACCTGGTAAAAGCATCCCGGTTAGCGTACTTCTTCCCTCCTGTGGAAAAAAACGCCAACCACAGCCAGTTTCACCTGTGGTGAGTGAATCCTGTGGTGAGCTCGACACAAAAGGCTGCGTACGGGAAACCATGAATTCCCTGTAAGGCCCACTGCTAAAGTGACCACAGTGGTGGTGTTGTAGACCACAAAAAGACATGCCATGGCAGTCCTCCATGGGGCATGTGTGGGACTTTGCCCAGGGCGTGCCGTGGGCCTCGTGTACAGCGAGAGAGAGCAAAGCTCCCCATTGGCCTGCTGCCCCAGCAGTACCAACGCTGCTCCGGGGCTTGGGCGCCGTTTCGTCCAACAGGGTTCCTCAGCTAGCGAGACAACTTCAGCTCCAGACTGGGCAATAGGAATGTACCTCGGCCTCTTATTCTACCGGACGGTCAGTGACCTGGCTAACCGAGAAATCACGCTTCATGAAATACCCTCAGGAGCGGCCTGTCGCTGCGGGGCAGTCAGGTGGCCGAAGCCTCTGATACGAAGGACAGCGGCTTCAGCATTCCCTCTCAGCTCACTGGGCATTATCCGCATTGCCTAAGTAGCTGCACTGTGCCAGATGAGGACCATGCTGTCAGGGCCGCTTTAAAAGCCCTTTATCAGCAGCATAATTGATTCCCTGTTAATAAAATGGTATTCTCTGCCCAGTAAATTAGTTAATAAATATGTCCACAAAGCATTTCCCTTTTTTCCTTAATGGTGCTCCCAGCGTGAAGTCCATTAGACAGTGTGACCTAATTCCAGACCCATCACTCACACATGCAAAAGCATCCCAGCCCACTTTTTTTTTGGCCATGCGATTTTGATACTGCCGAGAGACAATGATCAAGGAGTAACGGGGTGGAACACAAGTTTGAACATCCTCTTTAGGACCCCTTCAGAGTCCATTAGAACATCCACCAACACTACATTAGTAATCCGCGCGTGTGCGGGAGATTCGTGTCAGTGTCACATTAATTAAGAAGCGCCGGCTCCTCTGCAGCCGAGGCGACGCCGTCGACAGTTATCAGGGCCGTGTTTGGCACTCCTCGCGCTTGTCCGAGAAACAGAGAGGATGTCATCCGGGCTGGGGGGAAAGGACTGGAGTGTGAAGAGAGGGATGAGTGAGTGGGCACGGGCAGTTCGAAGCAAGCGTGGCTGCCTCACGCTGATGAACACGTCTTTCTGATGACCACTAAACCTTCTTAAGGTCGCCGCCAAGGGCAAATCGAATTAGAGCCTTTCGGGTTGGCCTCCCAAGCTCAGGTTCAACGCTGAAGACTCACAGGAGGAAGGAGGAAAAATATGAGGATGCCCAGGGCCCCAAAGAGACAGGGGCACCCAGAGAGGGATTGAAGGCAATTGAAATCCTATACCCTGGGTGAGCATTCCGTGGTTTATCCCAGTCGCAGTCCATAGGAATAAAGAGTTCTGGTTTTAATTCAAACGAAAACGCTGACAACTCAAGGCAAAAAAAAAAAGAGCAGCAGCAAAAATGGAGTAGGAAGTGTCTCTAAGCATTTCAGAGGTAAAGATGAATCCTGGAGATACACTGGAGCTACAGCACCTGCAGCTGTCAGCCACTCCAGTGCCAGCAGCTATAAGCTGTAAAAACCCACAACTCCACCCGCATCTGCTCTTTTAACGTAAAGGTTCTCGTACCAATGAACCCAAAACCAATTTCTTCTCTCCAAAAGGACTGAACTGTAGCATGGAGCCGCCACAACACAGCATCACCTCCTATGAGAGGCTAGTGGGCCCGGTAGACAGAGCAAAGCCTCTCCCTTGGAAAGCAACTAGCCTCAAGATTTAAGTTCTACTTCAGATACAGCCATGGATGTGCTTTTGACATGGGCATAGGGTTGGACGTGACAGATTTTCTCAGCACACTCTAGCGGGGTTGGAACCCAAACAAATTCAGGATAACCCCACAAAATACTTCATGCTCTCTTGTAGTGAAGGTTGGAGGAGCTCCTGGTTCCTGGGAACACGTTTGAGAGCCACTGTTCTAGAGCAATAATGCACAATAAGCCCCACAAGGCAAGAGGTGGAGTGAAATCGGTTGCACTTTACAGATAGGTAAGAAGTAGGTAATGATATGGTCACATTACAGTAAGAAATTATAATTAATCATTAATTAATATGAATGAAATCAAATGCCAATTCCTAGTTGTGACTAAATAATAAATCAGAATTTGTGGTGAATGTTAATAAGGCCTTTATGAAATGGTAAAATAAGGGTGATGCGTTGTATTCCCAAAAATGCTAATTTTATAGTTCTTTATTTTTAATAAGTGAGAAATTGTAGTGGTAACAAGGCAGCCTTGTAATGGAACAGACCTACCTCATTCTATACCTGGGTAACAATATGTGTCTATAGATGGACCTACATGTGAAGCAGAAGACCACGTTCAACTGATGTTATCATCTGATGAGACGTGTAGTTGGCATTTCACGGCTCTAATACCATTTGGTTTGACTGTAATTACTGACTGTAGCGCCACACTGTGTCTGACTGTCATAAACATAAAACAGAAACAGGTGAATTATTATTTTACAGCCCTGATACCAGATAATTACAGCAGAACTACTTCAATGATTTGGGTTAATAACCCTGACATCATATATATATATTTACAGGGTTTGGACAATGAAACTGAAACACCTGTCATTTCAGTGTGGGAGGTCTCATGGCTAAATTGGATCAGCCTGGTGGCCAATCTTCATTAACTGCACATTGCACCAGTAAGAGCAGAGTGTGAAGGTTCAGTTAGCAGGTAAGAGCACAGTTCTGCTCAAAATACTGCAATGCACACAGCATTATGGGGGACATACCAGAGTTCAAAAGAGGACAGATTGTTGGTGCACGTCTTGCTGGCGCATCTGTGACCAAGACAGCAAGTCTTTGTGATGTATCAAGAGCCACGGTATCCAGGGTAATGTCAGCATACCACCAAGAAGGACGAACCTCCACCAGCATCACGTAGTGACCTGGCCACTATCCTGCAAGAAGAATGGCTTAAACTCCCTCTGACCACTGTGCAGGACGCAGTATATGTCATTCCCAAGACCAACTGACGCTGTATTGGCAGCAAAAGGAGGCCCTACACCATACTAATAAATGATTGTGGTCTAAAACCAGGTGTTTCAGTTTCATTGTCCAACCCCTGTATATGTACTCAATTATTACTCTCTCTTATTGTTCATAAGGTCATATGGTTGTTTTAGGTAAATCAAACCATTTTTTTATATAATATTATTTTTACATTATTTTTTTTATTATTTTATTACTACATACTGATACAATGGCTATCTGTTAATTTATGAATGACTAGAAAATGTAAGAATATTTACAAAAGCAAAACTGTTACCATTATTTTACTATTTAATAACAGCCTTATTAACTCATAACTCATAACTCAATTTCTAATTTACTATTTATTAACTAAGAAGTTGCCATTTCATTAACTTAATGGTTAATTATTAATGATTAAATACAGTTTGTTACCTTAAAATATCATATCATTACCTACTTATAAGCGATCCATAAAGAAAAGTGCTTCAGTGAAATCACTTTAATACAGCACATTAATATATAATACTGCAGTGTCATCATGCAACTTTGCATGCGGTGCCGGGAATGGTCAGCTTCCACACCAGTGATGTGAACCCCAGACCAGAGATTTCAGGAGGACCTGAGTCTAATTTTCTGGAAAACATCTGAGCGTGAAAACAGCTTTTACACTAAACCAAACATATAGAGCTTTCTGAGCAAGCGGTCCTAAGACACAGGAGATTCCTGGTATTCCACCTTGAGAAGTGCTCTTTATTGAACACCATGCAGAAAGACACATATCTATAAATTTTGGCTGTCCAAAGAAAACAGGTATCTCCAAAATGACAACTTTACAGGAGAGGCCAAAAACCTCATTTAACTTGACGTCTTTCTAAGCAGTTCTGGGCCATTTCTGTTGGTCCATTCTTCATGAAATTCACACACACTGTAAACAGCAGCTCATGTGATCAAATAAGGCATAAAAGTAAAAATCAACAAAAATGGAGATACATGGTTTTGTTTGGACAACGACAATATACTGTATACAAACTCAGGGAGAAGTCTCAGCCATAGACTCCACCTTTATGGTGACACCCCGCCCCCTACAAAACAACCCTAACTATACCCACTCACAGACCCAAAATAACATTATTAACATTAAACGTGCCCACCTAAGCTAAAGATCTGCCAACGTAAACCATATTAAGGACCAATCCCATTTTTTCTCATTGAAACTGAATTACAAGGGTTAGCAGTTGAAATCTTTCTCTATGAAATGGGACAAACAATGAAGAACCGGATACGTGGTTACAAAAGCATTGGAGCTCACGATTCATTTCCTTTCCTCAGCTTCAGTTTTACACATCAATCAACCAAACGAGTCAGCCAATATAACAGAGCACCAACAAAAGTTACATGACTTCATTAACAGGCTGCTAGCGGTGCTCTGTAGGCAACCCTGCCAGTCTGCAGTGATAGTGGAGGTGGTGTAAACAATGCTGAACAAAATATTACAACACAGCGGCTATGTAATGAGAAAATACCTTTTCGAGTCTTGTTGGCCACTTGTGCCGCCATCTTGCTGATGATTCGCAGGGCATTCTGGGAATTTTCTGGAGTGCACCCTACCCCTCCATCTCTAGACGTGAACTTGCAAAACCGAGGGGTACTGCTAAGTGTAAGGAGCAATGGGTGAAATGGGATTGGGCCTAGTTGCCCCATTTATTAAAGGGGGTGCACCTCCCATAATCCTCTTTGCATGGCCGTCAGGACCTCCATGCCTTATAAACTTCTAGAGGCCAGCAGAAGCAAGGAGCAGGTCACTACAGGGCATCGATGTGAAGTCATGTTGCTTGTGTTCACAATGTTGGCTCTATGATAAGTAATACGCTTGAATTATGGAGGTATAAACGAACCGAGAGATTATGGGTCAACGTTTTAATGACACAACAGGTTCGGCAAAGCAAGAGGCCCATGCCTAGAGTTTTCGGGGGCCCCCCCAAAATTCCTACCGGTATCCCTGCCAGGATTAGAGGGGAAGATTCCTCAAATTACAGCCAAACCACAAACTAACGGTGTAGTATAAACTCACAGGAAGGGGGTAAAAAAAGAACAGGTCTACCTGCTTATTTCTGTGGAGTTTCTCCATCGTTTCACCCAAAACAGAAATTAAACGTGTATCTACATTTTATCATGTCTGGTATCGCCTTTGAAATTGCAGGTAGTGGAGTGTTTAACATTCTCTTGTCAAGCATACCCCTGCTGAGACAATAAATGCCTGTCCAGTTTTGCTCGCAGCGGCAGCAGCAGATTAGAAACAGCAGGAGGATGGTGTAGTGTGAATACAATACCGATAAGAACGCGTCTCTTAGCCCCACTGCTACGCCTCGCTTCTACGAATGTGAGAACCTGCTGTTTTCTAATATTTACACACAACTAGAATCGCAAATGTACCATAACTGCATTGAAAGAGCCTTTTCTGTCTACCACCTAAAATCAGGCTATATATTTCTCCATGCGCGGGCGTTCAGGGGATGAGGGGCACGGGGCGAGGGGGTGGGGGGGTGGACGGGAATAAATAGGAACACAATAAGAATGAAATTTATTTTCATCTGAGCAGAGAGTGAGAAACAAAAGAAGAGATGGGAGGACGAACAGGGAAAAATGTGACACCGGAGATGGAAATATAGACGGCTTAGATACATGGAGGTTTAATTCTACACGGAAAGGAATGTGGTCGAATGATGGTGGTATGGAGCAAAGCTTCAGGAGAGAAACATTCCCATCCACCGCAAACTCGGAATCGCGCATGACGTGACGCTCCTTGTGTGACGGGGCAGCCAGAATGGGCATGCTTCCATATGTAAACAATTAGAGGAGGACCATTTATGACGTGCATATGAATAGAGACCTTGTAGTCACGCTGCTGACAGCGTGTGGCATCCGAGTGCAGTGGCTTGAGGGGGGTTTGACCTTGATCCGACCGGTCATTACTTTGAAAGTGGTGGAGGTGGACCACACTGTCTATGATTTATCCACGAATGCTCAAAAATAGAAGTGCCTAAGGGTTCTCCAGAGACACGCCATAGAACGTCCACCTTTGGTTCCCTCCATATGGACCAAGGAAGGAAAAGATGTGTTTGGTGATCTTAAAGACTCTACAGTCTCACACTTCACGGTTCCAGCTGATGGGAGTCTGGGACAGTCCATATCCTGATATACCACATGTACTCTTGATGGACCATGATGGACAGACCAATAGAATTGCTCCCATACTGCCGAGACGTAAACCTGCAGGCTAAGAACGCTGTTTCATCTTCCTGTAAAGTTCCATTTTGTAATTAGGAACAATAATTTCATGAGTGCCATTTTATTTCTGATGCCTTTACTTTTATTCTACAGTAAGGGTAAACATAAACCACCTGTGAGGAGCCATGTACAAACTTTAAACTGCTACTATATAATATATATGTGATAATGTTTGGGCCTCAAATGTGTTTGAATCCACCATTTGAATCATGGCGGAGGGATACCTGCATGGTGCTACCGGAAAAATAGTCCCCAAATATATATATATTTTTTCTCTTGCTGATGATTCGCAGGCATTCTGGGAATTTTCTGGAGTGCGCCTCCAAGGAATCTCCATTTGAAGGGCCATGTATCCCTAACACTTTACCCTACCCCTCCATCTCTAGACGTGAACGTGCAAAACCGAGGGGTACTGCTAAGTGTAAGGAGCAATGAGTGAAATGGGAGCCATGTCAAACTTTCAACTGCTACTATATAATAGATTTCTGATAACGTTTGGGCCTTAAATGCGTTTGAATCCACTATTTGAATCATGGCGGAGAGATACCTGCATGGTGCTACCGGAAAAATAGTCCCCAAATATATATATATATATTTTTTTAAAGTTTTATGACTATTTTACCATTAACTACTTCATTCCCCACATATAAACTCAAAAAAGACGTGTAGGTTTACTGGTGATTTTGATAGTAAATAAATTGTCTATATTTGCACCATTGTAAGTTAAGGAGGATTTTTTTTAAGGTGGACTGAATATTTTATATGTATCACAATATTATATTTTTTTCAATATTGCCTCAGAGATATATATACATACATACATATATATATATATATATATATATATATATATATATATATATATATATATATATATATATATATATATATATATATATATATATATATATAGTTCTCCTTTCAGGTTAGTGAATATTCATGATGGACCTACCAATAGAATCGCTCCGAACCTGCTTAGTAATAAACCTTGTTCTATCAGCTCCACTGCAGGTTAGGAAAGCTGGTTCCTCCTCCTGTACAGCTCCACTCTGGAGGTTTTTAAGGTGGACTGTATATTTCCATGAGGGCAATTTTACAGTAAAGCTTTAAGATAAACATACGGAGAACCGTATACGAGTAGGCGGGTCTAAACTATTGACGGGTAGTGTAATATTTGACATAGAAACTGAAGAAGTAAACTTATAGGCTGATTTCATGATGGGCCTACATGCTACCGTAAAATGCTATGTGTAGTAAAAACACTAACACATGGAGCCCATTAACACACAGTATAACTGATGTATTCTATTCATGTAAGTGTTTTAAGAAGCTTTGAAGTGTTAGTCTTGATTTAAAGCCTTTGAATTGATGTGTTCTAGACACAGTCGCATGTTTAAGCTTAAAGGAACCAATTACATAAGCAAGAGATGACAGTTCCTGGTTCAGGATATGGTCCGTATCGAGCTCAGAATTCAAACATGAACTGCACATTGTTTGGAAGCAGACTGAGACTGACTTGGTCTGTGTTTTCACTTGTGCAGATCTACACAAATGTCTCGTGTGGTTGAGATTTGGTTAAAGAAGAATCAAAGGTTCTAAATAACGTGCTCCTGGTATCACAGTGTAGAATGCCGGCTTGGTATCCACTTGGCTAGACCTGGCCAGGCCTGCCGGAGTCTCTGTTTACACAGATTATCACTATAAGCACTAGCTACACCCGTCAGTCTGCTTCGTCAGCCTATGCTTGCCTCTGGCTGAACCAGCAGACCCATCACGGTTAAAGGGCCTTGT
>JAMWET010003253.1:110000-206113 GCA_024036415.1 Prochilodus magdalenae
TACTCCCATCTATCTCAAGAGTTATTCCTGCCCTCTCTCAATGTCAGAGCACGTAGAGCAGGTAAGGAACGTCTAAGATGACACTTGGACCTAAAAATACGCTCGCTAACGCTTGTCTGCATGCTATCAAAACCAATGACAAAGTTACAATACATGATAGCAGGAAGCAAGTATTACACCCACAACTAACTTTTAATGATAGCTCTGTGAAGACATCTCCCCCTGCTAGGGAAGAGCAGGGCGAGGCAGACTGGAGCTGGAGTGACAAAAAGCGGGACCCGAGTGCTCGTCTTTTGTCTTCTGCTGATCAAATGGCGGAAGAGCGGAGAGGTAAGGCACTCATCCACAGAGCCCTTCCCCGAAGAACGTCGGTGGCGCGCACGGCGGCGTCTGCCGCGCCTTCACCCGCCTCAGCGCCCCGATCAAAGAGCAGCTCGCCGCTCGCGCAGACGGGAGAACGCCAGCCGCACCACCACGCCTTTCATTGCACAACAAGAGAGCGGGGAAAGAGTCGGGACTCTTGCGAGCTCCTTCAGGGATTTCCTTATCGAGGGCAAAGCAATCCCCTCCGGACCTCATCCGCACAGCCTTGATTATTCAAGCCATTACAAAGAGGATGAAAATAACTCACTACTCAAAGCAACCATACTTTTCTTTTTCTTTTTTTTTTTTGCGTTATTTATTATTTTACTGAGAATGTGCCCAACATCCTGCGAAAGTTTAAGACAAGAAAAAAATGTACAGCAAGGGAACAAATGCAGACCATAGAAAAATGTTTTAAAAATAAAGGGGTGGGAGGAGGAGTGGGAGAAGAAGTTGCACTAGTCTAAAAGAGGAGACAGTTATGTGTTCTTCTTGGGCCTGCCGCGGCCTCTCTTCACGCCTGGAGAAGTCTGAGTGCCCGTCTCCACTAGACGCTTCTTCGGGCTGGCCTTCTTCGGACTGGCCTTCTTCACACTGGTCTTCTTCACACCGTTAAGTTCTGTGCATTGGTAAACACAAGCTTTAGAAAAGGGTACCCAACACAAGCTTTAGAAAAGGGTACCCAACACAAGCTTTAGAAAAGGGTACCCAACACAAGCTTTAGAAAAGGGTACCCAACACAAGCTTAAGAAAAGACCACCCAACAAACACGATCTGTAGAAAAGTATACCCAACGAACACAAGCTTTAGAAAAGGGTACCCAACCAACACGAGCTTAAGAAAAGGCTACCCAACCAACACGAGCTTAAGAAAAGACCACACAACCAACACAAGCTTTAGAAAAGACTACCCAAAGAACACAAGCTTTAGAAAAGGCTACCCAACACAAACTTAAGAAAAGGCTACCCAACACAAGCTTGAGAAAAGGCTACCCAACCAACACAAGCTTAAGAAAAGGCCATCTAACACAAGCTTAAGAAAAGGCTACCCAACACAAGCTTTAGAAAAGGCTACCCAACACAAGCTTTAGAAAAGGCTACCCAACACAAGTAAAGAAAAAGCTACCTAACACAAGCTTAAGAAAAGGCTACAACTTTCTTATATCCTATTTGAATATTTAGCTACTTTCCTTTCACTGTTTCGTGTTTGTACACACTGTGACTTGTAACACAGTTCCCTTTTGCTGGTGACAAATTTCGTTTTTTTCCCATAATTTGCAAGCTGCACGCCCCCTTTGAGGCCTGTAGGCAGGAGCTTGCAGCTGCTTTAAAAAAATGCAAATTAACACCTTGGTTATAATTAGACCAAAAAGGAGAAAACGTACCAGCATTGTCTCTTCCAGGGACCAGTATTCCTGCAGACACATTTTTCCTGCAACTACACTTCCATCCATCTCACTATCTAATAGGGATATTTTTTTCTTCTCCCAAAAATTGTTGCATAATTCGCTCATTAATGGTGTGAAATGCTTCATTCAAGACCAACTTACAGAGAACTGCTCACAGTGGTGCTGATGAGAACCAGAGGTCTAAAGTATTCAATGCCTGTATGAAAAGCTCCTCTCACAGAAAGCCATTATCAATATGCGACATTCTTCTATGACTGTTCTGAAATAATGTTGTGACCTTAAAAGCACTTCTTAAAACCCATTTATGGCAGAAAGGTACATGCAGGTGATTGTACGCCCAAAGAGCTCCAAGAGAAAACACCCTTTTGGGTTTATTACTACTTTGGCATATTACATACAATACAGTACATCTTCACAGGTGGATCTGGATAGTAAATAAAATGGCTATATAGTTGTGTTGTCGACATTGGTTCCTGTTCACCACCACTGTAAAGAATGTGTATGTAAGTTTCACCATTTTTCATCAAACCAATCTGAATGACTGTCTACATCCCAACGACTGAATTATGCAGAACCGATTGGGAAGGGGAAAAAAATAAATTATGTAATATATGTAATGTATAATGTAATAAGGTTTATTAACAGAGCACTAGTTCATGTGCACCAGACTCTGTGACTAACCTGAACTCCTTAAAGCTGGACATTTATGCTATTTGTCCAGGTCAGAGGTCGTGACTTAAGTCAACAGGAGACATTGGCCTAACACTCAGCATCAAGTAAGCTTACCCTTCTTCTGGGGAGGCCGACTTTTCTTCGCAGGGGAGCCTTCGGCTTCGTCATTAGGTGCCCCTTTTTCGGCCGCTTTCTTTCGCTTGGCACTCTTCAAAGAGAGAATAAAAAAATGAAGAGGGATGGAAAAGATAGAAAAAAGGAAAGTAATGGTCAAATCACTTGCCTGCAGCCACCTTAGAGGAAGTTGAAATCAAATATTAAAAAGGGACCTTTCCTCAGCGTACACGAGGAAACTATTACGTGCGCCTTAAGCCTTTTGAGTGCGAGCGTGACGTCTGAGCAAATGTAATTATGACTCTGCTATCCAGCAGGGATATAAATCCAGCAAGAAAAATATATCATTGAAACATCAAGCACAATGGTTCTATTTTAGCACTGCTTAGAATGAACCTGATTTCCAAGGTTAAATCGCAGGGTTCCAGATGGCGGGTCAGGGATGCCGTTCCGTTCCTACTAATGCCACTTTAAATTTCCAAACAATCATTTATAGCTCCAGTTAATTTATTATAACAGTTTCATCAGTTTCAAATCCTCCCACCCCCCATGTTAATTCGAGCATACGATGCAGAGAAAAGTAAATCCGAGGAAATCACACAAACTGAACCAGGGGTTACCAAGAAGATGCACTTAACGACGGCAATCAAATTCCCCCTCTCCTTCACTCAGACTCCATAATGAATGCTCGCCCCTTTTCTCGGACTTGAACTATCATCCTCACTTTTTTTTCCCCCTCCCCGTCCCCTCCTCACATTTCCCTTCCATTTTGCCAATTGCTGCCTCATGATTACCATCCAGACCCTGCTGAGCTGAACAGATTGGCTCGATAATTACATACAATAACTGCAGTGGGCAGGTAACCCTCAGCTGGCACAGGCCAGCTCCCTGGTGGCACCTTCCATATGCAAACTGCATTGTGGAAAGCGAGGAGAGTCCGTCGCCTCCCCTGTCGTAAGTGCGCTCGCTGATTGCCGGCCTGCGCCCACTCCGAGGTTACGGTGTCAGCAAATTTGTGATACATTAGCAGGGAATAAACACAGGCACTCAGGACCTGACAGAGGGAGGGAGAGGAGGGGCCGGCGGGAGAAACACCCGGACGCTGGAGAGAACCTGAACCGCGCTGGCTTTGTTGCTTTTCGCAGGCTTTTTTGGGCTGGACGCCGTAACAGTGGCTAAAGCTTTGGCTGTTCTTAATGGAATAGTTCAAGCAGATGACGCCTTCTCTGAAACGAACAAAGCCACCAGAGATGCTAATGCTGCTAACGATGAATGAAAGCAAATGGGCAACAATTAGCATGATGGAAATTACATCACGCCTGCTGGTACCTACTACCGTCCATTGGCTGGCAGCCACATTAGCATGGGTGGTCAAGCTATTGCTTTAGAAGAAAGGCTACAGAAGCTACAGGACTCCAATCAGACGTTTCTCTATATGGGAGATCTATAAACAATATAATAAATAATTTGATGAAAAATAAATTAAAAAGTCTGTTTTCCTGACCAGTTTTGGGACTGATTTAAATATCCCTATTTTCTATATATTAAATTCTTATGATGAACATACTGGATATTCCACCACTGCTTATAAAAACACCAATTTCTAAACATTTTTGTGCTCCAAAAATAGTTATTGTTACTGTCCATCTACCATCTTTATTATTCAAATTATTACTTTCTTAATGAACCTCCTGATTTCTCATTTAATCAATAAAACAATGTGTATTTATACTTCATAGCTCATCATGACCCTCCTATTTACCATTTCCAAGACTGATTTTACTCCACATTCAATTATGCAGTAAATTTAAAACCGAGGGGGAAAAGAAACCATTAATAGATACTGCAAAACAGAACAACACTCACAGCTAAACACCCTTCAGCAAATGTAATGCAGTTCTGGCACTGGCCAGTTAGTGTTTTGACTGGAAGGACGGTGTAGATGAGCAGTGGTCAAGGCACATCTGTTAAAAGCATCACGCTTTAATCGTATTTGAAAATCAATGCACTTGGCAGCATTTCCCTGCTAACCTGCCCAATTAGTCTTGGATCGTGTGCAGGCATTTTTAAATTCGAAACCACTTTCAACAGGTAAACAAATTACCGAAGGTTGAAACGGTCTCATTTTTAAAGGCTTCAAAAAGGCGACTGCAGGGCTGCGCCAAGCAAGCCAACCGAGGGATGCTGTTAATGTTGTGGTGCACTATCTGTTGTTTTCATTTATTTATTTATTTATTTATTTATTTATTTATAATGTGTTTCTGAAGGTGGCTTTCACCTTGGCTGCAGATGGACCTGCACCGTTGACCGACACGGAGAAGTCTAGCTTGTCGTCGTCAGTGGCACCAATACTCTTCAGTCCCTGCTGCAGAATGCTTCGGAGTTTCTGGTAGTCTGGCTTGTCCGTGTAACCCAGTGATTTGACCTCCTCCATGAATTTTGCCATTTCCGCTAATAGAGAGACACAATGGTTATAATTAAGGTTGCGATGTCACAGGAAATGGTGCAAATTAACATACCGGGACACAGTTACTTAAAAACAATGTTTCCCCGCCATTATATTAAACCACGGGGCAACAAAGCCGTATGGCCTTTTTCCACCAAGTCCGAGATTCACAGCAAATAAACAAATCAATTATTATGGCTGTTTTTCTCGTACCATTTGATTTCAGCCCTAGTGATAACACATTATTAAACTCTTTTCATATTAATATTTACATAATTCATATTATTTAAGAATGCTGTTTTTGTGTTTAAGAAAACTGACAACTGAGTGATGAATCATTTTAGACAACCCCCAGTTGACAATATAAGCCAGTAATGCACACAAAGCTACTTGACCATATACATTTTACAGAATTCTACTGTTTACCATTACCGGGTATCAAAATTTTACCACCCAGAAATCAACATCAGTCACAACTGTGAAATGGGTCAGGCCCCAACAGAATGGCAGCAATGTCAATGCGCCAAATGAAGATACAGAAAACGTGGAAATGGCAGCTTCTGTCTGAGCCTCCACCATTAAAGCGATGAGAAGGTTCATCAGCCTCAGAGTAAATGGCCATTTAGGTTGCACAAACAAATACGTGAGAAACATGCACATTTAACGTGTCGCTGGGAAGACAGTGAACTTCCTGCAGGGGAGTCTCTTCTTAGCAGACATTGACACTTTGACCTTGAGGCTAAGTTTAGTGGAAAAGGGGTGACAACACATCACGCATTGTTTCTTATACTTCGCTGCTCACAAACTGTTGTTTACTGTCGGCTGCTAAAATAGTCACACCAAACAGAATTAGCCATGATGGCCTTGCTAACCGTGCCGCCTCCCATCACCTCAGTGTTGGGATGCGACGTGTATGCACAAGACAACAGCCCGAGGAGGAATCTCTCCTTCTGCTGTGCGCCTGTCACAGAGCTTAAGAAGTGCCATCATATCAGCTGCCGAGCAAAGGACTCCTCTGACGTCTTTGATTTTTAAACGACAAAAAGAGAGAGAGATAGAGAGATAGAGAGAGAGAGAGAAAGAGACAGAGAGAGTGAGTGAGTGAAAGAGAGCGAGCCCTGAAGTTCTGCAAAAGTACAGCATGCCACACAGTGACTACGAAACTAGGCGACGCAGAGGTCGACCATAAAAGACAGGAGGAATGAATAAATAAATAAATAAATAAATAAATAAATAAATAAATAAACAAAGCCTTGCCTTACTTAAATGTTACGCAGAAATACAGTTTCCCAGTTGGGAACCCTATGGAAAATGGCACAACACCAAATATAGGCTAGTTCAGAGCCAACCGCATATTCCTATGCCTCTCTCATCCGTCGTGAAGTGGTCACGCTCTCTCTAAAGTTAGAGTGAGAAGTTGCCGGGAATTAGCACAGGGCTGATACATTAGTTCTCATTATGGCTAAATCAACGGGTCTGCACTCATTACGGAGAGAACAGGCTCTCCCGCTCTTGTTTATGCATCAGGATCAGGAAGTGCTTCAGACCAATTACTGCTTGGCTGACACACAAAGCCTGTTTTCATTTGCAGAAATCACAGGTGCTTTTAAGGACTTGGATTTACCACCACGCTGGTAGTTCTGTCCAGATTTCTGATTTGACTTGAGATATCCAACTCAATAAATAGTGGTGGTGAGTTTCAATGCAGCGTACCTGGCAGGTGCTCTCTCTTACCTGGTTCAGTCTCTGGGGTAAAACAGCTCTTCATGAAATCTCTGATATTGTCGCGACATCTGGGGGTGAAGGGGAGAATGTCTTAAAGTAAGCTGTAACACACGTTTAATGATTTTCTAAGTGAAATTAAGTTTACACGTCTACAGGGAGAAAACTTCAATATGACTTTTTTTGGTGTTTTTACTGTTGCCTTTCACACAACAGAAAAAGTGCTAGAATTTCTGCACAGACCACATTTTATGCTTTTCTTTGTCACAGTATTTTAATTTATGCACAAAAAAAGTAACTGCATTAAAATGTGCAGAAGTGTGTTCAGCTCAGAGGATGTGTTAACTTATTTTCACACAGGATGTCTAGAAAACAGATCAAACCAAGAATTACACACACCTGTATATAAAGCCAAATCTTTAAAACACCTCAAGACAATAACAGGTTGTGTGTTTTTTGTTTTGTTTTGTTTTTTAAAGAAGGAAAAAAAGATCCCAACTGTAATGCAAGTTAATGTGCTAATCATACATATAAGGCTAAACGACTTGGAAAGAATATCTAATTGCAATTTTTGCAACTTTGATATAAAATCAATTATTTTCTGGGAACTCTGAGGTCCGGGCCTGTTTTTATTTGGCCACCTCTGACAGGTCTAACTCATCTACAGCCTATTATAATTATAATTGCAGCGATTCCGATTTCAATATTGCACTCTTGTAAATTGCAATTTCAATATAAAACTGATACATTTTTAAGTCCTACATGAATGATAATTGTGTTTTTCCAACTTTGATGCACTTTATTGGTGCATTAATCATTAACAACAATGCTAAGGAGCTATTCTTTTTTTGAGTCATGAAAGAAAATGCACACCCCCAACATTAAATGATATGCATGTACACTAGGGATGTAATAATACTACATATGACATATGGCTGCACCTTTTATCATTTCATCATCGTCAACACAACGTGTGCCTGCACAATACTCACATCACAGGACGTGCAATTGTAAGTATGACAAATTAAATGAAACATGTTACATGCTACAACTTTTTTTTGCTGCTTGGAGAAAAAATCTTGGTTTACATTTACTAGAGTGTTAAAAAGCAATATAATTTCTCAGCTTTATTATTATAATTTTTATTTTTTTATTATTATATTTTCAGCATTTTATAATAAATAATGCCTTTAATTAATGCTGTTAAATGTTAGTGTGTTAGTGTATATGCGCATGTGTGTTTGTATATATGTTTTTGTGTATGTATATGAGTGTGTATATACACGTGCATATGCGTGTGTTTGTATTTGCGTGTGTGTGTGTGTGTGTGTATGTATGTATATATATATATATATATATATATGTATATATATATATATATATATATATATATATATATATATATATATATATATATGTATGTATATATGTGTATATGCATGTGTGTGTGTTTGTATGTACGTATACATTTGAGTGAGTATGTGTGGGTGTGTGTATCCATATATGTATGGATGTGAGTGACAACAGAAAGTACTTTCTGCATTACAGCAAACATGTACAATAATAATAATAATAATAATAATAATAATAATAATAATAATAATAATAATAATAATAATAATAATAATAATAATAATAATAATAATAATAATAATAAAACCACCAGTATTTGAATAAATGGCCTTGAAATATAAAGGAAACTAACAACTACCGGTTTGGGTAATGGCATCTCAGTGCACTGCAGCATTGGTTTGTTCATCTGACATATCTGGATACAGGGGCTGATTAGATTAGAATTTTTTTTAGATGGTCACTGTAAGTGGTGGCCCTCCTCCAGTAGAGCTTTGTAACTGGTTAAGCTAACATCACCCACTAAATCACAATGGTTTGTTTATTTGTAATTAGTCTTTTAACAAAAACGTTAATGCTTATTGAAAGTGGTGTTTAAACATGAAGCTCTGAATCGCAACATTAGTCTAATTTGCTGAAAGTCAAATAGAACATCCAAAAAACCCTAATTAGTCATAACGAACCAACAAGTGTCTTCGCTCTTGTCTGTTAAGTTGACAGGAAAACCAAAGAGGATAACTGAAATCAATGACTACTTTGCCTTACAAACAGATGCAGAACAGATTAGAGACAAGTCCCGAGTGAATGATACAAACGAACCTTAATTTCGAGTCTCTGACATAAACTGGATCCTGCAGTTTATCCTCCCAGGGCAAACGGCTACACAGCCACTGGATCATGCAGTAGCCCAGGATTTCAAGGTCTCCTCTCCTAGAAGGAGCTGTAAAAAAATAAAAATGGAATTCAGCAAAGTCACTGCATGATAAGCGAACATAATTGAGAACAAAGAGATGAACTTACAGACGCCTTTGTGAGCATCAATGCTGGTAAACTCAATGGTCCCATCATGGCATCTCTTTGGGTCCTCTTTGTACTCCTTCGGCACTCCATCAGGCGAGTACCTATAGGCCAGCCCGTAGTCCACTAAGTAAACCTGAGTTTGCAAAAACAAAATGCATGTATATGCTTTCAAACAGCAGGAGAAAAGAAACAGTCTACTCCTAATACTACACCAATAAACCCAAATTCTACTGCACTGGCTTTGACACCATAAAAAAAAAAAACTCATAAAGCTGAGGGAAGAAAAAAAGTAGCACACAGCACAGCCACTAATACCAAGAGGCCACTTTTTAAATCACAAGTTTAAAATAGCAATTTAATAATACACCACTGATACATTATTAATCTCTAAATTAAATGTTTGGCCCTGCCTCAACCCCCACCTTATTTGCTTCAGACACATCTCTGCAGTCATCTAATCTCTCTTGTTTACAAGCTAAGCATGAAAAGCTTAAATTATATCTCATTAGGAGACGGCATAAAAAAGCCACGAGTAGTCTTTTAAAATTTGAGCTATGGAAAAACCATTTTAATAGTAGAGAAACAAGGACGCAGCGTATTATGCAGAAGGCTCAGTGTTTTTAAATATCTTAATACACATACACACATGCATACATAAACATATACACACAGATATATATACACACATCTTTATACAATATTGATAATTATGATATCAATGTGTGTATGTCTGTATGTATATGTGTATATGTGTGATGTGTATGTACACGTGTGTATATGTGTATGTATATAAATGTGTGTGTGTGTGTGTGTGTGTGTGTATGTATGTGTATATGTGTGTATGTGTGTGTGTATGTGGCCATAGATAGCATTTCCTGCATTACAGCAAACATGTACAATGCAGCTCAGGACCAACCTGATTGGGGTTCGTGTGGGAGAGCAGTAGGTTGGAGGCTTTAATGTCAGCGTGTACATATTCATGCTCATGGATGTACTCTAGAATGTCAAGCTAGAGAGAACAGAGGAGACACCATGAGATGCATACAGGTTGTCAGCACATGCAGTGCAGGCTCATATGTAAAAATGTCCAAAACACCCAGAGAACCCTTTTCTGGGTGAATACAGATGTCAAAATTGCTTCATCTACCTGCAGGGTGAGCAAAATGGCAAAACTATAAAAACCATGATTCTTTAAGACGCATAATACAAATTGCAAAAAAAATAAATATATTTTTTTTAAAAAGTGACCACAACGTCAAAACATTGGTCACACGCCAACATGCACCATTTTACATTAAACCGCTGTGAATGAGTTTGGTTACATCTCTTAACAAAAATGCTCTCCTAAAGTCAAACGGATCTCCATCATCTAATAACAATCATCATATTGGCACACGTCCCGATTCAACACCACAGAGTTGCTTATCCGATTTACTTCTGTCACAACTCACAAGTTTAAGGCCGAGCTGAAGGACCAGTTTGCGTGGAAACCTCTTGCCACCTTGCTCAAACTTCTTCTGCAGATCTGTTCCAAATCTATCCATGACCATGAACCTGTACCTGGAATGTCACACAATCACCACACACCTGTCCAGTCATTTCATGTACAGTATTTCTGTTTTATAGAACAGTACTCCAGAAAATCTAGCTGTTCACCTCACACACTGGTCTCACCTTTTCCCTCCCTTCTCGTGAAGTCCTGACCCCCAGTATTTCGGAACTCCCAAGTACTTCAGTTTCCGTGATTTAGTCCAAGCTCCAACTGAAACCAGTTAAAGAAATGCTGTTGAAGGCTGTCCATATACCATGTGTGAATTTACAATTACATCTAATTATGTCAAAATACAATGATAATAAATAAATCTGAATACAAACTTAAGTAAAGTTGAGTAAAATTACATTTCCGTGTTATAAATATTTCAAATCTACATCTTATCATGTATTTATTGTTTTTAAGGAGAGCAGAACATTTTGAAATATTTTGATCTGGATATGCAGAACATTTGAGCCTGCACAAACAGAACGTTTAGGAAAGTTAAACTCCGGAAGGGCAGAACGTTTCGGAATGTTTAGCTGTAGAAGAGTGTGTAGGGGGACTGAGGCCTGGAAAAGCTGAACGTTTAAGAATGTTTCAGTCCAAAACAAAAACAAAAAAAAAACAAAAAAACCTCCATTTAGACCAGCTACAGGAGACCTTTAGGACAGTTTAGGTTCGGAAAAGCAGAAGAACTTTTCCAAGACCTTGTTAGACATTTCGGTTCATTTTCCTGCAACTGTTACTGTCCAAAGTTAGATTTAGTGGTAATGCTAATCCAGGTATATGTAACCCCAATTTTCTATGTTACAAACATACACAAAAGATATCAGATCACGGCACCGGCCCAGAACTTCCATATCGGTTCATCCCTCGTCGAAGAAATAAGCAAAGAAAGTAATAATAACTAATTGAATCAAATCATAATAATAAATAATAAGAAAGGATGATTCAAGTTCCTCATTCAAAGGGATAAATTAAGGTATACTGAAAGCAAAAGCAGTAAATAATATTATAATAATGCAGCTAATTATTCTAGACATATTTTCTTAAACTTGTAATATAAGGGTATGATTCCTTTGGGACATCAGAGCGGCAGCCGCAAGCTAATCTGCTGGTGAGACAAATATTTACCAACATCACAATATTCTGATGAATAAACCATGAGCATTCCTTAGTAATATAACAGTTAATTGTCAAGGGAGACTGACATTTGGATTGTTATTAAATAAAAGGCGTTCTTGTGGCCTTAGGGCAACCACAGGAACCACCAAAGGCATCCAGTCAGTGTTTGTGTATCTCCATAAGGCCCATGTGCCGAGCCCAGAACTTTCTTTAATTAAGGGAGTTGCCCCCCCACACACCTCTCCAATGCAGATCATAATGCATATGAGGGTGTGTTTGTAGTCATGAGAGCGTACTTAGATCAGGTTTGGCGGCTCGCATGTAAAACTTCAGCTCCGAGAACAGAGGGCCATTATCGCTCGGCTCCTGCACAGAGGTAAGAAAATAGGCAAGGTTTAAAAGAAAGGTTTCTGGCACAAAGAGGAAAAGACACAAAAACAAACAAACAAATAAATAAAACCTGATGACTCCAGTCTCTTATAGCGGGGTCTGGCAGCATCAGGTCAGAACATTTAGCTTACTTTTAATATTAAAATACAGGAATAAACATGGTGGTACCACAAGCCGGATTCCAGAAAAGTTGGGACACTAAACAAATTGTGAATAAAAACTGAATGCAATGATGTGGAGGTGCCAACATCTAATATTTTATTCAGAATAGAACACAAATCACAGATCAAAAGTTTAAACTGAGAGAATGTATCATTATAAGGGAAAAATATGTTTCAAAATTTTATGGCATCAACAAATCCCAAAAAAGTTGTGATTTGTGTTCTATACTGAATAAAATATTAGATGTTGGCACCTCCACATCATTGCATTCAGTTTTTATTCACAATTTGTTTAGTGTCCCAACTTTTTGGAATCCGGTTTGTATCTATTGCATTCTACGTCCAAACAGGGCACGGCTTACTAGGTATTCTGACTTTCAGTCAATTAAAAATTGGTCAGATTACGCACCCCACCTGTATATCATTTTGATGAACGTCTATAACCCTGTTACGAAACGTAACGTAACTATAATGTAACAACCCAGCACACAGTCACATGTCCTGTAAGAACAAATTGAGGAGAGAAGGCCCAAATACAAATTTATATGCCTAATGTTGAAATTACAGACGGTCAAAATCACCCTTAAAACTACAACATTTAAATACGTTCACAAACACATTTAAAATAATACACTAATAAATATGGTATATTACACAGAATCGGTACATGGACTTTGTGTTTTTCTTTTCTTTTATATAAGCTGCTTTTCTGAGAAGCTGATTTCAGACAACGTCAGTACCGGAAGAGGGACGAGGACTGCTGAGGACTAAATTCTCTTTTCAATCATAGGCTTGCTTATTTATGCATTATTACACTTTACTGTATATACTGTACATCCTAACTCCTGGACACTCTCAGACACTTTACTGTATATACTGTATATCCTAACTCCTGGACACTCACAGACACTTTTCTGTATATCTGCACTCCTGGACACTCTCAGACACTTTACTGTATATATTGTATATCTGAACTCCTGGACACTCTCAGACACTTACTATATATCTGAACTCCTGGACACTCTCAGACACTTACTGTTTTTTGACTTCCTGGACACTCCACTCCACTTAAATACCAATATATGCACATGTTTATTATGTTAATTCAGTAATTTATCTGCTGATAACTGCAGCCCTTGGACAATCATGCACATTTATTTATTTTTCTAAAGTCTTTTCTACAGTCTACAGGTATATCTGTATTTTCTTATATATATTTCTTGCCTCCTTGTGAAGTGAGATATATTTATGTTTAGCTATTTATCCATAGTGACCTGTAGTATGTATAGTTTATTGTTAACAGTTAATAATACTGCTGCCGGTACCGACCCATTTAGGGTTTTCAAACTGCACAACCCTGTTTTTTATCTTGTAAAAAAGCGCTATACAAATGAATATTGATTGATTGATATGTCATATGATGTGATGGCCTGCACTGCACTAACAGTGTGTGAAGCAAACAATAAGCTGATAAAGCAGTGCAAACTTAAGACTGTGGTTCGTCAAAATAAACAGATCTGAAGCGGATATGTGAACGAACTGAGTCAGAAGCAGCGAGGCTTGGATGTGCTACTCAGATGAAGTCATCTTCAAAGTCTTGTAATAGAACCTTAACAACATGCTTTTACTTTTATTTAAAAAAAATTCTGAATACAATATATACTATGAGGGTTTATTTAATGAATTTAAGATGCTAATAAACTTTCCCTCTGATATGTGAAACTCAGCAAATGAAGAGAGATCACGCACCAAAACCACACATATAATAATATACAATATTTAAGTGTATGAACTAATTTTCACAAAAATAGGCATTTAAACTTTCACACAGGACTCCAATGATCACTATATTTGCATACTTGAAGATTAAGTAAATATCTCAGCCTCTTATTGCAAATGTTGCACTATCCTTTTTTTTTTTTATACTGTAGAATGTCAAAGAGCAGCATTTAGTCAACAGCTGTGCAGTTTGTTGCATGGTGAGGTGATGTGCATTTCTAGATTGACTTGCATTTAGCAAAACCAACTATATATCTTCTGTCTACTGAAGCGTTCAGCAGCTATGTTGCTACTATGACATTTTTGTTTGAACGTGTACATTAGCATGGATACATTAAATTATAATATATATATATATATATATATATATATATATATATATATATATATATATATATATATATATATATATATATATATATATATATACCTAAAATAATGCAAATAGTGTTATATATGGCGTTTCTGGCTCACTACACTGGCCCAAGGACCACTAGAAGCTGCTTCATGGCCTTCATAGCCTTCATAGGAGAGCTGTGTTAGTGTAGACTGTTTCTTTAAGGAAGGTTCTCTGCACTTCTTCATCTGGAACATAGAAACATCTCGCATCCATGACTCCCAGAAAAATCTAAATCTGGTTTAATCCACAGCTGAAGTGTTTGGCAAAAGTTGGGAAAATGAAACTCTCTTCATGGAATTCCATTCAGTGCTCCAGTCTGCAAAACGTTGCAGCTTGTGGTGGCAGAATCTCCAGCTGCCGCTCCATTAAAAACAAAGGAATATTCGTTTTGCCGTTGTCCGTTTACCACAAACGTGTGACAGCAGAATCAAGGTTCTGTCTAAAGGGTGATGAAACTTAACTGAGAGAAAAGATTACGTAAGCATTGGAATGACTTGGAACTTGCTCCAAATTTAAAGAGAGACATGACTCAAAATCAATATCTGCACAGCGACTATCAAGTGTGATGTAATCTACTTGGGTTTGCTTGTAGTGTTTGTTTACAAAGGCATCGTTATCTAAACTTGGGCTCTAATCTACCATCCTGCTTATGCAAGCAAAGAATGACAACACTGACAACACAACACCACGTGCCATACCCACTACCGAGACGAAGGACTAGTGTTAAGGCTTACCACTTTGACGACAAATGGTGCATCAGCTCCAACAGCTTTGGACGTTTCATCACTTGCTGTACAGGGGGGGAAAAAAACACAACATGAACAGACTCTCTTATTGCTTGTGGGACCGATAAAATTCAATATCAGGCGATACTTCAGTTTGCATTCTTGAAGTTCTGTTCCACTGCAGCGTCTGTTGTCCAGCAACACCACAAACACTACAACAATAGTACTGCCCAACACAGACCCCAGGAGTCAACGAAAGGGCAATTCACCGGACAGCCACACTGAAGTCACAACATTTAAACATCAAACCAAACATTTCACAAACTCTTACCAAGATACAAGAGACCAAAGCCACCCTGGCCAATAGGAGCCCCAAGCTTCCAGCTTTTCTTTGCCGTGTCTGTCAGAATTTCTCCAGGTGGGAATTCCTCTGCCAGTTTTCTCTTAGCCGGCCCTTTCCCTTTTCCAGCTGCCTTGGCTTTGGGTGGCATCTGATCCAGAAAGCATACCAGATTAACAAAGTCAACAAAGTCAAACTTGTTCATACAGTGTTTTATAAAGATGTCGGCACAAAGCAGATTTACAGAGAATCCGACCGCGGTAGAGTGAGAGGAGGAACCACTACTTAAAGGGGGTCATCCTCAATTTGGTCGACACCGGATAGCAAGACAAGCACAAAAGAGGACAGGGATTTACAATCCCATGTCGTACTGAAACAGATAACTGATTGTGTGTGTGTGTGTGTGTGTGTGTGTGGGACGATGAGAAACAGACCTGAAAGCCTGAATGAAACTCAGTTACTGTGACCAGTGAAACCAGTGACCACTGTAAGGGGTTTATCACAGTACAAACCATAAACATATACTGCTGCTAGACGCCTATCAATTATGATCTTTAAGCAGGAATAAGAGAAGCGTTTAGGGTTTTGTCCGGCACTTAAGACAGCAAGAAGCTCCATAGTAGGTAAACCATGGAGGTGATATAATCACTTTTAGGATATCTGCTTTATAATATCTGAACGAGAGATTTAACCTACTAACGTACTGATGACAGCAGCTTTGACAAGGTGTCTAATGCTTGTGAGGGCCAGAGGTTCGTGTTTGGGAGCTCTTTCTGACATGTGTCCTTCTAGGAAGTGGTAAACTACTTTCAGAAGATGAGCAAGCGTGATACTAGCGCGGTAAAGCTATTTGGCCCTTCAGTTCTTCGCTTCTTCATCGATTTCTTATGTAGAGAAGTCTAAGTTTCTAACCACGAGGCGGCTTTATTTCATTTCACTTTCTTTTTCTCTAAATGCCGGCTAGTCGATAAGAGGCTAACTGTGCTGTGTGCTAAAGAGCTCCCACACACGAAACTCAGGCCTTGCCACAAATAAGAAAGCCCGTCAAAACAACCAGCACAACACTGCTGCTTAGATACTGTCCCTTATAGGTTCAGAAAATAGGAAGTTTTAGCAGGAAAGCAGCAAACGTTGGCGAAAGCTGAAGCTAATGCTAACAAGTTTGGCGCAGTTCAGTACTAGCATGCTAGCTCAGCAGGCTAACTTTCTCGGTTTGAAGGCTGCGCGGGTTAACAGACAGAGCGCGCGTGACAGCGTTCAAACGAGCTTTATTTCATCCCTCTTTACAGCACTATACATACACCCGAATCTGTTTATCAGCAACATGCAAGCTGTTTGTTACGAACCTCGATGTTTTGCTTGTTCTCGGCTCCAAAATTCCCGCAAAACTCTCTCGGAAGCGAAAAACCTGATTGGTCAAGCCCGAACACGCAATGGAGCCTGGGAGTTGTAGTTATTTAACTTTTCAACGACAGCCACAGTGATAGCAAAGTTTAGGCAAAACAACAGAAAATACGGGTACGAAATGTGATTTTTATGACCTTTTCTTATTGAGTTATTATCATCTTAACAACTATTCTGCCCAATCCGTACGAAATATCTGAAAATGAAGGCTATTTTCTTAGTAATTACATTAGCAAAACAGTACATGCTAATGCTAAAGTGTTTGAAAAAAAGTCTGCCATTTGCTATTTGTATATGTTTTTACTGGTAATCTAAATATTGTAATATTAAATATTATTATTAAATACTGCCATTATAGGCTGAGAATGGGAATATCATAACTAAAAGGATGCCAACCAGACGATGAAATGGACACCTTGCTCATGAAGCATCTTTGAGGCCTGTATATGATGTATGGTTGGCTTTGAAGCAGCAGAATCAGAATCATTTATTTGACCATGTATATTGTACCAGATATTCCCCTTAGTGTGTCACACATATTAGATGTAAGATACTGAACAGACCAGATAAACACACAGACTGTTAGCAACCCATAGAAACCTTTATAAACCAGGAAGAGATTAATTTACAAACACAATACAAAGATATAGATGGAATATTTCTGTAAGTTAACCCTTTTCTGGCTTATGAAGCCTAGGACAGAACCATGCAAACTGCCAGCAAATATCAGGCTTGTATTTAGAAGGTTAACCAAGACAAATAAATGGAAAATAATATACATAGAATAAAGAACAAGAGGAAGAATAATTAAGAGCAACATAAAGTAGCTAAAGAGATATATGAATCCTTGTGCAAATATGGATATCTAAACATGTAGGACTGAGTAGGCATGTACACGATATTACAGATGTCTTAGAATGGAGCTGTAGAGGTTCATGTCCTGTGATAATCCATCCCATGCAGCTTGAATATCCTCACACAATTCCTAGAGATGTTGCGGTAGGAGTGGAGGTGGAGTGACACCAGGCCTTCTGGCGCATTCTGGCACTGACTACTCATGGAGGACATCACTGCTCGCCATGTGTCTGCAATCAAGGCTGTTGGGTCAATCAGGTACAGAGATAAGTCTCGTCCTTGCTTACATCACATGTGCGGCTGACCGTCAAACTTGAATCATTTGCATGTCTCACAATGTCAAACCTACTCACCAGCTATTTTTTTTCTGGGATGATGAGTGTATATATGCAGTATTACAGAGTAATAATCTGCCATTACAGCTTTGCAATATGCATTCAGTTATTATAACATAAGAGTCACCATAATACAGTAAAGTTCAGTAGTAAGGTTGGCTCAGTTTGAGTGCAAGGTCTCCACTGTGGCTAATGAGCGCTATGGGTCTGGGAAAAAAAGCTCAGCATAAATGTTCTCTGTTCAGTATCTGGAACTGAAATGATATGGAGCATGCCCCCCCACTCAACTCGTGGCCCCCTCCCTCCCATGGATATGCAAGATTTGACTTTTCCCTCATAAGACCTTTTCCTATGGAACAAAACTTACATTAGTATTTTGTGTAGCTGATATGGGAGAAGGCCAATACGGCCTATTAATCATGTTTGCCTAGACTGCGTGTAGGTTAGGTATTATTGCCTGCTTAGGCTCCCCCTTCCTACACGATCCTTTGTGGTGCTCGTGGGTTATATTTGGTCTTACTGAGAAACGGCTTTCAAAAATGCATTTTCATCCGAGTGTTTCATTTGTGTTCTTACACAGCGGATCCCTGTGTGCATATTTGATGTTGGAATGGAGTTCCACCAGCACTGAGAGGCACTTGGTTCGTTAATAATTGATGCTGTGGTATCCTGTAACTGCTTTGTAAAAGTGTTAAGCACAGGTCTTAAGTTTCCAACTGCCATCCGACTGTTTCGGAACTGCGACAGAACAGTTCGCAGCAGATCCCGGAGTTCATTGACTGGTTTGTTGTCAGATAGAATATAAACTGGATGATGTTTCCATAGCCGGGCTAGCATGCGTATAGCCAGGAGGATAGGCTGTTTACTTCATCACATGTTACTGGATGTATCTGCCTAATTCAGACCGGTACTGCTCAGATGGCCTACATCAAGTGAAGCTTCTCACATCTGATCCGCGCCGCTCTTGACAATGACAGGCCACACCGAGGAAGAGGCGGCACACCCGTTTGGAAAAAAGTGCAGAGGGGAAAAGCGTGTGTCCTTTCCTCCTGACGAGGAGATGGTGTCAGGCTTTGCTGAAAGCAGGGACACGCTACGGGATGGTGAGCTGCTCTTCTGTTCAACAGAACCTGTTCCTCACTCTTTCGCTGCCATCTCTCACATTCCAATTTGGGAAAATATTCTGTTTTCATTTATGACAGTTGTGACTCGCACAAATCTATTTACGCTGCTGATATACTGTGGAAGCCGCTACATTAAATGGGATTGTTATGGTTTCATGTAAATTCCATAGCATTTGTGTCACATGATCCATTGGAAAAGTCCCTCATTCCTAATTCCCTTCTCTGCGCCGTTACATGTGGTGGGTTTTCACAAACATGATAACACAGAATTAACGCTGCTCAGCTAGCGGCTCCCAGTGACCTAGATGTTCTGAAACTGATGAATTAATAAGATTAATATTAATTAATGTCCAGGATTCCAACATGCCTGTTGGCTTGCTCAGGCAGTCGGACGGATAGGAGCATTTTACGACCGATACAAAGCTGATGAAGAATATGTGTCTGGGAACAACCATAAGCAGGTTTAGGCTCGGCTTTTAGGATAGACTTTTAGGGAAGTTATGATCCAACACTTTGAGAAGGAAGGAGTCTCTCAGGGTAGGGGTGTTCTTCAACACTGTCCTGCAGACAGCAAACCTTTCATGACCCTGTGGAAGTGATTTAAGTTAGCATTGGCTAAATACCCGCCAGCCAGCTAGCACATTATAATCGACTGGGTTTCAATTTCCAGTAGCACTGCGCTAGCTAGCTTGATAGGCTCGTGTAATGACTTCTGCTCTTAATGCTAACACAGCATGGCATACACTGCATGATGGTTGGAGGAGGTAGTGGATAACACCACTACCTACCAGGGAAGCTACCATACCATATTCAACTGGGGTTCGATTCCCGGTTAAAACTCGCTAGCTAGCTTGACAGGCTTATGTTATGATTTGTGCTCTGAATGCTAGCACAACATGGTGGTTGGTGTGACATATTGGAAAATACACTACCCACCAGGGAGCTACCATACCATGTTCGACTGGGATTCGACTCCCAGTAGCACTTTACTAGCTAGCTTGATAGGCTTGTGTAATGATTTGTGCTCTGAATGCTAACACGGCATGGCATACAAAGCATGGTGGTTGGTGTGGCGTGATGGATAATCTACTACCCACCAGGGAGCTACCACACCATAATCGACTGGGGTCCGTTTATAGGTCTGGGTGATACTACACCAATAAGAGTCCTTGGGCAAGACTCCTAACACTGCATATCTGTAATATGGTTAAGTTCCTCTGGATAAGAGCATCAGCTAAATGCTATAAATGTACACCTCAATGTATACAGCACTTAAAGATGTACATTACAGGGGTGTGTCCATACCCTGATTATACCACAAATGTGTATTCTCCTGTCTGGGTCAGCAGGGCAGGATAATATCAAGTTGAGGGTGTCATGTGAGCCATGTTAAGCATCACTGCACTGCTAATGCAGAGTGAAAAGAGGAGAGGAAGGACCCACTCAGGCAGAGCAAGGCTAGGTGGTTTTTCTACTGGGCAGTGCAGTACAGTATGGCCACAGATCCATTATCATCCTTTTTGTTTCATTTCCTCTGCAAAGTGACCCTAAATGTGTACTGGTGCTTATTTAGTTACTCTTCTTTTTAGAGAACTAGACTGTCATGGTCTAGATCCACTAGCTGATATGTAGAACTGCTGTCTCACATACCACCAAATGCTCAATAAGGAGCTTCAGTAAGTTCCAGCTGAACTGAATTGCGGACACCAATGTTTGCATTTACATTCACATGACCATGTAACCAAACTCTGAGTATATGGATGACTGTGCAAGGACTACACCCTCAGCCCAGGTACAGTAGTAGTTCTGGGTTCAGATTTATGTGGTGCCAGTCAAAAGTTTAGACACGGCTACTCATAGAAGGTTTACCTTTCCTTTCGCTATAAAAGGTGAAGAGCACTCACCTTAAAACCCTCCAACATGGGAGGATGACCCAGGAGGATGACCCAGCTTTCTTAACCTGCTGTGGAGCTGATAGAACAAGGTTTATTACTAAGCAGGTTTGGAGCGATTCTATTGGTCGGTCCACCATGAATATTCACTAAACTGAAAGGAGAACTAGAGCTTTTACACTGTGCAGAAAAAGAGATCAAAGTTTGCACACAACCAAAGATTCAAGTTTCAAGATTCAATATTCCTCTGTGTCACTGCAGTCCAGCAAAATCGTTTAGCAATCCTTACAATGCAAGTACACAACATTTAGGTAAAAAGAAAATGTAGCACGACATCACAACAGTTAAAAAAATATAATACAACTTAAAAATGAATAATACAAATATATACATATTGCATAACGTAAATATTACACATACTAGAGGTACAGTGACAGAAGTGTTAACATAAGATTCAGGATGTAAACATATAGTGTCCCTAAGTGTTGCTGTTCTTGTGCTATTGGTGCTGTTTGGGTGGAAGTGTCAGTGTTGGTTAGTGTTTAGATCTCTTATTGCAAAGGGGTAGAAGCGTTTTTTTTTAATCTATTAGTCCACGATGTTATGGATCTGTAGATATATATTAGAGGTGAAGCTATGGCCGTAATATAATACCGTGGTACATCAAGAGTGGATGTGATATATCAGGATATGTGTTCATTCAGATATCTTATCAGTTGGAGCTGTTAAGTGTAAGCCTCAAGATGTCATGAGAAGATAAATTAGCCTTTTATTATCCCACATGGGGAAATCTGCATTGTTACAGCAGTGTATACAGTAAATTAAAGAGCAAAAGGTAGACAAAAGTGTGAGTTATACAAAATAAAACATATATATATACTATACTACTATACTATAATATACTATACTATACTATACTATACTATACTATAATACTATATATTAATAGTTTTACACAAATTAACAATTTTACATGTGCAATTGCCCAGATATATATTGCACATTTACTGAAAGATATTGCACAGGTATTGTCTAGTCTCTTATATACCACATGAATACTGATGGTATAGGTGAAGCTTATAGGAGAAGCATTGTGATGTTGCCAGTCAGTACAAGATATATACACGTGGTATACTGGGGTTATACAGGTTATACAATAATTGAGTCACACTGAATATATAAATAGAAATGGGTCCATATAGTGTGTTACAATGAAGGTCTTTAAGAAAACCCAACACATCCGTTTAGTTAGGGGTGTCTAAACTTTTGGCTGATACTGTACCTGTACTCCACCATAGTGCCTCAGAAATGATTGTGCTCATACTTTTGGATTGCCTTTATGTCTGTCCCAAATCCCAGAGACAACATCCATGTAATGCATCACGAAAATCGTACAAATATCATAATATTATAATTTTGCTGATACTGGTAAAACCTGGGTCCAGCAAACTGATGTATCGGTCAAGCTCTTATGCAGTTAAAGACCTCTGTATCTTTATATAGACAGGCTATGTTATGTATGTAAGATGCATGCTTTATATTCATACTGTATTCACTATTTTGTTGCTGTTTGATTGCTTTGTTTGTTTGTTTGTTTGTTTTTGAATGGCAAGCAATCCAGATCCTCACACTCATCATTTCTCTGAGACGTAATCTCACGGCTCACAATGCATTTACCTTGCTTTAATGAAGCAAAGAGAAGTGTATTAGGAACCGAAAGCATTTTTCACTCCCGTTCATCAGTCGATCTAATTGCAGACAGCTCATTAAGACCCAATAAACAGTAAATTAGTAGATAAGGAATGAAAGGTTTGTCGCTGTTGAGGCTTTTATTTGTGCTGCTGATTTCTGCTTCTCTAATTTAGGTGACAGTCTAACCTTGACAGAAATTATTTCGGCCTACAAGCAGAGCTGCGGGAAACACAAAGTGGAGCCCAATCCAAAGATACAGGAACAGCTGAAGGTAAAGTGACCTTACACCTTTGGTATGGCAGTTTATAAGCCTACATAGGCCATGACATAAACAAATATAATTTGCTGAGCTGATATGACAACAGAACTTATGATGGCTGTCGCTTGTCGGTATAAGGCTTTATGAATGTTTGTGTCAGGCTTATGTAGGTGTTATTAATCCATACTGATTTATTGTGTTAACAAAGTGCAATCCTAATAAAGTGGCTCTTACACTTTGGTAAGGCAGCATATGTAAGGCTACATACGCCATGACATAAATAAGCGTCAGTTGCTGAGGTGATATGACACCAGAACAGATAAAAGCAGCCTATATGATGGCTAATGTTTGTCAAAATAGGCCTTTATGAACGTTTATGGCAGGCTTATGATATTTGCCATGTAGTCCTATGAAGGCTACATAAGCCATGACATAAATAAGCGTCAGTTGCTGAGGTGACGTGACACCAGAACTGATAAAAGCAGCCTTTATGATGGCTAATGCTTGTCAAAATAGGCCTTTATGAATGTTTATGGCAGGCTTATGATATTTGCCATGTAGTCTTATGAAGGCCACATAGGCCATGACATAAATAAGCGTCAGTTGCTGAGGTGACGTGACACCAGAACTGATAAAAGCAGCCTTTATGATGGCTAATGCTTGTCAAAATAGGCCTTTATGAATGTTTATGGCAGGCTTATGATATTTGCCATGTAGTCTTATGAAGGCCACATAGGCCATGACATAAATAAGCGTCAGCTGCTGAGGTGACATGACACCAGAACTGATAAAAGCAGCCTTTATGATGGCTAATGCGTGTCAATATAGGCCTTTATGAATGTTTATGGCAGGCGTATGTAGGTGCTATATAGCCTTATGAATGCTGCCCTTCAGAAAAGTGTTATTAATGCTTTATAGCACAAAAAAGAATTAGTATTAGACCTGCTTACAGAGCTAAACAGTTATGTCAGGCTTATGTAGGTGTCATGGCCTTTCAGAAATAAGCTACTGGTGCAGTTTGCTAGATTTATTGTGCTGACAAAGTCGCATTACACTTTGGTATGCTGGCAGACATAAGGCTACATAGGCCATGACATAAACAAATGTCATTTGCTTAGGTGACATGACACCAGAACTGACAAAAGCTGACGCTTGTCAAAATAATCCTTTATGAATGTTTATGACAGTCTTATGTAGGTGTCACAAACCCTTCAAATGAATATACAGAAGCTGTGGCCTGCTTTATATCATTTGAGAACTTAAAAATCACAATGAAAAGAAAAATATTAGACCCGCTCATGGAGCTAAACATCTGTGTCAGGCTTATGTAGGTGTCATGTGGCCTTATGAACACTGCCTTTCAGAAAAGAGCTACTGATGCAGTTTGTTGGTTTTATTGTGCTGGCAGATTCACATGTGTATTCCTAATGAAGTGGCCTTCACACTTTGGATAAGCGGCATGCGTAAGGCTACGAAGGTCATGACATAAACGAGCATCACTTGCTGAAGCAGAAGTTTGTCGAAATAAGCCTTTATAAATGTTTATGTCAGGCTTATGTAGGGGTCATGTATCCTTATGAACACTGCCCTTCAGAAAAAGTCTACTGATGCAGTTTGTTTGATTTAATGTGTCGATATAAGAAGTCACATAAATGCAGTCCTACTGTTTGATATGAACATACAGAGGGTGTGACCTGCGTTATATCATTTGGGGAGCTTAAAAATAGCGGTGGAAAGCAAAATATTAGACCTGCTCACGGAGCGCGTTAATTAGCCTAATGCAGTCTTATTGAACTTAGACACACAACAAGACAATAACAGCGCTGAAGAATTGAGAGTAAATGAGAATCAAATACACTCGGGCATGAGCACACATACACACACGGGCACGCATGCATAATTCAGCCCGTGCACTCACTTATTTTACTTTGACCAGCTAACGTTAAGAGCATCAGTTTCCCCTCTGCATAAATTTACGATTAGATCAAGGAGAATTATTTGTTGGAAATTAGAGACTTAGCAGTGCTTACATTAACCACGCTCTCAGTATTATCTCTGAGGTGCTAATGAGACCAATTGCATTTAAAGTAATGTAGGTGGTCCCCCCCCTAGCCCCCCCTTTTTTAAAAGAGTAAAATATGTATGGATAAGCAGCAGCTAAAAGGAGAGATATTTAGTTTGAAGACTGCATGTGAATTCCTAATAAGGCTATGCAAAATGGAACTCGCTGCTTAAAGAGCATATTTATCAAATTAGGTATTTTCAGGCAGGCTAGTCCCTGGAGGACGGCGGTGGAAAACTATTTAAAGCTTTTATTGTACCCGCGGGCTTTCACTTTTCTTTGAAATGTTTTAAGTGGATGAAACAGCATTGCTGTTGGTTACGTCTTCATAAGAGGGTGGTAAACAACAATGGGTTTGAGCAATGGACCCGGGGTCTCTTAAAGCTTAGCGCAGGCCGGGTCTTTATTTATTTATTTCTTTATTTATTTGATTATTTATTTATCGTGCTTTATGCTTAGTTGCAGACTCTCCGATTCACTCGTAGGGACATTCCTTGCAGGCTACTTTATTCTCCTGGTCCTCACTAGGATTGGTGCATTGTATTGCCTAGCTATGATAAACCCAGCTGTTCTACTGTAAGGTTTCAAGCATAGTCCAAATTCATTAACTTTGGAGGAGGACATCAACCAAACACCTGCTTTAATTCCTGTGGCTGTCTTATCAGAAGAAGGCTCTACTGTAAAATTGCTGAAATGGTTGAACCCCACTGTCAGATCATTTTTGCTTGTTTAAAGAAATAATAGTGGAAATATGCAAATTCATGTTTAAATGATGAATAATAAATAATGCACAGTTATTTAAAATAAGTATAACATGTCAGGAAGTATGGTAATATTTTAACAAAGACATCATGGCAAGAAATTGTATCTACGTTCCTTAAATTTAGAAAAAAGATGCATTTTGGCATTTACAAAAACACCATTTGCAATCTACAGATCACTTGGTTGTGAAAACCAGAAAGAAACCGAATGATCATTTTTAAAGAGCTTAATATTGGTGCTCCACTTTAGACACATATAACTTATATGTAACTTGAGTCATTACAACTGATCTAAAAGCAACGTGATAATATTTTTCTTTACAGTGTTTTGATGCCAGTCGTAATAGTCCTCTGAAGTCATGCTTTTATTTTGTAGTTGGTGTTATACCCATATTAGGAACTCTGCGCCCAGGGCTTTTTTGCTTGTAGGGAAAACGAAAAGGCATTCTCAATGCTCGGCGCCATCGCATTCTGTAGGTGGCAAAAATCTTCCAAAGCTGAAACACTTTCATTCAAAAAGAACCAGATCAACGGAATTACACATGCAAAAAAATGAGATCTTGGTGAGTGAAATGATCTTATGTCTAGCTGATATAGCTTAAATTGTATGCTCATTCTAAGATCATTCTAAGATCACCTGTTTTAGTTATTTTAGTAAGTTGGATTGTTTTATTATATTGGCAGATAATTTGTCTTTTTTTTTTTAAAGAAAAATGCTTAAAACTGGCGAAAATATGTGCCGGTATTGTGAGACAATTAACAGAGAGAACAATTAAAGAAAAAGTAAAAAGTAAAGAATGCACTCTTTACCTGGGGGACAGTACACATACACTGAGGTCTGTGCAAAAGTTATGGGACATTCACTATACTGTGTTCAATATTCAACATACATGTTCAAACTTGCTCAACTTAAGCTAACTCTGCTGCACATTCAGTCTATATGTATATCATAGGACATAGGGCAATTTCAAAAATATACTTGATGGTGTATTGGTAAGAACCTGGCGATGTGACGCCTGTCATAATGCTGGGGTTATGATTCAGAATATTGAAATATATATTTATAAATATGTACTGAATATTGTGCTATATTGCATTTTTTTAACCTATAAGAGAGCAGATCCGTTTCCCCCTAATGGAAAATGATGAGCCATCAGTTATAAGATTATAAAAAAACAGTCTAATTGTGAAAAAGAGGTCTCATGGCATCTTCTGTAGATATTTTAAGATATTGGTAACATATGACAACCATTTTATATCTTGTATTTCATTATTTTGTTCTAGATACTGGACCAGAATAGGTTCTAGGTAATACAGAACATGTTACCAAAGCATTGGAATTGTTAAAGGAGTTTATAACAGACCTTACAGATAATAAAACAAGATTTCAGAATGAGCTGGTTCGGTCTCATGCACTAACCAATCACACTGCCATTCTGTAAATGAGGTCACATGATCGCCAATATACAAAGTGTCATGTGACTACATCCGGAATGTTCAGTTATGCTCATGTTTCCAGACATTTTAAGGGTTGTGACACACACACTACAATAGGCTAAATTCATAATTCATGAATTTATCAAATTGTTTAAAATTTTAAACTTATTAAAATTGTTTAAAAATTCAAGTTTAATAAAACTGTGATAGTTTTAAAAACACACCACCATATGCATAGGTCATACGTTAGCCGTGCGCCCTTATGCTACTTCTTTGCATTGGAGTGAGAGAGTCTATATGGCTGGAGATGGATTATAACACTGCCATCTAGTGGTCGGAGGTTTAAACGTCTTCACATTCAACTGTTAATAAAAATATCCAATAAAAATCCATTAAACACAATGTCACCTCACCTTCATATTGACATGGATGCTTTAGTAACATTCTACAAGTCACCCTACACAGACCAGCAAGCGTGGGCCAACTATGGTGATGACTTTGGCGGTAGCGGCCTCCAGCTTGAGTCCCCGGTGTTGTTGCACCCAAAGTACATTCACCGTAATGCAGTGCTAGTTCTGTGTGCAGGAGCGCCAGCTAGCATGTAGCAGAGTTAGGATTTCGGCTGCTGAACGGCCTCGTTAGTCAGAGCATCCACAGCCACTCTAGAGGGGGAACCGCGCACACTGTTTGAACCTATTCTTGTTTACCACTTACCCAAAACAACTCCATTGATTTCTTTCCTCAGAGAGAAATCCGCCTTTCCATATACGGACAAGCAGCCGGCTGCAGAACCTCACAAGACTGTAATGACCGTTGCTTTGTCCCCTTGTGTTCGTCCTAAAGGATCCAGGCCCAGCTACGGCGTCTGAGCTTTTATATCCGGCACTGTATCAGTAGCAGCGCTACGGATAGAGGGGGAAACTCTAGAGGGGGCTGGAAGTGCTCTTATTATTCATCAGTGACAGAGTGAAAGGAGGAACAGGAGAGTCCGCTGTGCTGCTGGTCGCTATAGAAGTAGAGAAAGCATCATCAAAAGTTTTAACATGTGCCGAATGAGACATAGGATTCGGGAGAAGTTTGTATTTCAAACCCAAAGCGTTCCCCCGCTGGAGTAAAAGCAGCTACTGTAGACCCCCCTCAACCCCCCACCCTCCTCTCAACCAGCCCCCCCAACTCTCCCTCTCCCCCTCTCTCTCTCTCTTAAAGCTTCAGTGCTTCATCAGAAAGCTCCTGCCTCTCTGATATGTAATAACCAGCCTCCTTCCAGCACGGAGGGAAAAGTCACTCATATCTAAACACCATCAAGTATAAATAACTTCCACACTTTTAAACTTTAATGTGCATCACCCTCTCTGGACCGCACACTGCTCCGCTGATTAAAGTTTGCAGCAGCCGGCGTGAAAAACGAGACATGTTTATTCCACACATGCAACCTATCTCATATCAACACGCATCTGATCTTTAGATTCCTGCATTATATTAACATTAGACGATATAAAAAAAGGCTTTTTGAGATTTTTCGAGCAGGCCGGCAGAGAGCGAAGGACATGGGAAAGATTTCAAAAGTCAATTCGGTGGGAAAAACGGGAAAAAAAATTGTGTGTGTTTTTATTTTTTTATGAAAAATGATAAATGAAGTTACTAATTTTGTCCATGCTCTTTCTAGACACTGCAGGTTTAATTGCTAATTGTTAACTGGGAATGAATATATTTGCATATTAATTAGCACCTCAATTTACATTTTTAATTTGCCGCCTTCAAAGGGTGTGAGATAAAAGGTCGTGTTATTTTAAATAATTTATCCTTTATTGCAGAAAAGATGCTGAAAGGAAAATGTGCGGCTGATTTTAACCCCTGAGAGCTGTGGTGGTTTTTTTTTAATGCCTGTATGAAAACGTTCCGAAATCCTTTTTTTTTTTTTTTTTTAGCAACTAATTAAACCGAGCCCGGAAAAAAAAATTAATAATAATAATAATATTAAAATGCTCTAAAACAGTCCTTAATACAAAGCCACCCAGACTGCGGAGTGCTGCAGTGGGTCTGCGGCGCTCTTTGAGGCCTAGAATGAGTAATGCACTGGAGATGGCTCGTGTGGAAGTCGAGAGTGTGTGTCCCGCTCCGCCTGAAGGAGGCACGGCTTTCTTTTTTATCACTTCATTTTGTCCTCTCTCCCTCCTGACACATCAATACAGTTTGGCACTTATTCATTTCATTTCGCGCAATGCACAGTGCAGAGCACTGCTGAGCTGCGAAGGGCCCCGGAAAGCTCTGCGTTTATTAAGATGGAGAAAGAAAGAGGGGAAAAAAACACACATCAAACAAAAGGCGGAAGAGGTTGGAAATGCGCGGGCCCCGAGTCTTCACTGTCGAGACTTTTCCATGCATGCTTAGGAAACTATGGGGAGCGTTCGCGGGCGTCTAATTTGTTTTCTTCTAAACAGCTCCATCCCGTATGACATCTTGTTAATGTTCATAGCAGATTGATATAGGACCTTGATCAGTCTGATATGTAATAGCTGCGATATGCCATCTGCTGTGTAGCTGCTGGATTGGCCATATTGGGCTGTACGAGGTTCCCAATCAGTCAATACATAGACATATATACCTTTCTTTCTTTCTTTCTTTCTTTCTTTCTTTCACTATAATCAGGATGTTTTTACTGTTGATATGATTAGCACAACAAGAAAAAAAATATATAGATAGATAGATATACTGTATAGTATACTATATATGCCTTCAGTACACACACATATACACACACACACACACACACGCGAACACACACACACACACACACACACACACACACACACACACACACACATATATATATATATATATATATATATATATATAGACATATATGCATGCTGAAGGCATATATAGTATACTATATATAATGTATAGTATACTATGATCTTTATGTGGGTTTATGTATTGGGTTTGTTTCATTATGTCACGTTTTGCTGCTCTGCTTTAAATACTGATATATTCATATGATCTCTCTTCTGATTGGTTATTACACCTTATTGAAATACCAGCTCAGACTGAAACACTTATAACTTTTCATCAAGTGTGGGCGGGGCTAAACTGTGGCAGGTTTTTCCTACTATCAGCACTGTGTGATTAAAAATAAAATTAGAATATCTGAAATTGTAACATGAATTTTTAATATTTTGGTGGCGTTCCCCTTTTTGCCTTAATGACAGCATGCAGTTTGGCTGGACTTTTTGCAGTAGCCTCTGATGAGTAGATCAGATCTGGACCACAGTAGTCTCAACACCAGCTTCAGTGGACGATTAGACTGGCATTTTAGTATGAAAGTGTGATTTTTTTAAAGGAGTGGCCCAGAATGTTGGACCCTGCTGTGTGTATTTATGTATATACTGTATATATGAGTGCTCCCATAAATGGTTCAAAGTTTAATATATAGTATTTAATCATCCATGTACAGTTTAATGCACTACAAATGCAAAGGAACCCTACTTAAAGTACATTTAATCACCGGTCATTAACTACTATGAATTATTCAGAAACCACTATGAATTATGTCTAAGTACCATGAGTTATTCAGTAAATAAAATGAATTATTCAGTACATACCATGAATTACTGAGTATCCTTTATGATTTTTTTGGTACATGCTATGAATGGTTCCGTATCTACTGAGAATTATTTAACAATCACTATGAATTATACACTAGCTACTGTTAGCTATGGTGAATGATCAAGTAACCACTATGAATTATTCACTATCTACTATAAATTGTTAAGTAGGTATTGTGAACTATTAGGTAACCGCTATTAGTTTTTGGGAAATACTATGAATTATTAAATATTTACTGTCAGTTATTCAGCAACCACTATGAATTATTCCATATTCAGAAACCAGTATGAATTATTATTGATCTGCTACTGAATATTCAATAACTACCATTAGTTATTTGGTAACCCCTATAAATTATTTGGTGAAAAATTCAAAAACCACTATGAATTATTCAAAATCTACAATGAATTATTAATTCATTATTCATTAACCATTATGAAATATTCACTACCTACTGTCTATCATTCATTATGAGTTTTTCAGGACATTCAATACATTATTTAGCAACCAATGTGGATTATTCAGTATCTACTATGAATTATTCTATGACTACTGTCAGTTATTCAGCAACCACTATGAATTATTCCATATTCAGAAACCAGTATGAATTATTATTGATCTGCTACTGAATATTCAATAACTACCATTAGTTATTTGGTAACCACTATAAATTATTTGGTGAAAAATTCAAAAACCATTATGAATTATTCAAAATCTACAATGAATTATTAATTAATTATTCATTAACCATTATGAATTACTCACTACCTACTGTCTATCATTCATTATGAGTTTTTCAGGACATTCAATACATTATTTAGCAACCAATGTGAATTATTCAGTATCTACTATGAATTATTCAGTAACTACTGTCAGTCATTCAGCAACTGCTATGAATGATTCGGTAAATACTATAACTTCTGAATTATTCAGTATGTACTATGATTGTTTTTATAGTAACCATTATGGTTTACTCTGTAACCATTATGAATTATTTAATAAACACTACGGACAATTCAGTACTTATGGAACTACGTTCCGTACCTATGGGAATAAGGAGCTGGAACTTACATCTGCATATGAGCCTTTAAGCCACGTTCACATTATTGCAGGAAATTTACTGTAATTTTATAGATAGATACAACTTTACTGATCCTGAGGGAAATATGCTGTAGGTTATTGTATTGTGAAGCATTTCTATCGATCCATTCATCATGAGATATTTACACCACGTAAAGGGCAGCTGATGCTTTTAAATTCTGCATATTATTTTCTCTTTAAAGTGACATAATTAGGGATGCAAGGCTTAGTTCTGACAGTGATGAAATGCGCTGTAAACGGGATTGCATTTGTAATCACTCTGGAAATGATTTCTGCTCTTCATCCTCGCTAAATAACAAAGAGATCATTATCAGTGTTGGTGTTCTTATGTAGGTCGTTTGGATGAGGACGTTTTAACAGCGACAGACAACACACCCAGACAGTGTTTGAAAATAAGCCACTGGCTTCCTCACTATTTGGTATTTGCCCAAATGAATCCGAGGCTCCCACTCGAAGCATGAAAAATACTATAAACGATCACATCGCCTTCTCAGATGAAGGATTTTAAAAGGGCTGTGTTTTTTTTCCTGGGCTGATTCTATTCTTAGTGTTTCTCATGCTTGTTAGGAGAAGAGATGCTTACCTCGCCCCACTGTTTACAGATTAATATTGCTTCTCAGACTGACACAGTCAAATTATATGTATGTAGAGCAGGCAATGGGCAAATTAATGCATCAACAGATGACCAGCTGTTTCTAATTAATATACCCGGCTTAATTAAAGGGGAACATTTGCATCAACAGTAAATGGAGAGAAATTCATAATTTATGGTTTCGGTGTGCAGGAACGTGCAGGAACCTATAATTTGTTTGTATGGAAAAATAAGTGAAAAATTATTAATCTGTTGTACTTTGTTTCTATCTATCTATCTATCTATCTATCTATCTATCTATCTATCTATCTATCTATCTATCTATCTATCTATCTATCTATCTATCTATCTCTTCTCTTACAGAATATTACATGCCTGACTGAAAGAGCCAAATGTCTTGATCTAAAAGGTGAGTACACTAGTGATGCGCCAGTATGATACAATATCAGTATTCACCAACATTCAGCTCCAGTTCTGCCGCCGAGCCAGAGAAGCTGCTGGGTGCTCACATGTACACATCAGAGGTTTATCTGGCTATTGCTCAGATCTGTTTATAAGTTATTTTACATTTACCTAAGCTGTTAAACATCATTCCTATTTCTAGTCATATAATAATAATAAGTGCTAATTATATATAGAAAGTCTATTTAAACTGATTCTATTGAGCCTCTATTATGTATTGTATGATCTAAAAATTAAATGCTATACAGTCAAGCTGAGTATGTTTTATTTGTGAAACAAAATACAGATTTAATCAAAATAAAATATTTTAGAAGAATGTAATTTTACTTTTAGGTGAGTTAGAGTTAGAACTGGTAATTAATTATTTTAGTTTTTGTAAGTTGCTATAGTAGATAAAATTACATTTTCTTTTTTAATACGTTTTCTCTGTTTTCTATATGTGTTAATATGTTAAATTACCTTGACAAAGAAAATGAACTAAATATGTAACTTGTACTATACATTATACAGTATCTACTCTAAATTATTCACTATCTACTATCAACTATTAATGTCTACTGTGAGTTGTTCAGAAATTACTACAAAATATACAGTAACTTCTATAAATTACTCAGAATCAACTATGAATTATTCAGTATCAGCTGTAAAGTATTCAGTATCTACTTTAAATTATTCAGTATCGGCTATAAAGTATTCTGCAACTACCATGAATTATTAATTACTGTGAAACATTCAGTATCTACTATACATTTCTTGGTATCAACTATGAAGTATTCAGTATCAACTATAAAGTATTCAGTACCTACTATGAAATATTCAATATCTGCTATAAAGTGTTCAGTAACTACTATAGAATATTCCATAGCTACTATGAATTATTAAGTAATTACTAAGAAATATTCAGTATCTACTTTAAATTACTCAGTATGAACTATGAATTATTCAGTATCAGCTATAAAGTATTAATTGTCTACTATGAAATTCAGTATCTGCTATAAATTACTCAGTATCAACTATGATTTATTCAGTATCGGCTATAAAGTATTCTGTAACTACCATGAATTATTAATTACTGTGAAACATTCAGTATCTACTATAAATTTCTTGGTATCAACTATGAATTATTCAGTATCAGCTGTAAAGTATTCAGTATCTACTTTAAATTATTCAGTATCACCTATGAAGTATTCATTGTCTACTATGAAATTCAGTATTTGCTATAAAGTGTTCAGTACCTACTATGAAATATTCAATATCTGCTATAAAGTGTTCAGTAACTACTATAGAATATTCCGTAGCTACTATGAATTATTAAGTAATTACTAAGAAGTATTCAGTATCTACTTTAAATTACTCAGTATGAACTATGAATTATTCAGTATCTGCTATAAAGGAGTCAGTAACTACTATGAAATATTCTGTTACTTCTATCAATTATTTTGTAATTACTATGCATTATTGACCAACTACTCAGGATTATTCAGTACAAACTATGAAGTATTCAGTATCTACTATAAAGTATGCAGTAAGTAGAGTGAAGTAATCATTCCCTATGTATTAAGTGTTTACTATGAAGTATTGCGTAACTACTATGGCCTTGGATTTCTGTAGTTATGAGAGGAGCTGAAATGTGAAACCACCAACAGATCCTTCAGCATCTATCACATTACTGTGGAACGTCTTTAACATTGTAACTTTATAGGAGAATAAAAAAAAAAGTTGCAAGTTTAGTCAATGTCATTTAATTCAATTCTAGTACTGCATTTTTTTCGGTGGTTCACCCTTTATCAATATATTTACACGGTGTAAAGGCCAACAAGATTAATTGTCAGAAATGGAGATACAAAGTTTGGCTCTGTCTGCTGTATTAATGCATACATAAAAATTATGGACAAACATTTACAGGGAAAGCATTATAGATAAATGTGTGTGTGTGCATGTATACAATCGCTGTCCAAAGAAAACTGATTTTTACTTTTATGCATCATTTGATCACGTGAGCTGCTATTTACACTGTGCGGAAATTTCATGAAGAATGGACCAACAGAAATGGCCCAAAATTGCTTGGAATGACGTCTGGTTCCATTGACTTCCCTTTAAATTTAATTAGGTTTTTGGCCTCTCCTGTAAAGTTGCCATTTTGGAGATACCTGTTTTTCTTTAGACAGCGACGATATATATATATGTATATATATATATATATGTATATATAAATATGTATACACGCACACAGTGGAAGCACACTCAACCTTGTGCATGCATCTCACTTATGATCTATATATAAGTTTATGTACCCAACACAGTCAACATTCATTGGGTTATGATTGGTTACTCTAAGTCTAATATATGCAAATGATCTCTCTTCTGATTGGTCATTATGCCTTATTAAAAAAGCAGCTCAGACTGAAACACTCCTTATAACCTCATCATTATGTGGGCGGGGCTAAACCACTGCAGGCTAAATAGGTGGCTATGAAAATGGTTTGTTTTTTATGATAACCCAGATATCAAAACAGGCTTCTTTGGAGTTTAGCTATACGGACTGGGGAGTGAACGCCATGTCTCCCAAACTCTTTTATTCTTTTTACAGAAAAGCTAGGACAAAGCTGGATTTTAGCGAAACGGGCCCCTTAGCATCGAGGTTTAGTGTTTCATACTGAGTTTAAGCTTGTTTAGGATTGAGGATTCACATCTAGGCATCATGAATTCCCAACAGACGAATGTGCATATGGAAAAACTAATAGGGAGATACCGTCAGCCTGAAAACCGGGATTAGGCTCGTGCTGTAGGCCGGGATTTCTCTCGGAGTACTCAAACTGTTTGTTGTTGTTTAGGTTTACTCCTCGTGTTAAGGGTCGGTTTGTTAATTGCAGAGGCTCCAGCGTTCATCAGGCGATCATGTGGGACCGGACCCTAACAATGCAATCTTCCATACTGCCCGATAACATCGGAAACTTTGCCAGGCCTCTTAATTGAAATCTACACGCAGATCCTGCGGGGCTCGGATTAAGTCGCTGTCCCTTTGATGAGCGTGGCGGCAGCTATTGATAGGAGTGGATGGGAGATTTTAAATGCGGGTCAGCGTGTTCCAGCTCCCTGCACCATGTCGCACGCTTGATGACATCTGACTCCGAGACTCAGTGTCATTATCTGAGGACGGCAGAGGGGGATTAGAAAAATGGGATTTCGGATACCACTCTACACCCCCACCCCACCCTCCGACCCCCACTTTTCCCAAACCCCCATGTACCGTACAGTTAAGTGATTATTGTAAAAATAATTTTACAAATGATTATGCTAATGATGAATACATTATCGTCTTTCCGCCGCGCGACTCTGAGCGATCCGGCTTCTCCCCGACCAGGAAGATAAGAGTTTACGAGGCGAAGGGGGCTTGTGCGGCGCGGGCCTAATAAAGACGCACTGCTGCGGCCATCAAAGTGTTTCTCTAGGCTTTGTTTAAAAGTCATCTGTTCCTGAATAATCAGCGGCTCTTTGATTTTCCTCTCTGCGGAGGACGTGATCGCGCTCGCGCGCCGTTCTTTCACTCTTTAATGAACACCAACCACCAAGGCGCATCTGCAGAGGCGCAGGATTCAAAGTCCGCACCGTTAGATTTGGGACGGGCGCGTGCTGTCGTGGTGCTGCGTTGATTTTAGGACTTTGATTTCTGCTGGAGGACGGCCTGTATTGGCTTTTAAAGGAATGCTCCAGCGTGTTTCCAACCTAATCTCTGTTGGCTGCATCTGTAGCGCACGGTCGGTTTATATGGATCATAATTTCACGAACTCAAAACCCTCTCAGGAAAGAAGCCGTTGGGGAGCCTCTGCCCATTGACTTCTATTGTAGGAGCATTTTGCATCTAGTACGAGGGTTTTTTGGGCGATTGCATGATTATGCCCCACTGATGACACAGTTACACATTTACCTGTATTTTAAATACAGGTGAAATGTGCCTGACATAGATATTAATAACCTATAACGTCAATTCATTTGCTCTGCAACACATGGAAAACTGCATTTTAGCATCTCTGAATCTGCATGGCTTCAACAAATTATTGTTTCTAGATTCCTTGTCCATGTTATCAGCTCCACTGACCATATAGGACACTCTGTAGGTGTACAGGTCCAGACTGTAGTCCCATCTGTTTCTCTGTATACTGTATTCCCCTTTTCTTCAATGGTCAGGACCCTCACAGGACCACCACAGAGCAGGTATGATGTGGGTGGTGGATCATTCTCAGCACTGCAGTGACACTGACGTGGTGGTGGTGTGTTAGTGTGTGCAGTGCTGGTGTAAGTGGATCAGACACAGCAGTGCTGCTGGACACCTCAGTGTCACTGCTGCAAAACTATCCAGCCGACTATCTATCCTGTGGGCAGCGTCCTGTGGGCAGCATCCTGTGGGCAGCGTCCTGTGGGCAGCTTCCTGTGTCCACTGATGAAGGACTAGGGGATGACCAACACTGCATTGTGCAGCAGCAGATGAGCTATCGTCTCTGACTGTCCATCTACAAGGTGGACCAGCAAGGTAGGAGTGTCTAATAGAGTGGACAGTGAGTGGACACAGTGTCTCAACACTCCAGCAGCACTGCTGTGTCTGATCCACTCACACCAGCACCACCCACACTAACACACCACCACCACGTCAGTGTCACTGCAGTGCTGAGAATTAACGTTTACAGCGTTTGATGTTTAAATGTACCAGAAGATATCTACTGTTCCTTCTACCGCATCCTGCGTCATTAGTGACAAAGACACCAGGAACTAAGCTGCTAACCACAGGTCTGCAGCTGTAGTTCCACCTACACAACTTAACCACAGTGTTTGTGAATGTTCAGTGGAACTATGGTTTCAGGAAACAACAATGGTTCACCTATGTAAGTTACCAACGTAGTTACCTCCATAATGGTTTTGAAAAACCACGTATCGTTCCAACTACGTAAGTTGCTAAGGCAGTTAGCAACTATGGTTTTTGGAAACGCACCCCAGGTTGGTACATGCTTAAGGAGCCCTTGTGTCTGTTTTGATTTGTCTCCTACAGGTGTACCTTTAGATTATCACTCATGTGAGTCCCTTGAGGAGATTCTGAAATCAGTCCAGTTCAATCTGATCAACCTGCAGGGGGCGCAGCTGGAGGAAAACGTAAGACATATATTGAGAGTGCGCTGCCAGAAGACAATGTCATTGATTCAAATGTGCACATAAGCTCCACCCCACTAAATACATTACATCAGCACAGTTACTGCCAAAAGGAAGCTACTTATGGTGGTACGGTTATTACATAAACACAAAAAATAATTTTCCATGGTCATTACAGACAACACAGCCACAACAAACACTGCATGTGAACCGAGTGTACCTAGTAAAACTAACATTCATCACCATCATGTTATGAATAACCTGAAATCAACTAAAAAATATTGAATTTTTTAATATAAACAAAATATAAACAACATTAAGAAACATTCTAAAGTGTAAACATACTCTCACTGGCCCCTGACTGGCCTGGGGCCCTAGGCAGTTGCCTGTCGTGCGTGGTGGGAGGCGGCGGCATTGCACATCATGGGACTTCTTCATATTGAATATAGCTGATGTGCCTTTATTTGTGTGGAACTGATGCATGTGTTTGACTATCACCGTCCTAAGGTATGTGTCACCCTGCTCTCTGTAGGGGGCGTCCTCACTGATGGATATGATTTTGTATTATGAATCAGCCACTCATCTAGACATTTCCTCCAATGTGAGTATGGGGGTCTCAGGCTGGCAGGCTCTCTCACGCCTACTCAGACAGGTAGGTAATGGGTGGCTTGAGTTTTTGGCGGGCAAAGTTCTGATATTTTGTTTATGGTAATATACTGTAATTCCATGTGCAAAAATGAAAAAATAATATGTGAAAGTATTATTAAATAAATAGCACCATGTTAGAATAAGACTGCTCTTATGAAACCTTTATGAATGTTTAGAATGGGTTTATTGATATCATCATAAACAGATTCATAAGCACTGTATAATGGTAGTCTAATTCTAAAGTGGTACCAAATAAATTAATTTAGATATTAAGATATTGGTGTAACAACCTGTCACCCTATTAATTGCATAGTTTGTTGTTGTACAAACAGTCATTAGTTGTTTTTGTGATCCATACTGTTCTATGTGACCTGTGCACTGATTATAATCATGATATATGTATATAAGCATATTGTGATGCAACCATTCTCAAATGTAATTATCATGTTTCAAATGATGAACATGCTATTCACTCAAGTTGTGTGAATTTGAGGATATTCTGATAGAGAATCCACCCACCCCCTCAAACAGCACAATGGCAGTCCATGGTCATTATTTAGCCAGCCTACAGATATAATATTTTATACACCAATCAGAACTCAGATAATGTTACTCAAAAAAGAAGATATGGGTTTTATTTCATGCATATTTCTTTCTTCAATAATTGTTTGCAATAGTTAGCAAGATGCCTGATCAGTTAAATTGGCCACTTTAGGCTTGTTTATCTGCAAATTACATTGCAAGTGGCAATTATCGGGGCCCAAGCACTAAAATGCTATATGGAGCCAGTGGAACACAAATAAGGGGTTGTAGTCTTAGAATGATCATGAACATTAACAGATGCAGGGCCTCCAAAGAGGTTCCAATTCTTTTATACACTGACCATGACTCGGTATGGTGAGCAGCCATTTTTAACGAATAAGTCAAAACACCCAGAAAAAAGTTACGTTTCTGAAGTTTTTTTGCATAGTTTGCTGAGCTATTTACACTGCTCATGTGTTTTCATGTATTTCATGAGTTATATGGCCCCTCTGCTGTATTTTGTTCATCAGTTGTATATTACTGATTACTGCTAGACTCATTATTCACAGCATCTGAATAGATTGTAAAAATTACATGCCATAATAGCGCCATAGTAGTAACTTTTATGGACAGTTTATATTTTGGTTTTATTTCATTTTTAATGTAATTTAATTTTGCTTTTTTAATTACATTTTTGGAATAATATACTTATAATATACTTATACTTAAGCATGTTGTGTTTATGAAATATTCAACTTTCAACCAATTCAATATTCAACCAATTGAAAGTTGAAATTTATTTATTTATTTATTTATGTATTTATTTATTTATTTATTTATTATTATTATTATGATTATTATTATTATTATTATTATTATTATTATTATTATTATTATTAATGCTATTATTATTATTATTATTATTATTATTATTATTATTATTATTAATATTTTTAGTGATAGAAGTAGCAAATGTAGTATTTGCTGTTGTTGTCATTGTTATTTAGACCAAAGTGACACTCCAGGCATAAATATGCTAATATTTATTTTTTTTAAACATTTTATTGCACATGGCAATTATTGGGGTCCAAGCACAATATGAATTAAGGACCAAGTAGAGCACAAATGGGTTATATTCTTTATAATGACCTTATAACAGATAATTATAGCAGATGTTGGGCTGCAAGATGCCTATTTATTTATTTACCTTTTTATTATTGTTATTATTATTATTATTAGTGATAGTAATAGCAGCAGTAGTGTTTGCTTCTGCTGTTGTTGTTGTTTAGACCATCAGGGCACTCCAGGCGTAAATACCCTAATATTTATTTTTCTAAAAAGTTTTCTACTCATGAAATGAGTCTTATTATAATCGTATTATCCTTTAAATAAGATTCCACAAAAATGTAATTTCTCCATGGCCTTGATTTATGAGTCGAAAGACACAGGGCTGCTGTTTCGAGGGAGGCGATGCCCCTATTCTGTGTTCTCAGGTTTCACCTGATTTGTATTCCAGGTGCGTCCGAAGTAATGAATTATCATGCATCAGAGATGAAAATATTCACGCTGCAGGATATTGCTGTATTCACACTTTGATTTTAATGGCTATCATTACACTTCACTTAAGTTCACGTGGATATTATGTTCAATTAGCAGCGTGGCTAGATGAAAGACGGTTGAACTACCCCTCGTGGTTGCGCGGACTTCAATGGTCAAACCAAAGGCGATGCTCTTAGGCGGTATTAGACGAGATCAGTCGAATTTTTTCCCACAACAAAAGGAGGACATAAAAAAATCTGGACACTTTTGAAGTGCTGGACTAGGGGATGAAGCCTAACGATGGCCTCTAGATCTGTAGCAGCCTCCTGTCACACAGTTGTTTTTCAGTTTTGACGTTCTCGGCTCCTTCAGACGGGCTAGCGTTTGATGTAAGGCTGGAAAGGTAGAGAGGCCAGTCCGCAGAAAGGGCAGAATCAGGCCATTTCCTCTCTCTTTTTCTCTCTCTATGTCTCTCTTTTTCTCTCTCTCTCTCTCTGATGGCTTGCTGTCTGGCCTCTTCAGAGTGGATGCCTGTGGAGACTGGATGCCTGTAACATCCCCATGCTGGAGTACCCCGCGCAGGCCCTGTCAAAAGCCCTCCTCTCCAGCAGACTGACAGTGCTACACCTTGAAAACACCTGCCTCAGTGGCAAGCCCCTCTTCACACTCGGTATGCTCCTCACGCCACGCATGCCGGAGGTGCTACAAAGCTCCCAATGAGGGAGAATTCCAGCATACTAGCAGTAGGAAGCGCATTATGACCAAAGGAGGTCCAGTGAAGTAGCTACACTGCTTTCATGCCAAAAGTTTGGACACTAGTTACTGGTACAAAGCAATGCGCTGGATTGACTTCATGCATAATTTTCGGCTTCAGTAAAATATATGACATCTACGGATGTGCCGATATGGGAATTTTGAGTAAATGCTAATAATGGATATTTTATTTAAACAGGTCTGATTTTTTTATTTTTTTTGCTAAAACCAGGAACAGTTTAGAATTAAATTAAATTAAATTAAATTAAATTAAATTAAATTAAATTAAATTAAATTAAATTTGTAGGATTCTACGTAATATTTAAACATGATTAAATTAGTAGTGGACAGTATACCGGTTCATACCGTATACTCTGAAATTCCTTATCTAAGGTATCAGTTTTGACTTTACCATTATACCGGTATGCAAATAAAGGATGATATACAAACTAGACAGTTCCACACCTCCTTTGTATAGTAAGTTGCAGTCTGAGGTGCGTTTGTCCAGTTTATTGCTAAAGGAGTCCCTTTAGATTAGAAGGAGTTGATAAGTTAATGGTGGAAACCATTGGTGGAGACAACCGGAGAAGTGGAAGCCAGTCTTGTGGGATAAGCTGTTAGCTATTAGCTAGCATAGAGACTAGCCAGCTTTCCATGTGCTCAGGCTAACTGCGTCAGCCTTTAGGCATTCATATGATGCCTAAACTCTAACATACTCTCAGGCATGCTTGAGTATCTTTATCTTCAAAATGAAAATAGTTTTATAACTGAATTGAACTTGCAGTGAACACTTACAAGCTGTCTTTACAGACTTTACAGGTAGAGTGATGATATTGGTCAGTTCTGTAAATTAGTCCATGTTAATATAAGCCCATAACAACTGTACATAAAATAAGATAGCCTTAAATATGAGGAATAGCAGAAATGCTAGTTTAAACAGGTGCTAATTCATTGATTTAATATCTACAGTAATTTTACACACTACCTATAGTCAATAGACAGGTCCTCTATGTCACTGTATGAGCACACAGCTAGAAATTATGTCAGTGATCTCAAGAATCTACAGATTCTAATGCATTATAATGACACGTCTGCTATAAAGCTTCAGAATGTGGTGTTATAACATATGATGTGGGTGATTATGAACATTCATGTGCAGGCTTATGTCAAGTATTATAAAGCATCATGATACAGGCCCCTGAAAAAAAACCCAATAGGAACCAAACCAGTCGTGATGAGAAATGCTGAGGCTTGTTTGTAGCATCATATGAAGTAGCTAATGCTAATACCAGCTCTTCTTTCAATTAAGCTTTGAACCGAACACCATATTTGCTATGACCGTTATGAGCTATTTTGTGCAACGCCTCATTCACTACTCTAATAACGGCCATTGAGCCGTGCCATATTGTTTGCTGTCCATCCAGGACCAGAGTGAGGTGCCTGTGTGAATGTGTGACTGGATGAGCATTGTCCGTGCACGGCCCTGGCCAGCATGAACAGATGACGGAGGACAGCGAGAGGAAAGGAGTGGCAGATTTTGGCCCCGTGACCCTAACAGTCAGACTCGGCCAGGATTAGATGTCCTAATCTTCTGCCTGTCACTTTACACGCTGTTGCACCGATCCGTGGGAGCCACTGTGGCCAGCTCACTGCGAGAGAGACACGCTCCCTGCTTAGAAGCCCTTTTGCAGAAGCATACATGGTCATGTACACATGTGACCAGCGAACTGAATCTCATCACTCGTAATTGTACCACGCTCATGCCGCTGTGTTCGTTGCATGGGCTGCTTTGTGGAGCCCCATGTCCTTTTCGGCCTTATTGTCCAGATTGAGCTGAGCTGTGGCTGTTTGATCGCGCTAATGTCTCGGCGGAGAAGAGCAAGAGCCACTCTGGACACGGGCCATTAACGAGAGCAGTGTGAGGGGACCTTAAATGAGCCGGAGGACTCCGGTGGCACATCCTGCGTGCGCGCGGGGCTCTGTTTCTTTAAGCAATGTCTGGATCCGTTTGATATTTTGGGGCCGTGCGGCCGCCCCCTATGCTTCTCGGCGGGACGCCCAGCTGCTGATCATTGCTATCGATCGGCGGGGCCCTGATTGCGGGACTTGCTGGCTCGCGCAGTGGAGTCCCACCAATCAATCCAACGATCCCCCCATTTGGTTCCTACTGTGCGTGATGGCGATGTTGGCATTCGGCATGCAACCAAAAGGGTCTGATCAAATCTGCCGCATTGATCCGGACAGACGGCTGTGTGAGGCCACAGACAAATAGCCCATGAAAGGGTCCCCGTCCTGAAAGGACACATAATGATGTTGTCGATTACAGTGATGACCATGGTAATCGCAATGATGTAAATAGTCAGGACTCGAATTAGAAAGTTCAGCCAGCAGAACTTCAGAGTTGCTTTCCCCGGTGGGGGGGATTTACTTGCAGCGCTCCTCCACTGTCTTAATGTTTCATTTCCTGCTATTTGCTAATATTTCTCTCCCGTTTTGCCCCATAAGTCTCTGATGATATATTCATGCCGTTCTGTAATGAAATAATGGAGGTTAGCAGCTCCAGGTGTTGAGATTATTTCCTCTTTGTTCTCCTGAGTCGGGGCCCTGAAGAAGAACGCTGCTCTGCTGGAGCTTTACCTCTCTGACAATGAGCTCAACAGCTACCAGGACGCCATGCAGTTAGGAGAGCTGCTTAAATACAACCACACTCTGAAAACCCTCAGCCTCAGCAATAACGCCATATCCGACGCAGGTACGGTCACAGTCTTGTCCCTTTCATCAAAATGCTTATCATCTCAAACATACAATCATAAGCTCAACCGACCAAAAAATCTGTCACCTGTGACTCTAACCTACCAACAGCATGTAATTTCTATGCCATTGGATTTGGCATGTACTGGGTTTAGGCCACATCAGTGTTCAGACACTCTTACATCAGAGAATTGGTCAGTTGGTTCCAGGTTTGGTGAAGGCCTTCCCTGGCACAATTCCGAGGAGAATTCCCTGTAGACTAGGATTTTAGCCACTGCTGGTAGACCCGTATGACCGTACGCTTCCACACACCTGCAGATTCAGCTACTTCCTTCACACTATGGTCTTTGGCCACGCCCACATGCAGTCACTCCTTTTAGCCAATCATTAACATCTGCTCTGGAGCCATTTTCCATACATGGAAGAGACATTCCCTGCACTGTAGCACCTCTTCCCAATCTATGGATCCTGTCACTCACACCCTTTAGAAATGTATAGCCCCCCATCATCCTTGTGCAGCGCCATCTGCAGGAGCCTGAAGTTACTACCACCATAAACATGCAATGTGACTCATTTTTTTGTCCGGTGAGCTTATAATTACTGTCCAAAAAAAACCAAGCATTTCTACATTTGACTTTTCTTTATCATTTGAGCTCAGTAGCTGCCCTTTACATTGGGTACAAAATTCACCGTAAACAGACCAATAGAAATGCTCCAAAATTGCTTGGGGGAAATCAGTTTATTTTAACTTAGAGTGTAAGTAAAGACCGTTGTGTTTTGTCGTCTCCTGTAAACTTTTTGAAGCTGCTTATTTTTCCATAGACAATACTGACAATGGTCAAATGACATGTTTTGCTGGTTTTGTAAATGAGAATAAGTGAACACTTTCATTACAGGGAACTTAAATATGATAATATCAACTTTTAGTTTATAATTCCTATTGAATTGTATGTTAAACTCTATTCTCTTGAGTTCATCATATTGGGGTAAATAAAAGTTAGCATAAATTATAAAATGTGCCCAAACATTACAGTCAGTAATCCCACTAAAGTATGCCTAGGAGTGTATTCTGTGGAGGATGTGTTCAATTATTTACATTCATTTGCACATGGCCGCATCTCCAAACCTTTAAATTTAGATAGAAACTTAGTCCAGGCACATCTACAGGCGCGTTTATCGTGTGTTGTTGGCTTGTGAAAATAAGTTAACAATCCTAAATATGGCTTTTATCTACAAATATTTATACACCTTCTGTATTTATTTGCTGACTGTAGCATATTGGAAACCCTAATATTTAACATGTGCCAAAATGTGTTGCAGGAGCCACATTTTTTACTTTCAATAAATAAATAAACAGTAATTATGTATTAAAGCATGCAGAAGTGTATTCTCTGTGGAGGACGTGTTCACTTGTTTACACTTATTTGCACATGGTTGTATTTCCAACGCTGTAAGTTTACATGAGTACATGTTGGCATAATCTTTATATCGTCTGTATTTTAGTCTGGGTGCATTTATAGGCTCATTGACACCCCTAAGTTAGCACATCCTCTACAAGAAACTTAAATATCACATTTTTCTGCTAATTTTAGTTCACAGAGAGTTTAACATATTGGGAAAAAATAAACCATTAATCATAAAGTGTGATACATGAAATGATGAAACAGGGCCACATTTAACCTCAAATAAACTGTAACTGAGTTTAAATGTACAGTGTATCCTGTAGAGGACGTGTTCACTACTTTACACTTGCACATGACTGTATCTCCACAGCTGTACATTTACAGGAGACAGAAAAACTTTGTTATTGCTTATTATCATAATTACACAAATATCAATTTATTGTTTATATTGTCTAGATTTCAGTCCTGACACATTTATAGGCACACCTATAGTCATATGAACAATCCCCACTCAAGTTTTTGTTGTTAAAAAAAGTTAACACACCTAAATTACCTAAACCTTTTATCTATAAATGTTTATGAACAATTTGTATTTATTTAAAGACTGTAACATATTTTCCCAAAAAATCCTGCAAGGGCCATATTTATTTTTCAGTAAATAAGCTGTACTTGTACGTTCCTCTCTGTTGAGGGTGTGTTTACTTCTATCCATTTACACTTGTTTGCACATGACCATATCTCCAAAGCTTTACATTTATAGGCGACAGAAAAACATTGTTAAACATAATTATGTCACTAAAAATGTCTATATTTCAGTGTATTTAAGTCACAGTTACAGGCACATCTACAGTTGTAACACCTCCGCTCAGAGTCATGTTGCTTTTCTAAGTGAAAATTGGATGAACACACCTAAATATTCCTTTAATCTACAAATGTTTATGGACAGTTTCTATTTATTTGCTGACTGTGATATAGTGGATTAATTCATATTTAACATGTGCCAAAACTTGTTGCAGTTTACTGTTAGGAAATAGCTGCTGACTATATATGTGTATTGAAATGCTCTCTGTTCAGGATGTGTTCATGTATTTTCCCCTAGATATTGGTTGTTACTGTCATTTGACTGGGGTGCCAAACCTTTTGCAATTGACTTTATTTCTTCAGTCAGCTGAATTTTGAGATATATGCCCCACCCCCTGCATAAAAGCAATGTTGGAATTTCTGTTGGTTAAGAACATGTTCCATTAGCTAGAACCAAGCAACATGTTATGTTTCTATGAACAGATAAGCCAAAAGAAAGAACATGTTACTTACACTACACTAACGCATTACACTTACTGAGTTACTGTACACCAACACTCTACTTACAGTACACTAACACATTACACTTACTGAGTTACTGTACACCGACACACTACTTACAGTACACTAACACATTACACTTACTGAGTTACTGTACACCAACACTCTACTTACAGTACACTAACACATTACACTTACTGAGTTACTGTACACCAACACTCTACTTACAGTACACTAACACATTACACTTACTGAGTTACTGTACACCAACACTCTACTTACAGTACACTAACACATTACACTTACTGAGTTACTGTACACCAACACTCTACTTACAGTACACTAACACATTACACTTACTGAGTTACTGTATACCAACACACTACTTACAGCACACTAACACATTACACTTACTGAGTTACTGTACACCAACACACTACTTACAGTACACTAACACATTACACTTACTGAGTTACTGTACACCAACACTCTACTTACAGTACACTAACACATTACACTTACCGAGTTACTGTACACCAACACACTACTTACAGCACACTAACACATTACACTTACCGAGTTACTGTACACCAACACGCTACTTACAGCACTCTAACACATTACACTTACTGAGTTACTGTACACCAACACGCTACTTACAGTACACTAACACATTACACTTACTGAGTTACTGTACACCAACACACTACTTACAGCACACTAACACATTACACTTACTGAGTTACTGTACACCGACACGCTACTTACAGCACACTAACACATTACACTTACTGAGTTACTGTACACCGACACGCTACTTACAGCACACTAACACATTACACCTACTGAGTTACTGTACACCAACACACTACTTACAGCACACTAACACATTACACTTACTGAGTTACTGTACACCGACACACTACTTACAGCACACTAACGCATTACACTTACTGAGTTACTGTACACCAACACACTACTTACAGCACACTAACGCATTACACTTACTGAGTTACTGTACACCGACACGCTACTTACAGCACACTAACACATTACACTTACTGAGTTACTGTACACCAACACACTACTTACAGTACACTAACACATTACACTTACTGAGTTACTGTACACCAACACACTACTTACAGCACACTAACACATTACACTCACTGAGTTACTGTACACCAACACACTACTTACAGTACACTAACACATTACACTCACTGAGTTACTGTACACCAACACACTACTTACAGTACACTAACACACTACACTTACTGAGTTACTGTACACCAGCACACTACTTACAGTACACTAACACACTACACTTACTGAGTCACTGTCCAACACTGATGTTTTATGGATGTTTATGTGTCCAGCACTATGCATATACAATAATGTTAAGCACTGAACACTGAGAGGGTTACAATTACAGTAAGGTTTTAGAAAGCTGGCATTTGCTGACCTGGTGCTGAATACCCAAGCTGTTTCCTCTCCTAATCCTCAGGGCTGGAGGAAGTCTGTGACGGTCTGAGGGTTCATCAGTCTGGTCTGCGAACATTAGTGCTGTCTAATAACCAAATTACTCACCGTGGCATGACTCATCTAGAAGGAGTTCTGGTGAGTTGCAGTGTGTGTTCATTAACGCCGATGTTAAAAGGGTTTAAGAGTGCATCTATGCAGCGTAATTAGACACGCAGAATGTGTTTTACATCATGACTCCGCTTTACAGTCAGGACATGAAGACTGAAAGAACTTGGAGAGCTATAGCTGACGCTTGACTGAGAAGCAAATTCTGTTTAAATCCTCCAAAAATATTATCAGAAATATTAAGAGGTCAAATTCGGTGGTAACTCTGATGCCTGACATTGAAGGTAGCAATATCTCATGTTTTGGGTAAAGGTCCTACTCTGTTTGGTCCACAGCAGCGTTTCTGCAGCCCAGAAACTCTAATCCATGGACATACTGACCTGCACTACTCTACTTGTTGTTTATTCATCTGTTGTCTCCCATAATAACCACAACCTAGCAGGCACTGGGAACGATTTCAGCTGCACCACCATTCTGCGTTCTGTGTTTCTAGTTAGTGTTAGTATGACATGCGCATTTGGGACTCACCCTAGATTTTTGTGTTTGATTATGGCTTCATAAAGTTTCATTAATTAGAAGTGTACTCAGAGCAGTTTGGTTTCTCTGACATGTAAATGAAGAGCAAGCCTTAAAAGGGGAATAGAAAACGACCAGGAAGGCTCCACATCCCCTGACTAAGACTCTGTGCTTCGGTAATCATGTAAAACCATAGGACAGCATTTTTTAAGGGTGTTTAATTTAAAACTTAAACCTAAATATATTTTAAAAAACACACAACAAATAATAATTGTTACATCTGTCTGTCTGCCTGTCCCCATCCATGTGCTTTTGTTTTGGTCATGTGATCCTTGTTGTCATGCCCCATGTGCATCTGTCTGTTTTGGTCATGTGCCCCTCCTGTCTCCGCCCTCTAGGTCCTGTGTTTGTAGCCCCGCCCCTTCCCAGGTGTTGCTTGTTTGTCTTGTTCATTTATACTCCCTGTTGTCCCCTGTGTCTTTGCTTGGCGTTTTGTGTTTACAGAGTATGTTTGGTTTTCTTGTTTGATGTTAGTTTGGATTCATGTTGGATATTTGTTTGGTTTCTGGTTATATGTTTCAATCCTTGTTTTTTGGTTTGTCATCTTGTTTCCTGTTTCTTTGGTTTGCTTCGGTCTTTTGTTCTGTTTAGTTATTTTGTGTTTCATTAAAACCACTTGCGTTTACGTCCGGCTTCCTCGTCTACCCGCCCTTCTGTGACAATAATACACTCAACATCAAAACAATAACTGGACAAATAGCTGCACCCAAAAGGAATCAGCTGATAGGAATGTATGGTGTAGGAATGGCTCTATGACACAGAACAACATGAGCATGGACCGTTGCCTTAACACCACGTCAACATCACCACAAAAATGCAGTGGTGTCCTGCCAGACTGTCATGGAGTGACTCAGAATGGCAGCGGGTCATCTTCAGTGGCGAGTCTGTCTTGGTGGAGACGACCAACGGATCCATGTGTGGAGGCACCGTGGTCAGAGTTGAACAGTTTGACTTCCAGAAGGCCTGGTGTCACTCTACCTCCACCCCTCCCGCACCATCTGCAGGAACTGTGTGAGGATGTTCAAGCTGCATGGGATGGATTATCATAGGACACCATTAGGAACCTCTACAGCTCCATACCGAGACGTCTGGCATGTTGGGTTAGCAAACATGGCGGCCCGACGCCATACTGAGAGACAGACTTCTGTATGTGTAGCTCAATAAATATTGATCATATCAGTCTAAATTCATCATCAGTTATTGATCCTGGTGACCTTTATCTTCCTTCCCAACACCACTGCAATCCCACACCTCCTTCTGGCTGCAGATATTCTTTTGATGATGACTGTATTAAAAGTCTATGAGTCATCCATCCTCAAGAACACAGCCCTTGACTGAAGTGTGAATGCTGCTTTGAAAACAATGCTAATAATCATTAATAATTCTAATAATCTATATTTTTCTATCACTTATCTGTCCATAATCCTTCATATTGTGACCTATGCATTTCTTGCTATGGTCACTTTTCACCACCTTATATGTAAATGACACTGTATTTTGCCCTCCTGGTTGGATGCTAACTGCATTTCATTGGCTTGCTACCTGAACTCACACTCGCACAATGACGATAAAGTTGAATCTAATCTGATCTGATCTAATCTAATCTGATCTAATCTGAATTCCTACTAATTCTGCAGTTGACGTTGAGCAGCCACAAGAAGTTAAAGTTCTTCAAAAAAAAAAGGGGCCCCGCAAATCATCTCTACAGAGCGAGAGCCTAAACATCTCGATGACAGCTCCTGGATTCCTTTGTCTGCAATAGTGTTTGACAAACTGGGAGAAAAGAAAGGAGAACAAAAAGAACGCGTCTGTCTTCTCCTCACTGGATAGCTTATGTGTAATCCCTAATAATATCCATTCCTCTTTAGTAGCTCTGATTGTCAGAATAAACTGTACCTTTCTGTCATTTGAATGGCGATCCAAATCAAAAGGGTACAAATTAAAGGCCTGCTTTTGTCTCCTCTCGGCCGCTGGCACATTCACAGAGAATCCATCCAGGCCAAAAATAAAGCTGGCTCGTTCCATTTCGCCTGCACCCAATGAGAACAGTTTGATTAAATAATAGATATGTGTTTAGTGGGCTTTTTCATGCGCTCTGTCATTAAGAAGGATAAGTAGACATCCATGCGACCATAATGAATATAATTAGTGCAATGGCTGGTCGTGTCAAATATGACACAGGAAGGGCTGTTATTAACCTCTCTGGCTTTTTTTTTTTGTATTCCTTTATTCCGGGCTTGCCTTTAAAAGAAGGCGAGAGCAGAAGGGATGAATGAGTTATCTGGTCAAAGCAGGACGCTTTCTCATGTCAGCGGGACCTAATTAAATCATTTTCCTTATCGTTTAGATGGCGTTTATCGAGGCGGCCTATATCACACGTGTTCAATCAGTAAAAACCACTGTATAAACCGCCAGTGTTTTAGAAATTAGCCATATACGATACTTGGAGGGGAATTTCACTGATTCTTTTCAGAACTGCTGCTTAAATAAAAGCAGAATTGTCCGAATTTACCACCAGTGGTCATACCCAATCCTTTGCACTGATGACTCATCTAAATAGCTAGTCTTTGACTGTACACTCCTACGCTATAGGGGGCAGCGTATCTTGTTACAGTCAGACAGCTAAAGCCCTGCTCCTGTGCTTCTGCTTACATGAAAGCTGCTAACCTAACATTCACGCTAGCAGGCCTCAATCGCTCACATCGCCCCAAGTTTGTCTCTTGTGGGTGTGGTTGAGGCTGCTCCTGTGTGGGTGTGTACATGGTCCAGGGAAATTAGCTAGTTATGAAAGCACATATCTGTATGGAAACCAAACTGTTTGTATTCGTAGCTATCTTTATTGGCTGGTTAGCATGCAGGCTAACCCAGCTAGCTATCCAGTGACCTACATCACCACAGACGCCAACAGTATTCTCTATGTTCTTGCACGCCAGAAGAAGAAACGAGCTTCTTGTTCATGTTTTAGCTCCAAACTGTTAAGCATAGGAATGAAATGCTAGTAGAAACACAGTGTCCAGACAGGAGGCGGACCCTCGTGTCTACAATCGGTCTGAAGAATTTAACTTCATTTGCGCCAAGTTAAAAAAAATCTTGACTCGATTTACCACTTGTCATTCTGTTGCCATGTTGCGTGTTGCTAAATTGCGGCTACAAGTGGAAATGACCGGTCGCTTGTTGCTCTGTTGCCTACTAATGTGAACATAGGGTAATAATACATCAGTAAGCTAGCAGTCATGTGAGCATCAGAACCCAAGAACAGGAAGTTTTACAGTCTCTCGTTTGTACCAAATCATGAGTGTGGAAAAATTTTAGTTTTGGAAATTGCGAAGAATATAAGTGTGATTAAGGAACTGAGGCTACATCACAAACTAATCAGATCATCTGTAGACATGGCATGCCAGATGTTCAACTGAGTAATATGTCATGGAATAATAGGCCAGAAGATTTCTCCAAAGAACTCCAAAAAAATCGGGTTTACACGAAACTCAAAAAGAAAGAGAAACTGGCGCTCAGGCTCAGGCTAGCATTCGGGGGATCGGGGCGGCAAGCGACCAGTTATTTCCTATGGGAGTACGTGACTTGTAGCCATGATTTAGACACAAACAGCAAGTGACAAATCAAGCTGAGATTTTCTTAGCTTCAAGCAAATGTATAATGATGCGGGGAAGCAACATTGTACATGATTGACTCCAGCTAATTCTTCCGAATAATCATAAACATGGGGGTCCAAAGCCCATCTCCCTCAGTTTCTGCTCTCTGACCTTTAGTACCAGCCCTTGGTTCCAGTTCTCAGCAGTGTGCTGGTAAATATGGAGGTGAAGCTCATAACCGCCGTTTCTTCTTTCCTCGGTTTATATTATGTGTCCTAGTACATGTATTGGCATTCTATATAAACATATATACAAAGGAAGTGACACAAGCCACACAGCGACTGGAAGTTATTTGTTTTCAGTGAGAGCCAGGGACACTCAGGAACGTTCAGTGACGAGACTGTCTGCACAAAGTGGGCAAATTGGGCAAAGTGGGCGAGTTGAACAATGACACATGGCCATGAACACCAGTCAGGTTCTCACGTCCCCTCAAAACTGCTCGAGTGACTTTGGTTCCTACTGAAGCCTTGTGTTTTTCACCAAACGAAGGAGAGACTTAGCAGTTTGGTGTCGGTTGGGTACAGGAATCAATAGGGTTTGGTTGGGACCAAAAAGGAATGGACTCTATGGGAGGAGCAAGGATGGAGAAAACAACCAAACAGACGAGTGCTGGGCGGACGAGCATTGTATTTATGCTCAGGGGTCTGGCCCGAGGTAGTGTATGTCAAACACCATCTGTGGGTCAAGCAGAAGTACAGCAGATGATTGTGCACCCCTAGTTAGCGGACAAAAGCAGGCCGTAACACCATATTTGCACTGTAGAGGTCATGACCCCTGGTGCACCACGGCAATGATGAAATCTAATGTGCCTAGTTCCTCTACAATGACCATTGAAACCACTCCGAATATGGCGGAAATCTGAAATATCAATGGAATTCCCCCATAAATATCTCTCTGTCTGTCACTTGCTTCAAGATTCTGATGATTACACTGCAGATGCTAAATAAACGGATAACTGAATGAACGAAGGACCAAAATAAACAGTGCTAATGAGAGTTAACGTTGATCCAGGATGGTGCTGCTTCACCATTATATCACCAGCACTGTTACTACTGCTGCCGGTGTGCGTGTATATATAACACAACCAGCTATAAATACTGTACTGGGCCGATTTGTTTTTAGTTATGTAGCTGATTTTCCTAAATGAAAGTGGGTTTCTATGTGAGCGTAATGAGAGTGGATAACTAGCACGCCGTTCGTTCTGTTCTGCAACACAGCGTCTCCCTCATGTCCTCTGCCATCTCCTGCTTTCTACGGATACTAATCACGCTTCACAAGTGGCTCTGCTAATGTGCTCTGGAGAGTCAATCTATTGCTTGTGCGGCATGGATGACACTTAAAGCTCACAGAATGACACACGCTCGCCATCCGTAACCGCATTCACAGGCCCTGAGAAGTGGAACTGGAGTCTATAGGTTCATGGAAAGAATCTAAATCTGCTGAAGGCTCTTTGTATGGTTGTGCTAGTAACGTCTTGAAGGGACCAGATCTGACATGTTCTTGTATTTGATGTTGTTATGTTGTAGCTTTAGGTACCAAAACATCATTGTTACATGATGATTTTCCAACCTTGCTTTATCCCCTGCCACACTGGGGGGGGTTCTGACCAAAAGGTGCATGGAAGTGTTCAGTAATCACTGAATACTCACTCTATGACAGAGTATTATCTACAGGGGTTTGACAATGAAACTGAAAGACCTGTCATTGTAAGTGTGGGAGGTCTCATGGCTCAGTTGGACCAGCCTGGTGGCCAATCTTCATTAATTGCACATTGCACCAGTAAGAGCAGAGTGTGAAGGTTCAGTTAGCAGGTAAGAGCACAGTTCTGCTCAAAATACTGCAATGCACACAACATTATGGGTGACATACCAGAGTTCAAAAGAGGACAGATTGTTGGTGCACGTCTTGCTGGCGTATCTGTGACCAAGACAGCAAGTCTTTGTGATGTATCAAGAGCCACGGTATCCAGGGTAATGTCAGCATACCACCAAGAAGGACGAACCTCCACCAGCATCACGTAGTGACCTGGCCACTATCCTGCAAGAAGAATGGCTTAAACTCCCTCTGACCACTGTGCAGGACGCAGTATATGTCATTCCCAAGACCAACTGACGCTGTATTGGACGCAAAAGGAGGCCTTACACCATACTAATAAATGATTGTGGTCTAAAACCAGGTGTTTCAGTTTCATTGTCCAACCCCTGTATAAACATGGGCAAATTTCTGATATCAGTCGGGCTGCTGCTAAAGCTTTTAGCCTTGTGCCTATTTTTACCATAGAAGCAAATCTATTCAATATTCCTTAACCCGAAACAGCCTGAATGTTTAGGTACATGGTTACCATGATATTAAGTCTATGCCTATACGCTTGTTAGCAAATGCTAGCTACATGAGCCTTCTAGCTTTAAGGACAAAATGCCGGACATTTATTAACTCGGCTAATTGGCCACATATAGGATATGAAAATTGAACTTTTGTAGCACAGTTTAAATGATGCTGTTTGAATGTTGTTCTTTTCAGCCCTGCTTGAGAACGCTGGAAACGTTGGACCTCAGTAGGAACAACCTGGGAAACCAAGGAATCCACACATTAAAGGAGTCGCTCATGATGAATCGCTCCATAGCCCAGCTCTGTCTGGACTCAGTTGGAATAACATGTGAAGGTATGGATCTGTGGCCTGCTCTGTTTACTCCCCGTGTTCTACAGTAGAACTTAGAAAGGTTTTCCAAACCCGATAGAACCCAACTGCTCATGTACTGTTCGGTCGTGTTCGTGCCACCCTTCTTTTATACACTCATCTGCAAAAAACAAGGTGCATAATTAGCACCCAGAGGGAATCAACCATCAGGAATGGGACTTGGCAGGTAGGTTTGACATCACGTCATTAAATTTGACATTACGCATGTAACATAAGCAACGACGACATAATGAGTGTATACTTAGCATATCAAGCAATAGCTTATGTGGGTGGAGCCTGCTAGCAGCACCGCAAGCACTAGCAATAATAGAGACATAAAACTGTATATAGGTTGTTGCTAACATGAAGAGGTGCTCATGTCTGTTCAGAGCTGGGCTGCAGTTCTCCCCTGCTGGTGCTGTGTTCCGTAAAAGAGCATTTGCTGAACGTGCAATGCTTCCCGCATCGTCTTCTGCATCAAGGCGCACTGGTGTCAGATGTGGGATAGGCCCCCATAGTGGACTGAAGAGGAATAGTGTTGCCATGAACACAAGGAACACACAGCGGGTAGCACCAAGCCTGGCTGAGAACTGTGAGGAAGGAGCATTGCGGCGGAGAATGGTGGTGAGGACTGCGAAGGTAGCAGCGTGACCAGGATCTCCAGCAGAGCCTGGCTGGAAGCAAAATAGATGCCAAAGACCTGCCAGCAGAGCAGAATCATGGCTGCCACCTCCCAGTATTGCTTTGAGTGGGTGCCAGCGGCGTGGTTGGCCTAGGCCGAGAGTTGGCACTCTAGTGCGCATGTGCCAACGCCACAATGTTCAATATGTTTTAGGTGCACAAATATAGTTTAGGGATTAAGCAGGTGAAGCAAACATCTACAGCAGTGAAGTTGAGCATCTACTCCAGTGTTTATTAAGTCAGTCCAGAGTGCCCACCAGCTGGCCCACCACTTCCAAAACATGGTAACCAAAAGAACCAGACTGTTAAGGGGATGCTGATGTACCTGCTGTATTGCTATATGTGCATTATTCAGATACACTACCAGTCAAAAGTTTAGGAACACCCCTCTACATGGATGGTGTTGGTGATCTTAAAGACTCACTGAACAGCTCCATCTGATGAAAGTCTGAACCAGTCCATATCCTGATATCCCATATACTCCTGATGTACACAGTATGATACTCCTCCATATCTCCACCTCTAATATATATTTAGTGGTGTAAAAACTTTGATCTCTTTTTCTGCACAGTGTAAAAGCTCTAGTTCTCCTTTCAGGTTAGTGAATATTCATGATGGACCGACCAATAGAATCGCTCCAAACCTGCTTAGTAATAAACCTTGTTCTATCAGCTCCACTGCAGGGTAAAGAAAAGCTGGTTCATCCTCCTATAAAGATCCATTCTGGAGATTTGTAAGGTGGACTACATAATTATATAATTCCATGAGTGCTATTTTATAATTTGCTGTCTTCACTTTTATTCTAAAGTAAAGTATTAAGATAAATTAAAATAAAGCAGAACCTTCTATTAGCAGCTGTGCCTAAACTTTTCACTGGTACTGTATGTGTATCTTGTACAGGCCAGGTGCTAGGGTAGGGCAGAAACATGGCCTGTTTGGTGGGGTGCTAAGACGAGATTGGGAAACCTTGTTTGGTCCCCTCAGGCCTGGTGTTTTTTCCCCATGGCAGGGGCGGTAGTCTTGGCTGAGATTCTGGCTGAAAGTCGTGTGCTCCACACTCTGGATGTGAGGCAAAACCATGTCCTCACAGGAGGCCTGATGGCTCTGGCACTGGCTCTGAGGATCAACCGCTCCGTCCTCCAAATAGACCTGGACCAAAACCCCAAAGAGGAGAAGGTCAGTGGATCACTCTTCGTAAATAAGCATGAATGATTTCCAGGGATGTATCGATACAGCATATCACGTTGTATCGTATTGCAGTGCAGCATATCATGTTGGTGTATTATGACCAGTGAGTGACTGGTGTGTCAGGCTGGGGTTAACATTAACATTAACAATGAAAATATTAACATATAAACATAAAGTTCATTTTAAACAAAATAGACAGTAAAGCTCCCTTTACAGTCCTCATTAAAGAAAAGCTGCACAAATAGCTGCACCCAGAAGGAATCAACCGACATGAGTGAAGCTTGGTGTGTAGGTTTGACCTTGTGAGACATTCAAATGATCCAAGTTTGATGCTTGACCGCGCATGTGACATAAGCAAGCCCATCGCCTTATTGCTGTACCTGACTGACCTAACAGCCACAATTACGTACATCCAGCGAGCAGTGGTGTCCTTCATTGGCCAGTCGCCAGCACCATTGCACCACGCAGGCCTACATGCACACAGAGCTTTATGGCAACTGTCCTTAACACCACGTCACCGTCACCAAAGACTGCAATGGTGTCATGCCAGACTGTCATAGAGACTCAGAATGGCAGCGACTCATCTTCAGTGACGAGTCCCTGAAGACGTTGTCCTGATGGAGACGACCAACAACGTGTCTCACACGTTCAGAAGGCCTTCTGGGTGCAAATATTCATTTGACGATGAGGGAAAAATCTGTGTTACGCTACTTCTACCTCACCCCAAATGTAACTGATCAGCCAAGACATGTTCATTGTCCAAAGTTTGCTTCTTATGTTTTGCCTAGAGCTATGAGGCTAGTGTAGCTAACAAGTAAGGGAAGCGTATATACTACGTTTTGTGCAAGCTGCATAGCGAAATCATCCTTAAACTGTGTGGGGTAGAGGGGGGCGTTACGTCTGTACATCTGAACAGATAAACATTCCACCCATTTATATTTCAGAGGGCTTACTGACTGGCGGTGTGGCCGCTCATCAATAGGGGGCGACAACCAAGGGTGTTGGTTTGGTCGCAACATTGATAGGGGTTCAGAAATTAGGTTCCTTGGTGCACGTAGACCCTTACTCTGATTTCTTTCATTCTTCCTATCGGCACATGTGTGCGAACAGACTGTGGTACTTCATTAAAGCAATCAGCGTTTAACACATCGACCGTGACATGCACCAATACACTTTTGGACAATGCTGGATGAAATGAAGGATTTGAATACCTTCCTGAAAGAGGAACCAACTATTCTTTGGTTCTAGTTGGGAGTTAACTTTTTCGGGTTCCGAAGCTATGCCAAATTAGGTGCACGAACCGGAATGAAACACTGTTCCACTTTGGTGGGAAAGGGCTAACAGTATCGGAAACCACATAAGCAAGTCTATGAGTCTAACATCTTTGGCTTGAGGATCAGTCTGACATATTTTTCCCATTCCGTGCGATCAGTCGTGGGAAGGAGAAGCCAGTAATATGTGGCTTCTCCCAAACCAGAAAAGTTCTCCTTAAAGTCGCTCAGCCTGTTAGCCGCTCAAGGCTAAATGCACTCTGTGCCAAAGTTTACCACCCCAACTTAGCTGCAGATAGACACCCAGAGACTTTGGCGCCTACTGGAGTTTCCGAGGTGCCACTTCCAACATGACGGCGAAAGCCTTAAAAAAACACTGCCGCGGCTCTAATGCGTGCCCCTGCTCGATTAGGAGGAAAAAAATAATGAAGCTCAGTTGCCATCTGTTTGTCATGATTTTATCTCCTCAAAATAATTTGCATATTAAAGCATTCATTAAATTCTCCAAGGAAAGTAATGCTCACTTTAAAACACAGTCCAAAGCCGCCCGCGCTTGGAGCTCAGCTTGTTTCAATCTTGGTTTCTTGTGCACCCAGTAAAGGTGCCGAAAAGGTTCCTTGCATGAAGAACCAATTGGTTCCCTACAGAACCTTGGAATGGATGAAAGATTTTTGTCAATGGGAGTTTGGCTGCTTGATGTTTTTTATCTTTGATTTCAAAGAGCCTCAGCATCATGTGAAGGTTCTAGGTATAGAACCCTAAATATTAAATGAAGGTTTCATAAAGGTTGAGCATGATTCCTCTGGGAACCCAAGCAGTTCTCCTTCAGCATTAATAAAAAGGCAGTCCTTCAAAACAATAGTTGATAGAATAGAACCATGACAATTATTTGCCTGGTTTAACGGTTCCTATATACAGTATATATATATATGTGTGTGTGTGTCTATATATTCCTACAGAGCCTTTCAGTCGATGAAACCTTCTTGTATTTGAGTATGAGTGTGTGAAGAACTGATTTTCAAAGTTCTAAGGGTACTAGGCCTAGAACCTTTGCAGTATGTTAGCATGGTTCTTTAGTGAACCGAAAAGAAATCTTCTGCACTCTTAAAGGTGGTTCTTCATGGCTATAGTTATGTACTGTATATGCCTTGTTAAACGGTTCTTCTTTATGATGGAGGACGTCTAGTACATGGCTTTTTAAAGAACCTTAAAAAATCAATCTATGTAACACCAAAAACAGATCCACTATCCACTCATGCAGTAGATGAACCACTTTTGGTTCCCCAAAGAAGCTTTTAATTGGTGGTTCTTTAGAGAACTATTTTTAGAAATGAGAAGTGTGGCTGTGAAGAACCCTTTTAGCAAAAATAAACAGGATTATTTACGGAACCAAAAGCGTTTTTTCTACAACCTTACAAAAGGTGGTTCTGCAAGGCTATGGTTAAGTAGGGAACCATGTTAACCAGATACTGGAACTGTTTTTAGAAATGATGTGTGTGGGTGTGAAGGCCCTTGAAGTGGTGAAGAATGTTTGCATTACTTTTATGTTCTTTCAATGGTTCTTTAGACTTCCAACTCCCGGAAACCAAATGGGGTTCTTCTACAACCCTCATAAAGGTGGTTCAAGGTTATGGTTATATACAGAACCATAACACTTCTTCACCTGGTTTACAGTTCTTCTTTATGATGAAGGAAAAAAGTTCTTTCTGGAACCTTTAAAGAACCTCCACATGATGTACTTGTGTTGTATATAAATTGGTGAAGAACCTTTAAATTGTGGGTACGTTCTTTAATAGGTTCTTTGCCTCACAAATCTCTTCTGATTATTGGTGATTGACACGATTATTTGCGGAACCAACACCGGTTCTTTTACAGCCTTTGTAAAGGTGGTTCTTCGAAGCTATGGTTATACACACAACCACGGTGTAACACCTGTGTCTGGTTATCAGTTGGTCTTTACGATCGAGAAAACTGTTCTGCCTAGAAATGATGTGTGTGGGTGTGTAGAACCTTAGTTAAAGTTTAAAGAACCTCCACATAATGTAACTGTTACCCTTCCAGTGGTAAAGACCATTCTTTAAAAGGTTCTTCACACTCACAAACAACCTCTTTGGCGAGCATGATTCTTTACGGGACCCAACGCGGTGGCGGTTCTGTAGCGGCAGCACTCTAAGAACCCATGGTGGCACCCATGGAGGGTTGTTTTAGTACGGTATAGAACGCCCTATATACCCTCTTCTCCAGCATTCCTAGATAAACAGTCTGAAAGTGTGGCGTGCGTCTTTCATAACTGTGCTGTATTTAAACTCAACAGAAAGTCGGCACCATGTTATTAACATTTCTACTGTGATAGATTACAGCAGGGTGATATTTAACCGATTAGAACGAGGCATATTTTACCGCGGCGGTGCGCGCCAGAGACACTGCTGGGATTTGTCTAGGCCGGGCACAATGTGGCAGGAGGAGTGACAATTGTATTAAAAAGAAAATCTTTCCATCAGAAATCAGCGGGTGGTCAGATCAAGTGTTCTGCTGCAGTCTTGCGGAATTCCCTGGGCCTGTGAAAAGTGAAAATTTCATTTTTCAAAAGAAAAGTGTGTGTGTGCGGGAGGGCGTGCGCGTGTGCGGTGCAATTTGGGATGCGCATATTTAAAAGGGAAGGAAGGTGGCAGGGAGAAAAATGTCGGTCCTTGGCTCTTTGTTTACAACGTCTGATTCTGCATGTTTGTTGATGCTGTGCTTCATTTGATCGTTGGCCTATTGGGCGTTAATTATTAATTATTTACCCATCTAAAATATTCATAGATGAAGCCGTATGAAGTGCAGGATTCCAAGGGCGGGCTATCCGTGGCTGTAGCAAGGTAGTCATGTTTATTTTCCTTATCAGGGGACTCTGTCGACCTGACGAGCGAACAGTATTCATGAGGATCGTTTAAGGTTGTGCTTTTTGGTCCGTGTTGTTTAGCAGGCGCTCGTTTATTTGTTTGTTTGTTTGTTTGTTTGCTGGGTTAATTGGTTCCGGGATGGTCAATGTCAGATCGTTCTTCTTGTGGGACGCAAGTTTACAACGATGCAATCTGATCGTTCCGTCCTGGTGTTTACTTATAGACGTGGTCACTGGGCAGAACGCTGTTAGGCTGCTTTGAGCATCAGTAAATACAGGCTGTGGAAAGGAAGCAGGCCTTGTGGGATGGGCTCTGTTTGGAGCTTAGAGAGTTTGAAGGTGGGGAGTGAGGTTGGAGGAGGTTAAGGTTGGAATTTCAGATTGGAATTTGAGTAAGTTGGAGAAATTGGCTTTGAGGTTCATGCTTTGAGGAATTTGCGGTTAAAGATGATGGATTTTTAATGATTTTCAACAATTTAAGGTCGTAGTTTGAAGTTGCAATGCAAGGTTAAACTCTTCCTGGAGTTTTAGTCAGTTTAGGTTTGGAGTTTGAGGGAATTTGGATATTGGAGTTTGATAGGGAGGGAGATGGAGGCTGCAGATTAAGGATTTCTAAGTCGGTGTTTGAGAGGAATGGGTTTGGAATTTATGATTGGAAATTGAGAATGCGTTGGGAGTTTGAGGTTCAGATTTTGCAGGACTACGATGGAGTTTTAGGGAGTTTGATGTTGGAGACTAAAGAAATTTTATGGAATTGCAGGTCAATTTGAGAGGAACTGAGTGTAGAATTTAAGGTTTGAATTTGAGGCTGCAGTTTGAAGTTGATTTGGGGGTCAAATTATGCAGGACTATGGGAGTTTGGGGAGTTTCGGGTTTAGTTTTGAGGGAGCTGATGCTGGATACTGAGGGATTTCCAGGTCAGAGAAGAGAAGAATCAAATTCAACATGAAATTTTGGATATTTTACATAGGCTATGGCACACAGTTGAATTTTAGGGATTAATAGAACAATTTGGGAAGAAATTGAAGTATTTAAGTTGTGTTATTTTGAAGTTTGGAGCTTAAGGGAACTTGTCTGAGCTTAAGGGAGATTGCAGGACCTTTAGACTGGTGCTTGAACCAGTTTTAAGCTGGAGTTGAAACCCAAACATTCGAAGGAGTCTGAGGGGAAGAGTCGTGTCCTGTTTGTCTTGCCCGGTTTTCTCGATTTTCTCTGGTTTTCTGTTTCTGTCTTATCATGTCCATGTGCACTTTGTTGTCCTGTTCCATGTGCTTCTGTTTGTTTTGATTTTTTGCTCCTCCTGTCTCCGCCCCCTTGTCAGGCCTCTCACCTGTCCCTTGTTCGTAGCCCCGCCCTTCCCATGTGTTTCTCGTTAGCCCTTGCTGTTTTATACTCTCGTTGTGCCCTTTGCTCTTGCTTGGTGTTTTGTCTCCATGCCTTTTGATTTTGTCTCTACGGCTGTTGGTTTTTGGTGTCCCTGTAGTTTGGTCATGGTGGTGTTTTATTTCCTGTTTTTCCCAGTTCCTTTGGCTTTTGTTTCATCTTGTTTGTTTTACAAAAAAGATTTGCGCTTGCATCCTGCCTCCTCGTCCTGTCCCCGCGTAACAATAACGGTGTCAATTTGGGTTGAGGTTAAACTTTGGGAATGTGAGGGATTTTCAGATTGGAGTTTGAGAACATTTGAAGGAATAAAAAATTACAGAGGTGTAAACTTGGATATATAATACATTACATAAACAAACAGTTTTCCTACTTTTCACTAAGTTTTGACTGAGGTAGATTTTAGACATGACGTTAGATACAGTGCAGGTGAAGTTACTTTGTTAATGAAGCCTCTGCTCTTATTTCTGACGGTAGTGACTTAAAGTGACGTTCTCGGTTACCACACGTAGTGTGCATGTGAAAGCTGGCGGCATGTTCCATATCATAGTGCTAGTTCCACAGATCCTTATCCTGTCAAGTTCACGCCGTTCAGGGGCATGGAAACCTCAACCTGGTATAAAAAAAAACAAGCTATCGGATTCATGTCAAAAGTGCTCATCAAAACTAGCCCTCCAAAACTGTTCTCACATCTTCTTCTTCTTCTTCTTCTTTTTTTTAATTTTCAATTTGCGAGCACTCTCTCACCTCTTCATCGAGCATTCCGGATTGGAGCTGTACTGTGTATCTGTATGCAGTCAGGGATATTTGGTAGATTTCATTTGGTTACCCAACTAGGAATCTCCCAATTGACTAAATCCCTAATAACGGGCATGTGGTCGTTCTTTGAATCTGACACTTCATAAACTTTATTCCCAGCTCTCCAAAAAGTTAGAGATGAAAATTGTATTCTGCATTTGAAATCTCTCTCTCTCTCTCTCTTTCTCTCTCGCTCTCTCTCTCTCTCTCATATCCTCGATCCAACAGTCTTGCTCAATTCCTGATGTATTTTCGGGGGCAAAACAGGCATATTTGCCAGCTGTGTAATTTGCTGTGGCGCTCATTTGCATATTAAAGCATTAATTAGCCCCTCTGAGCGCGAGAGCGCATATAGTGTAATCATTGGACGTGTAGTGGCGGGGGACGGTGGGTGTTTGGGTCTGGGGGGCGGCCGAGGGGAGTGTGTCTCTGGGTGCTGTGTGTTGACCATGCGGCGCATGCTTGTCGGCTTTGTTTTTTCACCCCCCCCTCCCCACTCCACAAGCCCCCGACCGCCGGAGAGGGGGATGAGGCGAGGTTGCGTTGCTCAGTTTTCCAGCTTTTTCCGGGCTCTTTGATGTGTCACACTTGATCTGTCTCCCTGTCATTTTAATAGCTCTACTTTCCCCCCATCAGTGCAGTCAGAGGTGTGACCTACAGTTTCGCAGGAAGGAGGTTTCTTTTTTTTTCTCTCTACTTCTTTTTCATTTGATGGTGATGGAGAACGGGGGGAAGGGGAAGGGAAAGAGGGGGAGAGAGAGAAGCAGGGAGGAGGGGGAAAGGAGGTGGAAGAAAGTATGAAAGACAAACTGGCGTGCGAGGAAGGCCTTTTAAAGCCACAGATATGCTTGCGCAGTAATATTGTGCAGAGCTGTTCCAGAGTTTTGGGGCTCTGCTTGGAGAATCTTCCTGCCTCTATTATCTGGAGCCCGTGTTCTCTGAATGCAACACTAAGGCCTTCACCAAGTGCCCACCATGTACACTTACTGATGCCCAGTTATGCTTAGTCCCATTGGAATCAATTCTGCTACATGGACCAATCATTGCTCTTTTCCACCAACCAAATAAACTGCTTCCCGACTGACCCATGAACTCGCTGGTCTGGAATCGTGGATCCATTGATGCAAGGAACCAAAGGGCATGGCTTTGCCATCATCAGATGAAGTTCTTGATGCAGCCATTTTCCAAAAACTGGACCCATCAAGTGGAACCCGCTGTTAATGGACCCCTGGAACCAGCACTGGTGCTATGTTGGTGGAAAAGAGGTACCACTGTTTTTGGGACTAATATTGATCACCTATTGCCCTTCAGTGTGATCTGTCTATAACTGATACCGGTCGAGGTAGGAGGTGGAATGTTGCGCTGCCTGCACACGTCTGCATTGGAAACAAGTCATTCCGCACCTCATGAAACCACACAAACACTGGCTGGGTGATCATCAAAGAGAGGCTTTATCTGTCCCAGTTGTCTGTTTGAGGTGGATGTGTTGTATAATACTAGGTTCATCTGGTTTTTAACAGCGAGCCATCATTGTTTGCCATTAATAACTCCCCAAAAACTAAATGTGGTTAATCTGGTTAGGGGAAAAAATATTTTAAAAGATTTAAATATGAAAAAATTATTAAATTAAAAATTAAATTTATAATACAAATGCAGTATTCTTTTTTATAAACATTTTTATTAACTTATTGTAGTGTCTAAATTTCAAATATTAATTGGTGAATTATTATACTGTAAAAAGTGTCCAACTTGTAAAACACTTTATCGTTACCGTTACAGTTAACTATCTGTAGCCACTTTGGTGTTGGCTGTAAGTGCAAGTTACCATGCAGCCTACTACTGAGTGGAATTCTATGGCAGCTCAGTAGATCTAACCTAAACCTACAGGGGTTGGACAATGAAACTGAAACACCTGTCATTTTAGTGTGGGAGGTCTCATGGCTAAATTGGACCAGCCTGGTGGCCAATCTTCATTAATTGCACATTGCACCAGTAAGAGCAGAGTGTGAAGGTTCAGTTAGCAGGTAAGAGCACAGTTCTGCTCAAAATACTGCAATGCACACAGCATTATGGGTGACATACCAGAGTTCAAAAGAGGACAAACTGTTGGAGCACGTCTTGCTGGCGCATCTGTGACCAAGACAGCAAGTTTTTGTGATGTATCAAGAGCCACGGTATCCAGGGTAATGTCAGCATACCACCAAGAAGGACAAACCGCATCCAACAGGATTAACTGTAGACGCAAGAGGAAGCTGTCTGAAAGGGATGTTCGGGTGCTAACCCGGATTGTATCCAAAAAACATAAAACCACGGCTGCCCAAATGACGCTGTATTGGCCGCAAAAGGAGGCCCTACACCATACTAATAAATGATTGTGGTCTAAAACCAGGTGTTTCAGTTTCATTGTCCAACCCCTGTAAATTTTGTGGTTGGTGTACGAAAAACACCACTACGGATAGCACCACTACCCATCCAGGAAGCATATGAATACCCTTGTGAGTCACTCTGGATAAGAGCGTCAGCTTAATGCCATAAAGGTAAGTGTACAATCAATCGAACAAGTTTTAGTCAACTCAAAAAATTACTTAGATTAAAATAATCGTTGGTTGATGATGGTAAGGCTGAGTAGACTTTGCAGTATAACACATAATATGACACTGTAAAAAGTGCAACCTAAAAAATTTGCTATGAGCAATTGAATAATTAATAAACTCCACTAAAATTTGGTTGAATAAGCCTAATTCGTTTGCTTGTAACAACATGAAGTTGGACCAACAAAACAGTTCTTCTTTTTTTGATGTCTTGGTAATCTACACCTGTCCTTGAAGACATATTTTGAATCATCATAAAGTCATAAAGTGATGGTAAGGCTGAGTAGACATACCGATATACTGCATAATACAACACTGTAAAAATGGCAAACGAGAAAACTGACTCTAATTTGTTACAAGCAATTCAATAAGATTTAAACTCAACTCTAAAAGGACTTTGATTGAGAGAATTGCTCATTCAGAGTCCCCTTTTATAGGCTGAATAAACGTGGATTATTGGCTTGTAACAAATTCTGATTTTTTTTTTAAGTTGGACCAATAAACACTTTATACAGTGAAGTGAAAGTGCTCTAAACTCTCATAGTTCCTGTTGGGCTGGTTCCAAGGCTCAGGCTGAACTACTGTAGCTCATATTCCGATGGAAAGTGGATTCCGTCTCTCTCGGTCTCCTCCGTTTCCTCCGCCTCCTCCGCTGGAAATGGCCCATTGGATGAGCTGGTCCATCAGAATTTTTTGTATTTCCCTTTGGGCATGTCCTCCAACTCCACGCTCAAACGCACGCTTTGAGTGGCCAGTCACCCGCGCTGAGGCTCATCTGAATATCATGAAGCCCTGGAGTCTCGCTGCCTTTATCAGGGGGCTTCATCCACCGAGAAACCTTCCTTTCCCTTTCAAATAACGCCGGCTGCGGCAGCGCCTGCCCCCGCGTATGAATATGGATGTTTTATTAAGAGTGGGTGCCCATCTCTGTCTGTCAGCCAGCGTCTGGCTGCCCGGCCCAAACTCTCCCCCAGACTGACTTTACGCTTTCAGTCATCCCGCGCTCTGAAATACGGAGGTTCATTTAAAGTCCTGGGAGGTTTGGGTGGATTATCTAGAACTTTGCGCCGGTTCAGCTGAGCTGTTGTTGTTTTGGTTCAATATCCATATTAGTCTTAGTGAGGTGATATGCTCTTACAAAATAGGGTTCTTTATGGGTTCTAATATGAAGTTCCATATAGAAATTTCTTAAATGGTTCTTTGCATGGTGAAATGGTTCTTCGGGTTGATGGGGAATATACTATACAGTATATGGTTCTATAGCATTCCTGTAACAATAGAAGAAACCATTTTGGTGCTATATACATAAGTGTTTAAATGTATATGGTTCCGTAGCACCAAAAATGAAGAACCCATTTGATATAGAACCCTGGAGAATCATCTTTTTAACGCGTGTAGTTGTTTCTTCCTATAATATTAAGTTTAAAAAAGTGGTTCTTCATAGGTTCTCTTATAAAGTTCTGTATAGAACCTTGAGGATTTATATACTTGAAGGTTCTTTGCATGGTGAATTGGTCCTTGATGAGGAATGTGCTATACAGTATATGGTTCTATAGCATTCCTGTAACAATAGAAGAACCGATTTTGGCGCTATATACAGAAGTGTGTAAATGTATATGGTTCTATAGTATGAAAAAATGCCTTGACATTATAACAGTTGAAGAACCCATTTTAGTGTGAACCAAATAAAACCATTCCCCTTAGATATAGAACCCTAGATATAGAACCATCTTTTTAACACGTGTAGTTGTTTCTTCCTATAATATTAAGTTGGTTCTTCATGGGTTCTATTCTAAAGTTCCATATAGAACCATGATGATTTTTATACTTCTTTGCATGGTGAATTGGTTCTTTAGGTTGATGGGGAATGTGCTATACAGTATATGGTTCTATAGCATTCCTGTAACAATAGAAGAACCTTTTTTTTGGTGTCATATACATAAGTATCTAAGTATATGTGTATATATGGTTCCAAATAGAACCATCCCTCTATCTAAAGAACCCAGAGGAACCAGCTGATGTATGAGGGTAGTTGTTTGTTCCTACAATATTAAGCTTAAGAGTTAAAGAACCCGGTTTGTCATTGGTTCTTTTATAAAGCTATTTATAGAACCATATCGATTTGCATACTTTAAAGGTTCTTTGCATGGGGAAGTGGTTCTTCAGATTAAGGCCGAATATGATATGCAGTATATGGTTCTATAGCACCAAAGACTTGACATTGTGACAATAGAAGGACCCATTTTGGTGCTAAGTACAACCATTTTATAAAAGGTTCTACGTCCCATCACATACAGCATCAGTCTGAGGAACCATTTTACCATGCAAAGAACCATAAGTATGCACATCTTCATGGCTGTATATATACCTTGATAAAATAACCCATAACGAACCATTGGATCTACGTAGAAATCATGGTTCTAAATAGAACTAAAGAACCCTTGATGAACCAGCATTTGAGTGAGTGTTGAATGAGCATAGTAAACAAAAAGTTCTTCATGGGTTCTTTAATACAGTTATCTATAGAACCATATAGATTTGCATACTTAATTGGTTCTTCGCATGGTGAAATGGTTCTTCAGATTGAGGCAGAATATGCTATACAGTATACTGTTCTATAGCACCAAATACATCATAACAACAGAAGAACCCATTTTGGTGCTATACACAAGCCTTTTTCAAAAAGGTTCTATTTTAAACCATATACAACATGGTTCTTCAGATTGATGGACAATATGCTATACAGTATATGTATATATCTACAGTATATCTTCAAAAACAGACTGACATCATAACAACAGGAGAACCCATTTTGTAGCTTGGTTCCTCACTATGGAACTTCTTCACCCAGCAAACACGGCTACCATCACACAGCATGGCTGCTACTTACAGGCTACTGTTGGGGTTGGGTTGCTGAAAAAGGTGGAGCTCCTCCTCTCTTCAGTCTCTTCCGGGTCAAACGTTGAGTTGAGCTTCTCCCTGTTGTCCAGAGTTTGGGAAACTCTGGAGTGAAATGTGCAGACAGCAGGATTACAGCTGTTCCTGGATCCTGTTAAGGATGAGGAAGCGGAAGTCGCCAGTTTGGAAGTCGCACCTCCATTCCAGCGCTTGTATTGGCTGTAGTGTTTAAGGTGGAACGGAATGTTGAGTTTAGACGGTGGTGAATAGGGAGCACCTTCTGTCCTGCTTAAAGATGAACATCAACCATGTACCGCTGACAGTGGTGTTCCTCGGTAAGGTAATGAAAGTGCCGAGATCCCTTTCCCAGCCTGGAATGCTAGATTTCTCCATACCGCTTGGAATTTGCCTGTTTTACCGCACCTCTTTTGGAAGTGCAAGATTTGTGTGTGAAGGAGGAACAACAGTGTTTGAGGTTCACGGTACGTCAGGACTATGTGCTGAACTCTCTGTATTACGCCACCGCAGGCAGTTCGGAGGAACTTTCAGTTTTAAGCCTGTTGTTGTCCTGTCGTTTCTCCAGCCGTCCTGCAGAGCTGCGAGAGACTTGCTGATAAATAATCAGTACTGCAGGTTAAACAGGGTACGCGTTTAACCTGAGCCTCAGAGATCGAGATGCGAGTATGAAGACGCTGCTCCTGGTGCGGGGCTTGTTTCCTTCCTGCGCAGTGAACGCTTGTTCTGTGTATTCCACAAGGAGAGAGCACTGGTGATCACACGTCTCCTTTACAAACCTCACCTGCTGAAAGGTTCTTTACGGAACCAACAATGGTTCACTCGATTACTCACTCATTCACTCTTTCACTCCATCACTCAGTCACTCCATCATGCACTCGCTCACTAAGTCACTCCATCATGCACTCATTCACTAACTCACTCCATCATGCACTTACTCATTCACTAACTCAATCATGCATTCACTCATTCACTCAATCATGCACTCACTCACTAACGCAGTCAATTATGCATTCACTCATTCACTCAATCATGCACTCACTCACTAACGCAGTCAATTATGCATTCACTCATTCACTCAATCATGCACTCACTCACTAACGCACTCAATTATGCATTCACTCATTCACTCAATCATGCACTCACTCACTAACGCACTCAATCATGCATTCACTCGCTCACTCGATCATGCACTCAAACTCACTCGATCACTAATTCACTCACTCACTAACTCACTTGATAATGCACTCACTCACTTAATCATGCACTCACTCACTAACTCACTCCATCATGCACTCACTCATTCACTAACTCACTCGATCATGCACTCACTCATTCACTAACTCACTCAATCATGCATTCACTCATTCACTCTTTCACTCCATCACACAGTCACTCAATCATGCACTTAATCACTCGCTCTATCATGCACTCACTCACTAACTCACTCCATCATGTACTCATTCACTAACTCACTCCATCATGCACTCGCTCACTAAGTCACTCGATCATGCATTCACTCACTCACTCAATCATTTACTCACTAACTCACTCAATCATGCACTCGCTCACTAAGTCACTCCATCATGCACTCGCTCACTAAGTCACTCGATCATGCATTCACTCACTCACTCAATCATTCCCTCACTAATTCACTCAATCATGCACTCACTCACTAAGTCACTCCATCATGCACTCGCTCACTAAGTCACTCGATCATGCATTCACTCACTCAATCATTCACTCACTAACTCACTCAATCATGCACTCACTCGCTCACTAATTCACTCGATCATGCACTCACTCACTCACTAACTCACCTGATCATGCACTCACTCATTCATTAACTCAATCATGCATTCATTCGCTCACTTGATCATGCACTCACACACTGATTCACTCAATCACGCACTCACTCACTCGATCTAGCATTCACTCATTCACTCGACCATGTAGTCACTCACTCACTAACTCACTCCATCTCTCTTAACCACTCTTTCATCTCTATCTTCTTTATCTGTCTCTTTACTTCCACTGTCTGACTTTCGTTTTCTCTCTCGCTCTCTCTCTCTCTCCTTTGCTCTGTAGTTCTTGGAATGATGTTTCCAATGATGTTTTTGAAGAACCAATTTTAATTCCATAACCAAACGTGGTTCCTCTACGGCGACGCTCCAGAGAACACTTTCTGGCACCTTTATTATTAAGAGTGTGGAATATGTGGTGAGCGCGGGCAGGGCACTCTCTGCCTGTCCCCCCGTCCCCCCGTCCCTGTCACACCGGCCCTGGCTGCCTGGGCACCATGGAGGGGAGATAATTGGATTTGTTGTCACCTCCAGTGGCTGCCAGGAGCGGGCGTCTGCTCTGGTTAGCGATGAAGACATCAGCGTGACAGCGACCCTCAGAGAGGATCAGCTGGTGCACTGGGCATCACTAATAAAACTCACGGCCTGCCATGTCCAAGCAGGACAGGAGGAGGCCAGCTGTTCAGCCGCCCGCGTCAGCGTCCACGGGCCAGGCCAGAAGAGGAGCGGAGAGTTAGCCAGAAGTGGAGCCGAGCCTCTGGTCTGAGCGCCAAGAACCCTCACTCTAGACGCAGAGAGGCGGGACAGCTTCACCTCTGGCTCCTCTTCAGTCCACCCTGAGCCAGGTGCTCAACTCCACACTACTTTATTGAGTTACTGAATCCAATAGAAGCCTACTCTTAGAAATAGGGTTCTAGATAGTACCAAATAAACGCCGCAGAACCATTTTGGTGCTAGCTCTTTTTTTTGTAAAAACAAGGCTCCTTAAAGAATTCTAGCTGCACAACACATTCTGTCTCATAGAAGGGAGGGTTCTATATATTGTCAAAAGGTTCTAGATAGCACCTAAGAAATGTTATTTCTAAAAATAGCAGTACCCTTTTTGGTACTATATAGAACATTTATGTTAAACCAAGGTTTCTTAAAAATATAGGGCTATGAAACACGTTCTACATCTTGCAAAAGGGTTCTATGTAGTACCACATAGATGTTGTGACTTGTAGTAATAACAGAACCATTTTTGATGCTTTCTAGAACCTTTTTGTAAAAAATAACGTTGTTTAAAGAAATTTAGATATAAAGTTCAAAAATCATGGTAGGGAGGGTTCTACATTATGTCAAAGGGGGTTCTAGATGGTTCCAAAGAAATGTTCTTTGACTTTTAACAATAGCAGAACCATTTTTGGTACTATATAGAACATTTATGTTAAACCAAGGTTTCTTAAAATTATAGGGCTATGAAACATGTTTTCTATCATTGGGAAGCGGGTTCTATATAATGCCAAAAAGGGTTCTGTATAGTACCAAATAAATGCTGTGACTTGTAACAATAGTGGAACCCTTTTTGATTCTTTTCATTGTAGAACCAACTTTAAAGAATTATATACAACACATTCTCCATCATGCAAAGGAGAGTTCTGTATAATAGCAAAAAGGGTTCTATGTAGTACCACATAGATGTTGTGACCTATAGTAATAACAGAACCATTTTTGATGCTTTCTAGAACCTTTTTGTAAAAAACAAGTTTTTTTTGAAGAAATATAGCTATAAAAAAGTTCCAAAATCATGGTAGGGAGGGTTCTGCATTATGTCAAAGGGGGTTCTAGATTGTCCCAAAGAAATGTTCTTTGACTGGTAACAATAGCAGAACCCTTTTTAGTACCATCCCGTTAAATTGGTATGTGAAAGTTCCTAAAACCTGTAAAAGTAACAAGCCTCTTTTAGAATATTGGTTCTTTAGGGAACCAAAAGAGGTTCTTCTTTGATATCACTCAGACACCTCTTTGTGACACCTTTGTTTAAGGGTATATAAGCCCCGCCCTTTACTTCAGACCCGTTAAAGAACCGGTATTTTTAAGGGTTAGAACTGTATATAAAGCCCAGAGAACCGAGAAGTGCGGCGTGTGGTTTGTGTGTGGTGAACATTAATGTGTCCTGAACTCCTGAAAGGCGGAGGGAGTGATGGTGTGGGGAGCGCTTGGAGGGCGAGCGCGCCGCTCTCTGTAGGACATGGCAGGCAGTGCTGAGATCAGCTCCAGCGTTGTGGTGATGGAGTGGAGGAGAGTAAGTAACTGATTACCACTGGGGGCTGCTCACCTGCGAGCCCGTCATTAGCTCGACCCAAAGCCAAACAGGTGCCGTCCTCACGCCCGCCACGCTCTTCTGCAGTGGCACACGGCCCCAGAACGGGGCCTCCAACACCCTGAGCCTAGCCCACGGCTGCTTAACCCCTTAATGTGCAGTCCTGTTACTCAGGAACGTCTATGGTATGAATTTAGGGGAGATGTGTATTATCTAGATGTGGGCTTCATCACGTTATACCAGAGTCTTTGGTTCCGGACGGATCCGGACATTTTTATCTAAATATCAGTGAGCGATCACCAAGTTCCAGTGTCTGACAACTGAGGTGGCCACCCAGAACGTGTTGGAGTTCGCGTTTTTGTTGGTTGGTGTCCTTGGTTTTTTTAACCTTTGCTTTTAGGTTCCCATGGATACTGCATCCTTGTTTGGCCCTCTCCGAATCTTCCCACATGGAACGCTGGCGAAAAGTGCCCTGCCTGTAAGATTCAGAAAGTTAAGAAAGATGATTTTAATTCTTAATATGAAGTTACTTTAATACAGTTATTTAAAAAAGGAAATCTTTGGCATAGGCCCTGTCCTCGTTCCGAGTCTTGGAATATCGAGACCCCCTTGGAAATCGTGCTGCATCAGGACAGCAGGGGCAGAGCCCATCCGTTAGCACCTGAAAAGCTGGTGGTAAATGCTGGACAAATTGGGGCAGTTGTGGGCCGGAGGTTAGGGAATTCGATTCCTTCGACTGACAGTAACGACTGAAGTGCTCTTGAGCTAGGCACGTTTTTATATTGTGGAGGGAAGTGTTCTACAGGGGTTGGACAATGAAACTGAAACACCTGGTTTTAGACCACACTCATTTATTAGTATGGTGTAGGTCCTTTTGCGGCCAATACAGCGTCAGTTGGTCTTGGGAATGACATATACAGTTCCTGCACAGTGGTCAGAGGGAGTTTAAGCCATTCTCCTTGCAGGATAGTGGCCAGGTCACTACGTGATGCTGGTGGAGGTTCGTCCTTCTTGGTGGTATGCTGACATTACCCTGGATACCGTGGCTCTTGATACATCACAAAGACTTGCTGTCTTGGTCACAGATGCGCCAGCAAGACGTGCACCAACAGTCTGTCCTCTTTTGAACTCTGGTATGTCACCCATAATGCTGTGTGCATTGCAGTATTTTGAGCAGAACTGTGCTCTTACCTGCTAACTGAACCTTCACACTCTGCTCTTACTGGTGCAATGTGCAGTTAATGAAGATTGGCCACCAGGCTGGTCCAATTTAGCCATGAGACCTCCCACACTAAAATGACAGGTGTTTCAGTTTCATTGTCCAACCCCTGTATATAAGGTCAAGAGGGTTCTAGATAGTAGATCAAAGAAATGTTCTTTGACTGGTAACAATAGCAGAACCCTTTCTGGTCCTACACCCCTAAATTGGTATGTGAAGGTTCTTAAAAACCTGCAACAGCTTCTCCGCAGAACCAGACCTCGTTTACAATAGTGGTTCTTCAGGGAATCAGAAGAGGTTCTTCTTAGACATCATTTAGAGAACTCTTGGTGACAGCTTTCTTAAGTCTTGGGCAGGAGGACCAGCCCTCCAACCGGAGGGTCACTGGTTCGATTCCCTGAACTGACAGCAATGACTGACGTGCCCTTGAGCAAGGCACCTAACCCCCAACTGTTACACTGGTGCCGTGAATAGAGCTGCCCACTGCTCCAGGCAAGTGTGCTCACTGCCCCCTAGTGTGTGTGTGTTCACTAGTGCGTTTGTGGGTGTGTTCACTCGTGGGTGTGTGTACATGTGGCTGTTTCACTGGCAGAAATGGGCCCTCAAAAGGCCAGCACAGTTCCCTTTGTGACGCAGCCGGTTTGTCCACGAGCACATGGTATATTTCCACCCTCAGAAATATCCCAGATTTATCCATCTGCCTACAGAAATGCCCAAATAAGATCTCGGAAGCACGAAGTTGTGACCAATATGGAGTTAGACCGAGGTAAAACTGATCTGACTCCTCAGACTGAATCACATCGTTGCATATGTGGTACATATCGGATTCCGGAAGCCCATTCATGTCCCGAATCAGAATTGAAAATATCCAGTCCAGTGTGTTCCACCATTCACACTCCCGCACTGACAGCACATCAGTGTGAGCTCGGCCTTCCCTACCTGCTGGGTGAACGTACCCTGAACTGTAGCCGTTCTGTTTCAGCATTGGCTGGTGAAAGGCCCTGACTGCGCTGCGTCCTCTGCCTCTAGTTAGGAGCACGCAGAGAGGCCGGTACGGCATCGGTAATTGGGGAAAAAGTGGGATTGTCTGGCGGAGGCGTCTTTGTTCCCCGGAGATCAATTACAGAAACACTCATTCAGCTTGCTCTATTCAAATGAACACCTGAAGAGCCGCTTCCATGTGTGCTCTTTAAGAGGAGGAGATATTACAGAATAAACAGTGTCCCCATAAAGACCTCATCAGCAGTAATGTGGACACATCTGAGCAGACAGTCGGGGGGTATGCCCAGGGTTTGTGTCTCTGAGCTCTGTACTGGAATGGACTGTAGTTATAACACCGTCCAGGAACTCACACAATGGTCTGTTTGGAGTGATGCCATGGAAGAACCAGGATTGGTTCCATAAACACCTTCATTAAATAAATAAACTGTGTTAAAGAAAAGGTTTCTTTGCATTTTTATTAATAATGATAATAAAAAGAACAAATTAATTAATTATTATTAATAATAATAATCATTTTTATTTGTTTATTTGTAATAACCCGTTTTCTATTGTTGACATATTTCGAATGAGCCAAAAACACAAATCAAATTTACACTCATAAGCCGATGGAATCAGTCGACACTTGGTGGTTAGGTTGGACATCATGAGACATACGAGTGATTCAGGCTTCACGCCCGACTCGCATATGACTTAGGATGGGCTGGACCTGACTGACCCATCAGTGGTGTCCTCCGTGAGGCATCCTGTTAGTGCAGCACCATTGGCAGACGGCTGCACCACGCTGGGCTACATGCACACAGACCGTTACCACGACTGTCCTTAACACCACGTCACCGTCACCAAAGACTGCAGTGGTGTCCTACCGGACTGTCATGGAGTGACTCAGAACGGCAGCGGGTCATCTTCAGTGATGAGTCCCGCTTTAGTCTTGGTGGAGACGACCAAGGGTCAGACGCTGAGTGGAGCTGCTCCATACTGTCCGGAGTGGAATGTGCAGACTGCAGGATGTTCTAGGATCCTGTTAAAGATGTGGGAGCTGAAGTTCCTATTTGGCAGCTTGTTCTGGGAGTTTCCGTTCCGCCTTAAACGGTGCTGCAGTTACATTGTGGTGGCTGTATGAGCTGTAGCCTTTAAGGTGGTACCGACATTGGATTAAGAAGGTGGCGAATAGGGCTTCAGCCTGGTTTGAAGATGAACGTCAGCCTTGTTCTGTGGACCGTTGGGTTCCTTGGGAAGGGAGTGAAATGCCGGCATTCCCTTCACATCCTGGAACGCTGGACTATTTCTACGTGTAGTCCACCATTTTGGTTTGCGGTAGCTCCGTTGTTGTGGTTGTATGTGAACGTTGCATGGAGGTGGGGGGGTGAATATTAACGAGTCTGTTCCGTACCAGTTCAAGGTTTTGGAATCGGCCCATTTGCCGTCCCTCTTTTGGAAATGCAGGGTTTGGACCTGAAGGTGGGACAACAAGAGTTTAAGGTTCAGGGTATGCTGGTTCTATGTACTGAGCTCTCCATATTCCTCCACCACAGTCCAAACGCTGTAAGTTCCGTCTCAGAACCATGTGGAGACCTTCGTGTTGGTTGAGGAAGGTGTTTCGCTCGAACCCGGCGACTCTGGTGTCCTCTGGCTGCGTGTGGTTTCATGGTTAAGTAAGACATGTCTATAACATACTCGTCCGAATGCGTTCCTAACACAGACGCCGGTTAACGCAGAGCCAGGCGGGAGCGGATTAACTGAGCTCCATTCACCGTGAGTCATATATGTGTCATTCATGCCGTCTTTAGCCGTTAAGGAATGAAATGGGGACGTGTGTGGCGCTAAGAGCCAGCGTGTCCTTGCGCTAAGAATGAACGGAAGAAAGACTTTGGTGCTGAATGATTCACCCCGTATAATTTGCTGCCAATAGCCGAGGTGTGTTCTTTCCTCTACAGCTTGCTTTGAGGTATTTGACACCACTCGGCAGCTACACAAACACCTGATACGTATACCGAAGGCGAGGATCCGTACGTCGGGAGCCGCCGGGATCACGGGGCGTTCGGAAAACGGTGCAAAAATGGCCGAATTCCGAGAAACGCGTCCGAGCCAGGCGTTAAAGGCTGCCTCAGGAATGAGGGACTGGGCCGGTTTGAGGCTCCTCACTGCATTTGACTCCTCTCAGTTTGACTGGGTTCAGCAGAAACGCAGTGACGTCTCATTAAGGCTTTGAAAGCGCCGGCTTCTCCTCTCCTCGTCCTGTCACCGCGCTCAGCCCCTCCACCTGTAGTGACCTTGCCATGCCATCACTCCTTCTGCCAGTGAGTGAGAGAAGGATTACTGTGACCGCTCGGTTACCTTACAGATGGTGCTTTGCCGTCACCGGCTCCTAATCTTCATAGCGTGCATCGAAATGACTCATTAAAATCAGTGGCGACCAGACGGCCGCGAGGATGCCCATCACTTCCTTATTCACCGCCGATGACACGCGCCGCCTTTCTCTTCCTCTCATTTCCCTCCTCTCTCGCTCCTTCTCCCTCTCTAGTTTCAATCATTGTGTCTTTTCTTCTCTCCACAGAGCTCTGTTTCTTCTCTTTCAGCATTCTCTGTTCTCGCTGTTTTCTTCTTTCTCTTATCTCAGGTTTCTTTTTTCATCACTCCGTCATTCTTTTTTCTCTTTCTTTCTTCTTTGTATCTTCTCTCTTCCATTCTTTCCTCTCTTTATGAATCACTTTCTCTTTTCTTTCAGTAATTTCCTTCTTTCTCTCAGTTTTCTTCTTTCTCTTATCTCGGGTTCCTTTTTTCTACACTCCATCATTCTCTTTTCTCTTTTCTCTTTTCTCTCTCTGTTTTCCTTTGTATCTACTCTCTTCCATTCTTTCCTTCTTTCTCTCTCTGTTTTCTTCATTCTCTATTCTCTCTTTTTTCTCTATATCTCACTTCCTATTTTTCTTTTTATATTTTTTCTTTTGTATCTTTTTTCTCTGTCCTTTCTTTTTTTCTCTCTATTTTTTCTTTCATCAGTCTATCACCCTCTTTCTCTCTCTGTTTTGTTCTTCTTCTTCTTCTCTCTCGAACACTGTGTCTCTCTTCTCTTGTTTCTTTCTCTCTTTTCATCATTCCATTATTCTCTTCTCACTATCTCCCTCTTTCTTTTTCTCTCTAATCTGTTCGTCTCTGTCTCTCTCTTTATCCATCTCTCTATCCCCCTCTCTCTCCCTCTCACACTCTCTACCTCTCTCCCTCTCTCTCCCCTCTTTATCCCCCATCTTCCTCTCTCCCTTAATCAATCTTCTCCCCATCTTCTGTCACTCCCGTCTTACTTACTCTTTACCTTTCTCTTACTCTCTCCTCTCTCTTACTCTACTTTTCTCTCCCTTTCTCTTCACTCTCCCCCTATCTCTATACCACCTCTCTCTTTTCTTTCTATTAATGCTTCTCTCTCTCTTTACATTTCTCTCACCCTCTCTCTTCTCTCTGCCTTTCTCTTCCCTCTCTCTTCTGTCTCTCAGTCCCCTTTTTTCTCTCTCTACCTTTCTCTCTCTTCTCTCACTCTCTCTCCCGCCCTCTTTTTGCTCACTCTCTCACTCTCTCTCTATCTCTCACCCTTTCTCCTCCTTCTCTTCCTCTCTATCTCTCTCCGCTTTTCTCTCTCTCTACCTTTCTCTCTTCTCTCTCTCTCCCACTCTCTTATTGCTCTCTCTCTCTCTCTCTCTCTTCTCTCTCTCTCCCACCCTTTTTGCTCTCTCTCTCTCTTCTCTCTCTCTCTCCCACCCTTTTTGCTCTCTCTCTCCCTCTCTCTCTCTCTCTCTCTCTCTCTCTCTCTCTCACCCTTTCTCCTCCCTCTCTCCCTCTCTCACTCTCTACCTTTCACTACCTTCTCACTCCACCTTTCTCTCTCTTCTCTCACTCTCTCTCCCACCCTCTTTTTGCTCTCTCACTCTCTCTCTTTCTCTCACCCTTTCTCCTCCCTCTCTCCCTCCCCACCCCTCTTTTCTCTCTCGATCTATGCCTCTCACATACTCTACCCTTCTCTCTCCCTCTTTTCTCTCTCAGAGAAAGGGGAGAGAAAGGTTTCTCTCTTCTGTCCCTCAGTTCCCCTCTTTTTCTCTCTCTCTACCTTTCTCTCACCCTTTCTCCTCTCTCTCTCCCTCTCTATATCTCTCTTTTCTCTCTCCATCTATGCCTCTCACCCCTTCTATCACCCTCTCTCTCTCTACTGTTCTCTCCCCTCTCTCTCTCTCTTTCTCCTTCTTCTCTTTCTCACTCTCAACATTTCTCTCTCTTCTCTCTCCTTCCCTCTCTCACTATCTACCTTTCTCTCCCCTCTCTCTTCTCTCTCTCCTTTTCCACCTCTCTTCCTCTCTCACTGTCTACCTTTCTCTACCCTCTCTTCTCTCTCTCTTTTTCCCTCTCTCACTCTCTACCTTTTTCTACCCTCTCTCTTCTCTCTCTCCCGCTCTTCTCGCTCTCTCATTCTCAACCTTTCTCTCTCTTCTCTAGCTCCCTTTCTCACTATCTACCTTTCTCTCCCCCTCTCGTCTCTCACTCTCTCACTCTCAACCTTTTTCTCTCTCTTTTCTCGATCTCCTTCTCCTACTCTTTACCTTTCTCTCTCTCTCTCTCTCTCTCTCTCTCTCTCTCTTTCTCTCCCCCCCTCTCTGCAGTTTGTGTGTTATTGTCACATTAGAGTGAGGAGAAACGTGTTCTGATGTACAGAGTGTTCCTGCTCTGTTTTTCTTTCTCTATATTCAGATTAGACCATGCGTCTCTTCATCCTGAGCCCTTTTCTCTCTCTCACACGTTTGCTCTATTGCACCTGCTCTTCATTTCTGTAATTCCCTCCTGCTTTCTTCCTCTCTTTGGTGTATGCATGCTCTACTAGTATCTCCTAAATAAACTAACGACATGTTGAATATCAGTAAATATGCATATTCACACATATCAGTTACAGAGAGCTTCTCAGAGCTGGGGTCCCACATATCAGCAAATACAGATCAGTTCATAATCACATTCAAAAAGGAAGAAACATTCAAACTTTATTAACTGTAACGGGATTTTATAGCAGGGTATGGGGGACTATGCCTGTTGGGCCATTTATTCAGTAAAGCTTCACATTATTTACATGACAGCTGGTGTTTTTACAAACAGATAAACCTGGTCTCAAATGCCAATAAATGTTTTTCAGACCCATTTATTCATACTTTTATATTTACAGGTTTATTAATACAACAGTAATACAAACAGTAAAAGAATACGGCTCTTTCAGAACTAATGTCTCCGTGCCAACACAGTCCTAAACACATAGTCCTGAGTATATATCAGTATGTATGTGGGATAAATGGGAATAAATATGAATCAGTATGTACGTAATCAATGTGTGCAATAATTGTATTTATATATATATATATATATATATATATATATATATATATATATATATATATATATATACACACTTATATATATATATATTTATACAATATATAAATATATATATATTTGTTGTATATAGATATTATGTATGTATTATTTACAGTGTATATGCTTATCATTGGTATATAGCTCTTCTATGTGGTATACAGCATATATGTATAGTATTAGTATATACAATTGTCTACATTGACTAGGCGTATATATATATATATATATATACTAATACTATACTATATGCTAGTATATATATATATATATACTAATACTATACTATATGCTGTATACCACATTCAAGCTATATACCAATGATAAGCATATACACTGTAAATAATACATACATAATTTCTATATACAACAAATATTTGTAAATATAATAAATCACTATATATATTACTAAATATCAGTACCTACTATTTATACTATACATACTCTCTACTGTGTAATTTACTATATGTATATTATAGTATTGTATAGTATTGTATTTTATAGTACAGTTTACACTCAATATTCACAGTATATACTTACTATATCTAAACTATATGCAAACAAGTGCATAATCATATATTTAGTCATAAATGGCATAAACTCAATTAATATGTGTAAGTATGTACCTGGTCAGGATACACAATATACGTATATGTAGTATATACTGTGGATATACACTGAATTATTATATAATAAACACAATGTAAAGGGCATCCACTGAACCCAAATGATACAATAGGTAAAAATACATATATATATATATTTTTGGACAGTGATGATATATTTGATCCCAAATGCCAGTCAGAAGCCTGAAACCTAAACACTCACATTAAGAGTTACAGCTTAAAGACTTCTGCAGAGTTCAAAACCTCAGCCACTGACATTCACCACAGGCAAACAGAGTTGGTGTCTGAGCCGGAGCCACAAGTCACAGGGCGAACAAACAAAAGATGAGAGAGAGAGAAAGGAGAGAGAGAAGCCATCAGGTCAAATCTGCACGGCGAATAATCCCCCCTTCAGCCGCGCCGAGGAACAAAACCCATCTGGAGCTGCTCCACGCCGCCATGATATTTGAATGTAAAGCTGTGGAGATCAATTAAATAAGCAGCGGCTGCAGCCAGTAGCACTTCAGCCTGCCCCCGGAGGTCACAGCGGTGTACTTTTCAGCTCCGGCGCCCGATAATCGCCGCAAATCAAGACACACTTAAGCGCCGGGGCTCACCTTAATTACTGGTATGAGGGTGAGATTTCACGCCCGCCTGTAAAGCACAGATAAAACCTAAATTGATAATAAACGCCCGAAAGATACCTTTCTGGAGTTAATCAGAGAGCAGAGGCTCGTCAGAGCGAGAGCTGTCCGCCGGAGCCCAGCAGATATACTCGCATGATTCATGCAGCGTGCGTGTAGAGATGCGAGTGCGTCTTCAGTGTGTCGGAGTGGAAATTTGAGTTTCTGGCGACGTCTCAGGAACGGAGCACTTGTTGTCGTCGGCGTAACTTTATTTTGACAGAATGTCAGAGTCCTCCGGTACGTCCTTATCAGATTCCACGTTCATTGTCCTCCACATGAACAATATGTTAATGTGCTAATTATGGAAATCAGTGGAAACCAAATGGAATAATTGTTTGACTAAACTGTAGGAGTGTTTTAGGAGCTTAGGGTTTGTGGCACTGAGTTTATGATGGAACCTAAGTGATTGATGGTACTGAGCTGCAGTACTACAATTAGGCAACTCTATACCACAGTACTACAAATATACAAATATATATATATATATAGAGTTCTGCAATCTAGATATTTGTGTGTATGTAGGGATGACATAGATTAGTACATAGTCTACATACACACAGTTTAGTTCAAAACAATTATATCCATTTGGTTTTCACTGATATAGGTTCCATATAAGTAGCACATTAACATATTGTTCATGTGGAGGACAACCCAAAGCTCCTAAACGCTCCTACAGTTTTTCAAACAATTATTCCATTTGGTTTCCATGATTTTCCATAATAGCACATTAACATATTGGTATCATGAGGGCATGAAGGAATCTGATAACGGAGGACTCTGACTATTTATTCTGTCAAAAATAAAGTTACCGCCGACGGACAACAAGTGCTCCGTTCCTGAGACGTCGCCAGACAAACTCAAAATTTCCACTCCGACCACACTGAAGACGCACTCGCATCTCTACACGCACGCTGGCATGAATCATGCGAGTATATCTGCTGGGCTCCGGCGGACAGCTCTCGCTTCTGACGAGCCTCTGCTCTTCTGATTTAACTCCAGAAAGGTATCCTTTCCGGGCGTTTTATTATCAATTTAGGTTTTATCGTGCTTTACAGGCGGGCGTGAAATCTCACCCTCATACCAGTAATTAAGGTGAGCCCCGGCGCTTAAGTGTGTCTTGATTGCGGCGATTATCGGGCGCCGGAGCTGAAAATACACCCACACGCGGTGACCTCCGGGGGCAGGCTGAAGTGCTACTGGCTGCAGCCGCTGCTTATTTAATTGATCTCCACAGCTTTACATTCAAATATCATGGCGGCGTGGAGCAGCTCCAGATGGGTTTTGTTCCTCGGCCGCCCCCCCCCCCCCCCGCGGCTGAAGGGGGGATTATTTCGCCGTGCAGATTGACCTGATGGCTTCTCTCTCTCCTTTCTCTCTCTTCTCATCTTTTGTTTTGTTCGCCCTGTGACTTGTGGCTCCGGCTCAGACACCAACTCTGTTTGCCTGTGGTGAATGTCAGTGCGGCTGAGGTTTTGAACTCTGCAGAAAGTCTTTAAGCTGTAACTCTTAATGCGAGTGTTTAGGTTTTTCAGGCTTCTGGCTGGCATTGTGGGATCAAATCAAATATATCATCCACTGGTCCATCAAAATATATAGCATATATGTATATTTTACCCTATTGTATTCATTAGTGGGTTTCAGTGGATGGCCCTTTTACATTGTGTTTTATTATATAATAATTCAGTGTATATCCACAGTATATACTACATATACGTATATTGTGTATCCTGACCAGGTACATACTTACACATATTAATTGAGTTTATGCCATTTATGACTAAAATATATGATTATGCACGTGTTTGCATCTACGTTTAGATATAGTAAGTATATACTGTGGATATTGAGTGTAAACTGTGTACTATAAAATACATATACTATACAAAATACTATAATATTTACATATAGTAAATTACACAGTATAGAGAGTATGTATAGTATAAATAGTAGGTACTGATATTTAGTAATATATATAGTGATTTAATTATATTTACAAATATTTGTTGTATATAGAAATTATATGTATTATTTACAGTGTATATGCTTTCATTGGTATATAGCTTGAAATGTGGTATACAGCATATAGTATAGTATTAGTATATATATATATATATACTAGCATATAGTATATAGTATTAGTATATTATATATTATATATACGCCTTTAGTCAATGTAGACAATTGTATATACTAATACTATACATATATGCTGTATACCACATAGAAGAGCTATATACCAATGATAAGCATATAGCACTGTAAATAACTACATACATAATATCTATATACAACACAAATATATATATATTTATATATTGTATAAATAAAATATATATCATATAAGTGTTGTATATATATATATATATATATATATATATATATATATATATATATATATATATATAATATAAATACAATTATTGCACACATTGATTACGTACATACTGATTCATATTATATTCCCATTTATCCACATACATACTGATATATACTCAGGGGACTATGTGTTTAGGACTGTGTTGGCACGGAGACATTAGTTCTGAAAGAGCCGTAAATTTCTTTTACTGTTTGTATTACTGTTGTATTAATAAAACCTTGTAAATATAAAAGTATGAAATAAATGGGTCTGAAAAACATTTATTCGGCATTGAGACCAGGTTTATCTGTTTGTAAAAACACCAGCTGTCATGTAAATAATGTGAAAGCTTTACTGAATAAATGGCCCAAACAGGCATAGTCCCCCATACCCTGCTATAAAAATCCCGTACAGTAATAAAGTTTGAATGTTTCTCCTTTTTGAATGTGATTATGAACTGATCTGTATTTTGCTGATATGTGGGGACCCCAGCTCTGAGATAGCTCTCTGTAACTGATATGTGATGGAATATGCATATCTTTACTGATATTTCAACATGTCGTTAGTTTATTTAGGAGATACTAGTAGAGCATGCATACACCAAAGAGAGGAAGAAAAGCAGGAGGGAATTTACAGAAATGAAGAGCAGGTGCAATAGAGCAAACGGTGTGAGAGAGAGGAAAAAGGCTCAGGATGAAGAGACGCATGGGTCTAATCTGAATATAGAGAAAGAAAAACAGAGCAGGAAACACTCTGTACATCAGAAAACGTTTCTCCTCACCTCTAATGTGACAATAACACACAAACTGCAGAGAGGGGGGGAGAGAAAGAGAGAGAGATGAGAGAGAGAGAGAGAGAGAGAGAAAGGTAAAGAGTAGGAGCGAAGGAGATCGAGGAAAAGAGAGAGAAAAAAGGTTGACTGAGCAGTGAGAGAGTGAGAGACGACGAGGGGGAGAGAAAGGTAGATAGTGAGAAAAAGGAGCTAGAGAAGAGAGAGAAAGGTTGAGAATGAGAGAGCGAGAAGAGCGGGAGAGAGAGAAGAGAGAGGGTAGAAAAAAAAGGTAGAGAGTGAGAGAGGGAAAAAAGAGAGAGAGAAAGAGAGGGTAGAGAAAAGGTGACAGTGAGAGAGAAGAGAGGTGAGGAAAAGGAGAGAGAGAAGAGAGAAGAGGGGAGAGAAAGGTCAGATAGTGACGAGAGGGGAAGGAGAGAGAAGAGAGAGAGAAATTCTGAGAGTGAGAAAGAGAAGAAGGAGAAAGAGAGAGAGAGAGAGAGAGGGGAGAGAACAGTAGAGAGAGAGAGGTTGATAGAAGGGGTGAGAGGCATAGATGGAGAGAGATAAGATAGATTTTGAGAGGGTGAGAGAGAGGCGCAAGGGTGAGAGAAAGTTAGAGAGAGAGAAAAAGAGGGGGACTGACGAAGGGACAGAAGAGAGAAACCTTTCTCTCCCTTTCTCTGAAGAGAAAAGACGGGAGAGAGAAGGGTTTAGAGTATGTGAGAGGCATAGATCGAGAGAGAAAAGAGGGGGGGAGAGGGAGGAGAACGGGTGAGAGAAAGAGCGAGTGAGAGAGCAAAAAGAGGGTGGGAGAGAGAGTGAGAGACGAGTGAGAAAGGTGGAGCGAAGAGGGTAGAGAAAGGTAGGAGTGGAGAGAGGAGCGAGGAGAAAGAGTGAGGAGAGGAAAGGAGTGAGAGAGAGAGAGAGAGAGAGAGAGAGGAGAGAGAGAGGGACGAGAGAGTAGCATAAAGCTGGAGGTGGGAGAGAGAGAGAGTAAGAGAGAGAGAGGAGCAAAAAAGGTAGTGGGAGAGAGAGAGAAGAGAGAGAGAGAGATGATGAGGAGCAATAAGGAGTGGGAGAGAGAGAGAAGAGAGAGAAAGGTAGAGAGAGAGAAAAGTGCGGAGAGAGATAGGAGAGGAAGAGAAGGAGGAGAAAAGGTGAGAGATAGAGAGAGAGTGAGAGAGGTGAGCAAAAAGAGGGCGGGAGAGAGAGAGTGAGAGAAGAAGAGAGAAAGGGTAGAGAGAGAAAAAAAAGGGTAGGACTGAGAGACAGAAGACTGGAGACTAGGATTAAAGAAATGGCAGAGGAGAAGAGACGAGGGTGAGAGGAATTGTGTAAAGAGAGAGAGAAGCATTAATAGAAAGAAAAGAGAGAGGTGGTATAGAGATAGGGGAGAGTGTGTCAGAGAAAAGGGATGGAAGTAGAGTTAAAAGTTGAGAGTAAGAGAGAGCGAAGAGAGTAAGAGAAAGGTAAACGAGTAAGTAAGACGTGTTGGTAGTGTGGACGATGACAGAAGATGGGGAGAAGATTGATTAAGGGACGAGAGGAAGATGGGGGTTGTAAAAAGATGGAAGACGAGAGGGACAGATTCGATGGTGTCTGAGTAGTAGAGAGTGTGAGAGAAGAAGATAGAGGGGGATAGATGAGAGATGGATAAAGAGAGAGACCCAGTGAGACGAACAGATTAGAAAGAAAAAGAAAGAGGGAGATAGTGAGAAGAGAATGATGAATGATGAAAAAGAGAAGAAAGAAAAAAGAGAAGAGAGAGAAACAGTGTTCGAGAGAGAAGAAGAAGAAGAACAAAAACAAGAGAGAAAGAGGGTGATAGACTGATGAAAGAAAAAAAAGAAGAGAAAAAGAAGAAAGGACAGAGAAAAAAGATACAAAAGAAAAAATATATAAAAAGAAAAATAGGACGTGAGATATAGAGAAAAAAGAGACACGAAAGAGAATGAAGAAAACACAGAGGAGAAAGAAGGAAAGAATGGAACAGAGAGTAGATACAAAGGAAAACAGAGAGAGAAAAGAGAAAAGAGAAAAGAGAATTACGATGGGAGTGTAGAAAAAAGGACCCGAGATAAGAGAAAGAAGAAAACTGAGAGAAAGAAGGAAATTAGTCTGAAAGAAAAGAGAAAAGTGATTCACTTAAAGAGAGGAAAGAATGGAAAGAGAGAAGATACAAAGAAGAAAGAAAGAGAAAAAAAGAATGACGGAGTGATGAAAAAAGAAACCTGAGATAAGAGAAAGAAAGAAAACAGCGAGAACAGAGAATACTGAAAGAGAAGGAAACAGAGCTCTGTGGAGAGAAGAAAAGACACAATGATTGAAACTAGAGAGGGAGAAGGAGCCGAGAGAGGAGGGAAATGAGAGGAGAGAAAGGCGGCGCGTGTCATCGGCGGTGAATAAGGGAAGTGATGGGCATCCTCGCGGCCGTCTGGTCGCCACTGATTTTAATGAGTCATTTCGATGCACGCTATGAAGATTAGGAGCGGTGACGGCAAAGCCCATCTGTAAGGTAACCGAGGCTGGTCACAGTAATCCTTCTCTCACTCACTGGCAGAAGGAGTGATGGCATGGCAAGGTCACTACAGGTGGAGGGGCTGAGCGCGGTGACAGGACGAGGAGAGGAAGAAGCCGGCGCTTTCAAAGCCGTAAATGAGACGTCACTGCGTTTCTGCTGAACCCAGTCAAACTGAGGAGGAGTTCAAAATGCATAGTGAGGAGACTCAAACCGGGCCCAGTCCCTCATTCCTGAGGCAGCCTTAACGCCTTGGCTCGGACGCGTTTTCTCGGGAATTCGGCCATTTTTTTGCACCGTTTTCCGAAAACGCCCCGTTGGATCCCGGCACGGCTCTCCGACGACGATCCTCGCCTTCCTCGCCTTCGCGTTTAATACCACAGCTTATCAGGTGTTTGTGGTGTAGCTGTACGAGGAGGGTGTTCAAATACCTCAATGCAAGCTGTTAGAGGGAAAGAACACACCTCGCGCTATGGGCAGCCAAAATTATTACGGGCTGTGGAATTCATTCAAGCCCCAAAGTTCTCTTCTTCCGTTCATTCTTAGCGCAAGGACACCGATGGCTCTTAGCGGCCACACACGTCCCCATTTCATTCCTTACACGGCTAAAGACGGCGATGAACTGACACATATATGGGACTCACGGTTGAATGGAGCTCAGTTAATCCGCTCCGCCTGGGCTCTGCGTTTAACCGGCGTCTGTGTTAGGAACAGCATTCGGACGAGAGCATGTTATGGACATGTTCTTACTTAACCCATGAAAACCACACGCAGCCAGAGGAACACCAGAGTCGACGGGTCCTTTCGAGCGAAAACAACTTCCTCAACCAACACGAAGGGTCTTCCACATGGTTCTGAGACGGAACTTACAGCATTTGGGGGGACTGTGGGTTGAGGAATATGGAGAGCTCAGTACATAGAACCAGCATTACCCTGAAACCTCCCCCAAACTCTGTTGTCCCAACCTTCAGGTCCAAACCCTGCATTTCCAAAATGAGGGACGGCAAATCGGGGCCGATTCCAAAACCTACCTAAACTGGTACGGAAACAGACTCGTTAATATTCAACCCCCCACCTCCATGGCAACGTTCACATACAACCACAACAACGGAGCTACCGACCAAACCAAAATGGTGGGACTACACGGAGAAATAGTCCAGCGTTCCAGGATGTGAAGGGAATCGCGGGCATTCATTTCCCTCCCAAGGAACCCAACGGTCCACTAGAACAAGGCTGACGTTCATCTTCAAACCCAGGCCTGAAAGCCCTATTCGCACCTTCTCAAATCCCAAGGTCGGTCGGTACCCACCTTAAAGCTACAGCTCATACAGCCACCACAATGTAAACTGCAGCACCGTTTAAGGTGGAACGGGAAAAACTCCAGAACAAGCTGCCAAATAGGAACTTCAGCTCCCACATCTTTAACAGGATCCTAGAACATCCTGCATTCTGCACATTCCACTCCGGACAGTATGGAGCAGCAGTCTCCACTCAGGTCGGTCTTGGACCTCTTGCGTCAGTCGTCCACCAAGACTAAAAGCGGGACTCGGTCACGTGAAGATGACCCGCTGACCATGTTCTTGAGGTCACTCCACATGACAGTCCGGGGGGTAGGACGACACCACTGGCAGTATTTGGTGACGGGTGACGTGGTGTTAAAGGGGACAGTCGTGCGGGTGTAAACGGTCTGTGTGCAATGTAGTTCCAGCGTTGGTGCAGCCTGTCTGCCAATTGGGCTTGCCTGCCCATAACAGGAAGTGATCTCTATGATGAGGACACCACAGTACTGGGGTCAGTCAGGTGTCCAAGCCCATCACTAAGTCATTATGCTGTAGTCTCGGCGGGAAGCCTGAATCAACTCGTATGTCTCATGATGTCTCAACCTAACCACCAAGTGTCGACTGGATTCCATCGGCTTTGATGAGTATAAATTTGATTTTGTGTTTTTGGCTCATTCGAAATATTGTCAAACAATTAGAAAACGTGCGTTATTTACAAATAAAACAAATAAAACAATGTATTATATTATTAATAATAATTAATAAATAATTGGTTATTTTCAGTATCATATATTAATAAAAAATGCAAAGAAGAAAAACCTTTTGACTTTAAACAGTTTATTTATTTAATGGAAGGTCTGCTTTATGGAACCAATCACAGGTGTTCTTCCATGGCATCACTCCAAACAGACCATTGTTCGTGAGTTCCTGGACGGTGTTATATAACTACAGTCCATTCCATCGTACAGAGCATCATAGAGATCAACACAACCCTGCGGCTAAACCCCCCGACTGTTCTGCTCTAGATGTGGTCCACATTACTGCTGATGAGGTTCTTTATTGGGGACATCTGTTTATTCTGTATATATCCTCCTCTTCTTGAAAGAGCACACATGCGAAGCGGCATCCTTCAGGTGTTTCATTTTGAATAGAGACAAGCATGAATGAGTGTCTTCCTGTAATGATCCCCGGGGGAACAAACAAGACGCCCTCCGCCAGGGACAATCCCACACACTGTCCTCCCAATTACCGATGCCGTACCTGGCCTCTCGTGCGTTGACGGCCTAACTAAGAAGGCACGAGGGACGCAGCGCAAGTCAGGGGCCTTTTCACCAGCCAATGCTGAAACAGGATAACGGCTACAGGACAGGGTACGTGTAACCCAGAGGGAGGAAGACCGAGCTCACACAATGAGGCCTGCCAGTGGCGGGCCGGAGATGTGACATGTGTGGAAAACACTGGACTGGATATTTTCTCCCTCTCTTCTTCCTCCCTTCCAATTCTGATTCGGGGACATGAATGGGCTCCGGAATCCGATATGTACCCCAATATGCCAAACGATGGGATCAGTCTGAGGGTCAGATCAGTTTTACCTCGGTCTAACTCCATATTGTCACAATTCGTGCTTCCGAGATCTTATTTGGGCATTGCTGTAGGCAGATGGACAAAATCTGGGGGATATTCTGAGGGTGGAAATATCCATGTGCTCGTTAGGACAAAACCGGCAGCGTCACAAAGGGAACTGTGATGGCCTTTTGAGGGGCCCATTTCTGCCAGGTGAAAACAGCCACATGTACACACACCCACGAGTGAAAACACCACAAACGCACTAGTGAACACACAAACCCACACTAAGGGGGCAGTGGAGCACACTTGCCTGGAGCAGTGGGCAGCTCTATACGGCACCAAGGGAACAGTTGGGGGTTAGGTGCCTTGCTCAAAGGGCAAGTCAGTAATTGCTGTCAGTCAGTGAAAAAAAAAACGAACCAGTTGACCCTCCGGTGGGGGTGTCCTCCTGCCCAGATTAAGAAAGCTGTCACCAGGTTATCTAAATGATGTCTAGTAAGAACCTCTTCTGATCCCTAAAAGACCCAACTATGTAAACGAGGTCTGGTTATGCGTGAGAAGCTGTTGCAGGTTTGTAAGAACCAACATACCAATTTAGGGGTATGGACCAGAAAGGGTTCTGCTAATTGTTATCAGTCAAAGAACCATTCTTTACTTGAAGTTACATTCTAGAACCCTCTGCCCTGATTATACAGGGGTGGACAATGAGAAACTGAAAAAATACCTTGTCATTTTAGTGGGGCACGAGGGGCCATGGCTAAAATTTAGGACACAGCTTGGGGCCAATCTTCATTAACTGCACATGCACCAGTAGCGCAGAGTCGTGAAGGTTCAGTTAGCAGGGTAGTGCAAGGAGCACGTTATTGCCTTCAAAAATACTGCAATCACACAGCATATGGAGTGACATACCAGAGTGCATAAACGAGGAACAGACTGTTGGTGCACGTCTTGCTGAGCGCATTCTGGTGACCAAGACAGCAATCAGTCTTTGTGGATGTATCAAGAGCCACGACGGTACACCACACATAAAAGGGATCCGGGTAATGTCAGCATACCACAAGAAGGACGAACCTCACCAGCATCACGTAGTGGACCTGGCCACATCCTGCATAGGAGTGAATGGCTTAAACTCCCTCTGACCACTGTGAAGGAACTGTATATGTCTTCCCAAGACCACAACTGACGCTTGTATTGCCGCAAAAGGACCTACACCATGACAATAACTGAGTGTGGTCTAAAAACCAGGTGTTTCAGTCATTTGTCCAACCCCTGTAGAACCTTCCCTTACAATATAAAAAAACGTGCCTAGCTCAAGAGCACTTCAGTCGTTACTGTTCAGTCGAAAGGAATCACGAATTTCCCTAAACCTCCGGCCACAACTGCCCCAATTTGTCCAGCATTTACCACCAGCTGTTCAGGTGCTAACGGATGGGCTCTGCCCATGCTGTCCGATGACAGCACGATTTCCACAAGGGGGTCTAGATATTCAAGACCGGAACGAGGACAGGGCCTAGCCAAAGATGTTTCCTTTTTAAATAACTGTATCAAAATAACTTCATAATTAAGATTAAAATCATCTTCTTAACTTTCTGAATCTACAGGGCAGGGCACTTACGCCAGAACGTTCCATGTGGAGATTGGGAGGAGGCCAAACAAGGATGCGTATCCATGGAACCTAAAACGCAAAGGTTTTAACAAAACCAAGGGACACCAACCAACAAAAAACGCGAAACTCCAAACACGTTCTGGGGTGGCCACCTCAGTTGTCAGACACTGGAACTTGGTGAATCGCTCACTGAATTAAGATAAAAATGTCCGTATCCGTCCGGAACCCAAAGGACTCTGGTTATAACGGATGAAGCCCAATCAGATAACACATACTCCCCTAAATTTTCATTACCATAGACGTTCTGAGTAACAGGGACTGCACAGTAAGGGGTTAAGCAGCCGTGGGTGCTAGGCTCAGGGTGTGGAGGCCACGTTCGGGGCCGTTGCCACTGCAGAAGAGCGTGGCGGGCGTCGAGGACGGCACCTGTTGGCTTTGGGTCGAGCTAATGACGGGCTCGCAGGATGAGCCAGCCCCCAAGTTTGTAATCAAGTACTTACTCTCTCCACTCCATCCCACAACGCTGGAGCTGATCTCAGCACTGCCTGCCATGTCTACAGAGAGCGGCGCGCCGCCCTCCAAGCGCTCCCCACAGCCATCATCCTTCCGCCTTTCAGGAGTTCAGGACACAGCAGTTAATGTCACCACACACAAACCACACGCCTGCACTTCTCGGTCTCTGAAGCTTTATATACAGTTCACATCTTAAAAAAAATTACCGGTTCTTACCGGGTATGAAGTAAAGGGCGGGGCTCTAGTACAGCCTAAAACAAAAGTTGTCACAAAAAGAGTTGCCGAAAGTGAATATCAAATAAGAACCTCTTTTGGTTCCCTAAAGAACCAAATATTTCCTAAAATGAGGCTTGTTACTTATACAGGGGGGTTTTAGGAACTTTCACATACCAATTTAAACGGGATGTACCAAAAGGGTTCTGCTATGTTACCAGTCAAAGCAGAACATTTCTTGGGGACAATCTAGAACCTCCTTGGAATAATGCAGAAACCCTCCCTACATGATTGGAACTTTTATAGCTATATTCTTACCACACAAACTCGTTTTTAACACAAAAGGTCTAGAAAGCACCAAAAAACAATGTTCTGTTAATACTACGATCACAACCATCATATGGTGGTACTACATCAGAACCCGTTGTTTGACCTATCTATACAGAAGCACCCTTTGCATGATGGAGAAATGTGTTGGATATAATTCTTTTACAAGTGGTTATACAATAAAAGACCCCCGTCCCCACCAACAGGGTTTCCACTATTGTTAACAAGTCACAGCATATATTTGGCTACTACATACAGAACCCTTTTGGCAATTATATAGAACCCGTTCCCAAGTGATAGAAAAAAATGTTCATTAGCCTATCATTTAAATGACAGCTGGGTTAAAACTGTGTATAAATGTTTCTATATAGTACCAAAAAAAGGGTTCTGTATTGTAAAAGCGAAAGAACATTTTCTTTGGAACCATTCTAGAACACCCTTTGACAAAGTAGAACCCTTCCTACCATGATTTTTGAACTTTCTATCTAAATTTTCTTAAACAACGTGTTTTTACAAAAAGGTTCTAGAAAGCATCAAAAATGAGTTCTGTATACTACAGTTCCAAACATCATGTGTACTACATAGAACCCCTTTTGCAAGATGGAGAACGGTTGTTCATAGCCCATATTTTAAGAAACCTTGGTTAACATAAAATGTTCGAATAGTCCCCCCCCCCCTCCCCCCCCAAAAAGGGTACTGCTATTTTTAGAAATAAAACATTTCTTAGGTGCTATCTCGAACCTTTGACAATATATAGAACCTCCTTTCCATGAGGACAGAATTTGTTGTGCAGTCTTAGAATTCTTTAAGGAGCCGTGTTTTTTACAAAAAAAAGAGCTCGCGACCAAAATGGTTCTGCGGCGTTTATTTAGGTACTATCTAGACCCTAATTTCTTAAGAGTAGCTTCTATTTCAGAACTCAATAAAGTAGTGTGGAGTTGAGCACCCCTGGCCTCAGGAGTGGACTGAAGAGGAGCCAGAGGTGAAGCGTGCCCGCCTCATCTGCGTCTAGTAGTGAGGGTCTTTGCGCTCAGAACAGAGCTCGGGCTCCACTCTGGCTAACTCTCCGCTCCTCTTCTGGCATCGGCCCCGTGGACGCTGACGCGGGCGGCGAAACAGCTGGCCTCCTCCTTCCAATGCTTGGACATGGCAGGCCCGTGAGTTTTATTAGTGATGCCCAGTTCAACAGCTGATCCTCTCTGAGGTCGCTAGGTCACGCGCATGTCTTCATCGCTAACCAGGAGCAGGACGACGCGCCTGGCAGCCACTGGAGTGACAACAAAATCCAATTATCTCCCCCCATGGGCCCCAGGCAGCCAGGGCCCTTAGGCTGTGACAGGGACGGGGGGAGAGGCTGGGACGGGGGACAGGCAGAGAGTGCCCTGCCGCGCTCACCACATATCCACACTCTAATAAATAAAGTGCCAGAAAGTGGTTCTCTGGAGAGTGCCGTAGAGGCGACACCACGTTTGGGTTTTATGGAAAAAGTAAAATTGGTTCTTCAAAAAAACATCATTGGAAACATCTATTCCAAGAACTACAGAAGCAAAAAAAAAAAAAGGAGAGAGATTAGAGACATGAGAGAGGCTCGCCCAGTCCGCTCTCAGCGACTGCGCGCGGCTGGCCGCCCGAGAGAAGGGAGGGGATAGGGGAAAAACGAAAGTGAGTACAGTGGAAGAACTGGTAAGGCGTTAAAAAGAAGGACAGATATAAAGGGAAGATAGAGATGGAAATTGTGAAAGTTTTCAGAAAAGAGTGGTTAAGAAGAGAAGAGGAGCGAGGGGGGATGGGAGGAGTTTTCTAGCTTAGTGTTGTGTGAGTGTAGCTGCGGGATTTTTTTTTAGCGAAAGGGTGGATGTGTAAGACCATTGATCTATATGTGACCCTATGTTATTGAACATGGTTGTTGACTAATGCATATCGATTCGCATCTTGTTGACTTTCGCTTCCTCCGCTACTAGTGATGTGACTGTGTTCCCTTACCGGCTTTGACTGTGCTCTCAGTGTGTTGCGAGTGTGATGAGTGTGAAATTTTCCTCAGTTGTGGTGAACGTGTTTGCACTTCTGTGAATCGGTATTGTACTCACACTGAGCGACTATCTCTATGAATGCATGATTGAGGTAATGAATGACGTTGATTGTGCATTGAAAGGGTGAGTTAGTGAGTGAGGTGAGTGCATGATCGATTGTGAATTATTGAGCGACTGTTGTGACGTGCATGTTTTGGTGATTGTGATGAATGAGTGGAGTTGTCATAGTTGTGAGTAAGTGAACGTGAAATGATTGAGAGTGAGTGAAGGAAGGAGAGATTGACGAATGCGAAGAGGAAGAATCGGACAAAATAAGTGAATGAAAAAGGAGGAGAGGGAAATGGAGGAATACATGAATTGTAGAAAGCCACTATGAGAGAATAGAGGAAAACAACGAATGGGAATGGGCATTGACGAGGGACTTAAAGTGAGACGAGTGCTTGATTAGTGGATGGATTGTGAATGCTCATGGGAGAGTGACTGTGCAATGGATGCGTGAATTAGTGAGGAATGAATGTGACGGGAGTAT